>CABFOV010000065.1:98545-200867 GCA_902141375.1 Timema poppense
CCCCCCCCCCTTACACACACACATTTGAATGTGATGTATACGCTTTTGCCAAGAAGATGAGAGTGTGATGCAAAATCTGCAACAAAAATATATTTTATAATTTGCTCTCCCAACAGTGATGAAGTATCTAGGGTAGTATGAACTCTAGTGGTGATGGGATGTTTCTTTTCTGGGACTGAGCACAGCTAAGGGACTTCTAAGATGCAAATGTGACCATTAAATTAATGAAACCATGCTTGTATTGTTTAACACAAAGATGTATCTTTTAAGAGCAAGTTAATAATATATTTTATCAACCTAGGATTTCTAGGGAGTGAATCAGAATTACTGAAAAATTGAGACATTTCTGGCCATCAATTTATGATTTAATGACTAGGGCACTAATTATTTTAGTATCTAATACGATCAGGAATAAATGTGTATAATGATCAAGAAAATTGCATGAGAAGAGCAGGCATGAAATCACTAGAAACCAACAACTTGAAAAAATTTGTTATGAACAGGATTTAAAATCATGTATAGAAATTTTAAAAAAAAATGTATCTAATGCTAAATAAATTGAAGTAAAAAAAACTATATATGATTTGATCATGAACTAATTCACACCAGTTAGGAAAGCATTTAGTCAAGTATTGTGATATTTTATTCATACTATTTTAGAGCAATAAACACTTACGTACTAATAAAGTTAAAATATTTGACACTCATGCATTGAGCAAAATCAAGTTTGTATTTTCTCTACAAACACCTATACATTAGAAAGATATGTCTGTGTTGAAACCACAAACATTACATGTGTATATTTCTGAACTAACATGGTAACAAGCACAAAATTAAATAATTTCTATCAACAAGATAATTTACATATAATAATAATAATAATCCAGAAAATGTAATAATAGAAAAGTGCAGGGGAAAAAAAAAGGCAAAATCCAATTTTAACTCAAACAGAGCTAGTGGTGCCATCTGTTAGACAATCATGAGACCTTTCTATTGCACTTTAGATTAGGGTTGAAAGAGATCTTTATTATATTTAAATTGATTTTAAAACAAAGGTCATTTGCTGGGGTTTTTAAGGGGTTGCGATATTAAAGCTGCTGTCCTTGAAAATATATGTAATGTGACTTTGATTGTTTTTCCCTTGTACCTTTTTTTTATTGTGATGCTATTATTACGAGAAATTAAGACAATAATACTTGTTATTGGTGATTAGTGGCAGGGACGTGTGTTTTACTGAGTCCAATAGCTGGAAATGTAAAAGTCATACAAACATCGTTTCATAAATAAATTACTCTAGAATAATGATTCTTAAACTGTGGATTGTAATTTCCTGGAGGTTTGTAAGCAATCAGAGGGCTGTTTTAACTAACTTGATACTATGCACAAGTATTTTTACTCACTAACTAAACAATACATAACTAGTTTTTGTATAAGAAAAAAGAAGATAGAGGCATTTTACTAAATTGACCTTTCATTATGGTTGTGATGATGATTATTATTATTATTATTATTATTATTATATGGAAAGAAAGAGATCTAATTATTAAGTTGTAATAAAGCTGTATTTTTTTATATATGAGGAAATGAGGATTTACTACGCATAAGGAATACTTGAAATCATGTTTCCCTTTTACAATTTTGAAAAACCCTGTAAAAATATTTTTTAAGCTACATAATGGTCGAATACAGAATGTTCATGAGGGGGACGCAGGTTGAGGGGGCAGCCAGGATTTTTATGGGGGATGGGTGGGAATGGGCTCGAGCACTCTCAAGAGACTGGGCCACGGGAGATTCCCCCTCAAGAAATTTTGAAGAAAAGATCCTTCAAAATTTGATCGTAAATTTGAAAATTTGAGAGTAATTTAGAAATTAGTTAGAAAAAAAAAAACACTCCCACAGATATGTTAACTTTTTATTTATGGTTTTTGTTAATTTTTGTTAGTTAAATTATGTATTAAAAGTATAAATTAATTATTGAAAGTGATTGACACACGAAACATGATTAGTGCCAAAGACTGCCATTAGAACTACAAAACTTCGATTCCCCCAAGATTTACGTCCAGAAAGTACTTAAATGATGGTTGAATAATACTTCAAGGTCCCAGTCTCCACAGTTATTGTAAAATATTTCAGAATAATAGATACTTAAGTTTATGTATTCTCTGTTTTGACCAATTTTTTTAAATAACTGATACAATAACTAGATTTATTACACAAATTGGTGTTCTTTAAATCGAGGTTTGCAAAGTTTCTAAAGAAAAATGGCACAATAGCAAATTCCTAAGTACATGTAGTTTGTATGGTTAATCTTCAGTCAACCAGGATTCGAACATGAGCCAGATATGGTCAGCACATATAATCTAGTCTTTAATACTCTCAGAAATGATAATATTTATAAAGTCAATTATTAAAAATTAATTTTAAATATCTTTAATATTAAAAAATAGTTTATAAACCTTATCCATTGCCTCAAGGAAAAATAATGACACTTTGCTAACGAATGAGGAGATTACATTAATTTAAAGGAAGTTAATTTTACTTTGTGGACACTTTTACAAAAGGAGGAGTGAAATGTACCATCTCTTAGTGATTTTACAGACTAAAGTTAGTATCGCTGTACACTTTAAGAGTTCCAAGTGAGAGTTTTCAAACCAACTTGAACACAGACTAAAGTACGAGTATGATTGAGTTTATAAAACCTTTTGGAGGTAATGTTTCACTATCATAATCTTATTCAGTATGCTCAAGAGAGACTCCATGAAATGTCCACAACAACATTCATTATACCAAAATAATGTGAGATTTTCAGTCAAAGTCTTTACAGAAGTTTTAGCTCTAAACAAAAATCTAAAATGTGTATATTGTGAGACCATTGATGATTCTTTAACTATCATGATAAAAAAAATAATTGAAATTATAATATAAATGTCAAATTTGAAAACTAGAATAAACAATATTATGAAGAGTTTTAAACACCTTTTTTCTGTAAATAAATAATACAAATAATCTAATATAAACACTATACATATAGTCTTGGGTGCCGGCAGAACTGTTTTCATTATTCAAGGGGGAGTAATGGTGGAAGAGGGGAGGCACATGATGACATTGTATTCAGGTTAAGTTAAATTAAGTTTAAGAAAATAAGATCTAGGTACATAACTTGGCTCAAAGCAGAAATAGAGGCAAGAGCATCTCTATCTTTTATTATTGTACGTGATTATAAAGTATATAGAATTGTGATATTTCTATTCCTTATAGAAAGTTATGTGAACACTACAGCTGAACTTTCTTTCTCTTTTTTAAATTCATTGTTCTGGTATAAAGTAATAATTAGATTGATCAATTCATTAGATATTGTTTGAATTAAGGGTTTGTTTATAAATAGTCTACATTTAATTTCCTTTCTCCTTCATATCAACAAAACAATTATTATTTGTCAGGCTTATGTGTGTACCCCTGCGTTCCCCTATAAGATAACAGTACAAATGTACCATGTTCCCAACCACCCTAGTTCAGGTGCTTAGTCCAATGCATATATATACAGGTTGTTCGGAAGCTCACGGCCTAAACTGCACATATAGCTTGTTTGAACCAAAAGTCATACAAAATCCCTATACACTTACATCCAGAAAACTATTCTAATACCATTAAATTGTGTTAAAAGTCTTTGCGTACATCATGGGGAGAGCATAGGTATCTAAGCATGTGTGTACAACAGGTTATATAGGAGTTAGGCGCGTGGCACTACACTGATTGTCATTATTACATGTGAAGTGCCAAGCACCTAGCTCCTATGCAACCTGTTGTACACGCATACTTGTATACCTTTGCGCTCCCGGAAATGTACACCGAAACTTTGGAAACAATTTAATGGTATTAGCATAGCTTTCCGGATGTAAGTGTTAGGGATTTGGTATTACTTTTGGTTCAAACAATCTATATGTGCAGTTTGGGCTATGAGTTTCCGAAAACCCAGTGTGTGTGTGTGTGTGTAAATAATTTTTTGTTTTGTGATTAAATTAAACAATATATACCCACAATTTAGATATACGAAAAAAAAGCTCTTGTTTGGTAATTTTAAAATTTAAAGTAAATCAAGAATTGTGTTTAATATCTGTAGATACATATTTAAATAGGGTGCAGAAACAAAAAACGTTTGTAAACACCAAGTTAAAGGATTAATATTCAAAGCTGCATATGTATATGAAATAGGTGAATATAGTGAAAATGTTATCCTACATGCCTTCTAAGGTGTTTGAGTAAACTTTTTTATTTATTTATTAATGTGTCTTTTCATTTTTCAATGGTGTGGTACTAAACATAAATTATAAGTCACGGTAGTAATGTCCACATAACTTAAAGTGATGTATGTTACTATTTATATTACATTTATAAAAAGAACATAAACAGATTTCAACCAATAGTATTTAAACAGTAATCAAGTTAATTTATTAAGTTGTTTTCATGATGGCCATTTGTTGCATCTTCGCGCATGATACTTTGTCTGTAAGTGTCGAAGATAGTCATGTTTGTGTTTGGTCTGGTAATTACAATTCTGG
The DNA here is from genome assembly GCA_902141375.1 of Timema poppense. Classification (NCBI taxonomy): domain Eukaryota; kingdom Metazoa; phylum Arthropoda; class Insecta; order Phasmatodea; family Timematidae; genus Timema; species Timema poppense. Next base: position 103,105 of record CABFOV010000065.1, read on the forward strand.
CAGTAAAACTGAGCCACTTTCCCGCACTCCACTCTCTTGTGTCTTGTGAGATTTTCACGGTAATAATATGCTCGGCCACATGTCTGACATACATGAGTGGGGGGCCCTCTGGATTTAGGAGAGCCCAAGGAGAGAAGTTTGTTCACTCTGAATGGCCAAGGCATGATGTCAAGCTCTTCATTATTGCAAACTGTAACAAATAGGAAATAGTACCAAACATCAGAAATGGAGGGAAATATAACATTCTTATTAGATGTTAAAGTTGCAATGTAAAGTATTAATTCAAAGTTATTTTGATAACAATATTTTTATTTTAAATATTTAAACACATTCACAGAAGGACCTGAAATTGACCACGGTAGCCACACAATGCATTACGTGGTTACACCTAGCAACACTTTTATTTGCTTCAAACAAATAGAAAAAAATCCATTCATTTTATTTATTCTGACCCAGTTTTTAGTTAATTTAAAAAAATCAGATCTTAAGTTTAAAATCCAGGTCTGATGTGCACATGTTTGTGCGGAGAGGGTTCTAATTTTTAAATTTCAAACCTCTATGTGCGATGAATAATGCTCATTACAGAAAGATCATAAAATATTCATTTTATTAATATAAATTATAGACATGACTTCTAAAAATAATATGTTGCCAAATAAGTGTAAACCATCATGATCATCATCCTATCAATTTTTTCCAAGTAAGAAAAACATTCCAAAGTCACACACTATAATAACAAAGCGTTTCAGAAGTAATTAAAACAATATTAAACCTAGAATAAAATATAATTTGAAATGGTTAGTTAATAAAGCGTACCAAATATGTATGAAATATTTTGTATGCTATAAGCGAGTTTAAATTTATTGTTTTTACTTACTTGAGTGAGGGTATTTTATAGTAACTAAAATGTATTTATTTGATAGAATTTCATATATATTTATAATAAAATATATACACATATCTTAATAAGTGGAAATAAACAACATTTGTCACACCTATTGAATGTAGACCTGATGTTTTATTCAATTTTTATTTGAGTTCTTAATAAGATGCGATTTTTTTTTTCTATGAAATAATGAAAATAAACTAGTACTTTGTTATGCTATGTTTTGAAATCCATCTCTCTTTAAATTTCTATTAATTTGTTAGTCTTTAAAATATAATTAATTCAACAACAACAACAAAATCAATACATTTAATTTTTTTTTTAAATATATCAATCACATAAAGTGATTAGTCTGCATATACATTAAATAGCTACTAGTGACAAGTCCAGGGGCGGACTAAGACCTTCGGCTGCCCTACGCTCAATATAATTTCCCACCTGGTTTTAACCTATCCCGATAATAAACACACATAACAGGATTTTTTTCATTTAAACCCATTGAGTAATTTGATATTTTAATTTGTTTAATGTATTAACAGTATTTATTACCATTTTTATTAATGAATATAAAACTAATGACAGAATTTCACATGTATAGAGCATATACTTATAAAATCATATGTCTAAAGTTTTTACTAACGAAGTATATGATAGTGTATAGTAAATTTAAGGTGGGTATTTCCATTTACGATCCACCAAAATTTTCTGCCCTAGGTTATAGCCTAGTCAGCCTCCTGATAAATCCCGACCTGTAAAAACCTTTGTTGTTCAAATTAAAAATATTTATTTTTCTAGCAGCACATCTAACTACTTGTTTGGGTTAAATGCTTATGTACTAATTACGCTAATGCTTTTAGAGATTAGGAAGGCTATGTTTAGAGAAAGTGTACCTGTATTTGTGTGGAGGAAAAGGGGAAAACCATTTTGGAAGAACCCCTCAATAAACCCGACCAAGATTCTATCCTCGATATGGCAGTCTAGTCTACTGCGAGAGTAGTGCCTTAGAGCATTTGGCCACCGAAGTGGGTGATTCTTTTATTGAATCTTGTGTCACATAACAAACAATATTAAATTTCAGATGAAGGGCCTGGATTTTGATAAAATGTCATTTTTTTTGTCTCATACAATGCTTGTAAGTACATAACGCGGTTTGTGATCCCCTTTTTGTAGACATGTATATTTTATAGGTTATTTTTTTAAGCATTTTAAAGGCATTTTAGAATAAATTTATGGCATACATGTTGAATAAGTATATTTTTAAATACTATTGATATTTTATAAATGTATAGATGCTCAAACATAGATTTTTCCAACACAAAGTTGTTGCAAATGATGATGATGATGATGATGATAATATAGCGAATACATTTTTTATCCTCTCCACTTGTTTGATTGTAAAATACCCGCTCCTGGTGAGAAACTGTAACTAGACTGAAAAGGTTGTGTTGGAAGGGGGGTAGCAATTAGTTTTGAAGCACATATTTTAAATCAATATTATATTTAGTAGAATGCGAGAGTTTGGTTATTAAATGCTTTTAATTGAATTTTGAATTTGTAAAATGTGTGTTTTTTTGATTTTTTGTGATTTTTGGATGAATCAGGTATGCAACAAGAAGTGCTTATCTATATAGAAATCTAAGGTAAAAAGGTTAAATGTATTATTTAAAAATCCAACTCTTCAAAATATTGGTTACAGGGAACTCATTATTAGTATAAGTTCAACCTAATTTTGTTTGGTCAGTAGCCTACTTTAATTAAAGACGATAGAGGGAAAAAAAATGTCATTAAAAAAATCATTTCCATGTTCAAGGTTGAAAAAAATTACTTTTAGGAACCTATCAGAATATACATACTCTATGACTTTAGGCACTCAAAAATTAATTGCTGCACTTACTAAAATACATCATATATCCCTATCTTGAGCTATTTCCATCCAGTCCACCTCATTACACCCTATCTTTTTCAGGTCCAATCTAATGCTATCCTCCCATCTTTGTCTAGTTCTTCCCAATGGTTTCTTCCCATTGGGTTTGCCAGTCAATACCCCAAACAAGGTTCTATAATCTCTCATTTGTGCTGCATCTCCTGCCCACTGTAATCTACGAGACTTGATCATCCTAACAATGTAATGTGATGAGTACAGTGTATGTGACTCATCACTTCGTAAACTCCTCCACTCCCTAATTTTCTCGCCACTTTTTTGACCAAATATCTTCCTAAGCATCTTGTTTTCAAACAACATAAATTGTTTTTATCATGTAAGGTAAGAGACTACGTCTTACAACCATAAAGAACAACTGTAAAACTATCCTTTTGTATTTTATGAGTTTTACATTCCCTGAAAGCAAGCACGATGTCAACAACTTATTGACCGAGTAATAGCATGCATTTCCCTAGTGTTTTCTTTTCTAAACTTACAATCTAATATTGTCTATTAAATATTCTATTCTATTAAAAGCAACAAAAATGTTGAACACATTAGAGTTTACAAAAGGACAATATAAAATTAGTGATAGAAAAAATAAATACACTTAATTTTATTTCAAATTTAATGAACCATTAATTAGTTGGTAGTTGGCATAAACTTCAGAGTATAAGACAAATTGCTAAATATTATAATAAATGTATTAACTATAATATTATTTTGTAGTTTTTTCACATAATATAAATGTCTTGTTGAAAATTCTTCAAATGAACTCAACATACAGTGACTTGGTGAAAAATAATTTATTATAAAAGGTAAATCAACAATGATTCAAGGTGCTGTATCAGGGTGTATATTTTTAACATGTTTTAACAAATTGTCTTTTCTTTTAAACATACACAAACACTGCGGGCATTGGAAAGTTGCCAGTTTTTTGCACTCATAACGCATGTGTCGCCAACAAGATCTGTAGAAGCTATATTCTTTGCCACACTGTTGACATGCAAAGCCTTTAGTTTCCGTCAGACTGTATGGAACCTGGGTATCTTGCAGGTTCATGCAATCATTTAAGAAAATGTCACTATAGGTGTTTATTCCAAAAACATCTGAAAAAATAAATATGTTGTTAGTGTATAACTCATTTAATGTGAGTTTTCTAAGAGATAATTAAAAGTCAGGTTTGTATATTGCAGTTAAATTATGTCTAAAATAGCTTGAAAAAACATTTTTCTTCACAAGCAAAATTCTATGATTGCTTGAGCAAACCAAGGAAATGGTTATTTCTACTGCATGCATTATAATGCAAAAATACTTTCTTTATTTCAATATTTACCATTTGAAATGAATAGTTTTACATACAATTATTAGAGTTTATCCAGGTGGAAGTTTAACTTAATCTGTATAAAAACTTTTTAATCAAGTGATTTAAATAAATAATAGCCTAGTAGTTGGATGCAGGGCCGCCCTAAGGGGCTAGAGAGGCGGATGACTCCCCAGGGCGCTGGATTCCAGGGGGCACCACACCACCAATGTTGTCTTAAAAAAACTACAAATAATAATCTTTAAAAAAATCATAGATTGCTCCAATATATTTGATATTGTACTAATTTTCTTTGCCGTTTATTACAACTTGTGTCCCTGTTAGAACCAGTGGGTATGAACATAAGAAATGGATCCATCTTTAATGAATTCCTTTCAAGTTTATAATAAGTTAAATAGGAAGGGATGCTTAAATCAAGGTTCCCCCAGGCTCTAACTTATTCTCGAGGCAGCCCTGATTGCATGATATATATATATATATATTTTAACAAATCAAAAAAGTACATTATAGGTGGACGTTGGTAAAGAAACCTTTTTTGGGGGGAATTAAAGCAAAACCCCCTATCATAATAGCTAGAATAATGTTTCTGGGTCTTATGCTCAAACAAACCAGGTATGAATAATGATAATATTCTAAAAGCTCTTAGCATAGACTTATGCTCAAACAAACCAGGTATGTATGTAGAATTTCTAACATGACAAGAAATGGTATATTTTTAAAACAAATTTATGACATGACAAGAAATTACATTTTTTAGGAACTGATTAATGAAAAAATTCAAAATAATAATAAAAAAATGTAAATAGGCTATTTAAAATAATTGGGCTTACATAAAAGATCAAAATTATATCATAGACATAAAATCCCCCAAAGATTATAGGGAAAATTAAAAGTATTTGCATTTTTTTGTTTGAAATTTATTTTTATACATGAGAGAATGTTAAGTTCCAAAAACATACGGGTGTTTCTATTCAAGGTGAAAATAAAATCCTAGCTTTTAAGCAACTAATAGAATTAACAGACAAAAAAGATTTGTTGAATACATTCATGGATAGCAAAGAATTTACCAGATATAGTTATATAAAAATAAGTACAAACTCAATATTTATGATTTAATAAACAGCGGAAAAACTTTTCTTAATCCATAAACTTGAAAGTAGCCCAAAAAATTACTAGCAAAAATACACATTTTGACTATAAATTATATTAAAAAGCTATAAATGAGCCCATCATAATTTGTTAGAAAATAATAGCTTATAAAATGTAACTCAACACTGATTCAAATCAAGGATGGTATATCACGATGTATATTTTTAACATGTTTTAACAAATTGTCTTTTCTTTTAAACATACACGAACACCACGGGCATTGGAACGTTGCCAGTTTTCTGCACTCATAACGCATGTGTCGCCAACAAGACTTGTACAAGCTATATTCCTTGCCACACTGCTGACATGCAAAACCCTTCATTTCTGGCAATTTATATGGAACCTGGGTATTTTGAAGGTTTATGCAATCATTTAATAAAATGTCACTATAGGTGCTTATTCCAAAAACATCTGAAACAATAAATATAAAGTTAGTGTATATTAACCCTTTCAAAATTAGCTGGTCATGGAATACTTAAATTATCAGGTTTTATAATTCAATGCACTTATGACTAAACTGGATTAGGAAAATACATGTCCACACAAACTTACAACTATTGATAAATAAAGAGAATAAAGGAAGCATTGTATTTCAAAATAATTTATTTTTTCAATAGTTAATAGTTAAAAATTGATATTTACTTTAAAAAAATTGTTTTATGAAAATGCAATGAATAAATAAGTTTGTTAGCAGAATGAACGGTGTGCCTGACTCTGTTCTATTCACAGATGGATCCTAATTTGTTGTGCTTAGGTTACTTATCCGAAAACAACCCAAACAAATATTCTTCTAGTTATTAAATTATATTCAACACTTTTTCGATAAATTGATCTGCAAAAAACTTTGTTCTTTTAAAACATCATTAAAAATAGTTACATTATGAAACTGTTTTGTTAAAAAAAAAAACAGGAAATTATACATAAAAAGATTTCTAAAAAAAGTATACTGTATCTTGATTTTACTTGCTTATTAGTGTATATTATATACACTGAAACCATTTTCAATAATATCATAAGAGTAGTAGAGTAAAGTAAAGTTGCCTAAGACAATAGAATATGGAACAAAACATATATTTATTTAATACATAGCTTATATTTTATTTTATCAGCACACACAAGAATGTGTTATGATAAAACACTTATTTCAATATTTATGGTGAATGGTCCAAAATTTAATTTTCAACCAAACTTGCTGCCTGACACCCAAAACTACCATCTCAACCCATCACAGTAATCTAATTTTTGCTTATACTACTATATTAGATTTCATAAGCATTTATTTTATCTATTTATTTTTCCTTAGTCTCCAAAAAGGTTCTGTTCTATTCTCACTAATTTTACTTGTTTTACATGTTTACATGTTTTACAGCCATATGCTACTACTGATCTGATTATTGTTTCATACATCCTTAGTTTTATTGTTCTTGAAAGGGTTTTAGAACACAGTAGTTTACATTACACAAGTTTTTGTTTGTACTTTTTTCTCATCAGTATCTCACTATCGACTGTTCTGACAATTGATAATGAGTCTTAGGCATTAGATTTCTTCTGCTGATTCAAAGGTATGATTGTCTATTCTTAAAGTATTTACTCTCTGTTTTTTTTATTTATCCCGTATATGTATTTTATTTTGTCGTCATTCACTTTCAAACCCACACTTTCTGCTTCTTCCATTAGCATTTCTCTTCCCTTGATTGGGTCCTGTTCTCATTCAGCAATTAAGGCAATGTTAACAAATAATTGTAAAGTTAAATAGCAAGTTAAAAATATATGTTTACCATGGCAAACTAAAAGTTTGTGTCAGAAATGGACTAATTGATTGAGGAAGCTACTCCAAGACTGTTAAATATCACCTTATATAAAGGTCTAGAGCTGATTCCTTTGCTTTTAGCAAGCAGCTTTGGTGCGGAAGTTCAAATTATGAGAACTTAGGAATAATAGCTCTCCAGAAGAATTGCCAAATTAACTTTTTTTTATTGAGAGCGCTATGTTATTTTATAGATAAATCTACAAGTACGGTCTTATTTCAATAGAAAATAACTCTTTTGACAGTTTCAAAAGCTACTAAAACAATTTTCATTGATGTATGCATAAAGTCATGTAATATGTACCTGTCACTCTTCATAGATATTGTAAAAAATACTAATAATAAAGTAAAATACTGTCCTTGTTGATTTCAAAAAGATACATACGTGTTTTATTAAAATTCCTTTCTATCAAAATGTTACTATAGTTAATATACTTTTTATTAATATGTATCACAAATTGAGATGTGAATATTATGCACAGAATCAGTCCTGAGAGCTGAATCAAATTCTAAATTATAAATAACAACCAGGACATGTCAGTTGAACCATATTATTTTTCTGCCTTTGCGTGTTGGTCATTGTAGGGGTTTCCCCACTGTCACTCTCAAGAGACTTCAATTCACTTCTCAGTGTGGTGGGATAATTAATATGTAGTCCCCTTGTGTTTTAATGAGTGTTAAAACTTTGAATTGTGAGTCCTGTAAATGATGTCAGTACTGATGTTTAAGGAATACTTTTTTCCATGCATGAAAGAAAGAACCTTTAGTTTGTGGAAAACCCACATTTTTACAAACATCTGCTGACAAAGGACGCCTATTGCACCAATAAATTAGGTCGAGGATTACAAAGGCCAAGGATGCTTTCAACAAGAGGTTACTGCTGACCAGCAAGTTGAGTTCGGAACTGAGGAAGAAACTGATGAAATGCTACATTTGGAGCATTACTGAATGGATCAGAAACTTGGACGCTTAGGAAGATGGAAAAGAAATAGTTGGAGAGCTTTGAAATGTGGTGCTGGAGATTACTGGAGAATATCAGGTGGACATACAGGGCTACAAATGAATAAGTCCTAACAAGAGTGGATGAGAATATAACGAGGTCAGTACATAAAACTCGACCACCACATGTTGTATGAACTAAAATGGAATAGGCATGAAAAGATTTTTTTTTAAATCTTGTTTTGTGGTCAACATGGGAAAATGTAAGTACCACAATGACTATTATTTTATGGGAATTGGTATTATCTGTCAAAATTTATAGCTGCTGATAATTTTATTTGAAGTGTGAACATATTAAATTAGTTTTAGTAACATTTATAAGGGTACGCTACCTACCCTTTTAATACAATCTATTTAAAAAATACAAATACATAGTATAGTAGCCTACCTGTAGTAAGGAAGGAAAAATTATGTTTACTTCAAAATCAGACAAATAATTTCTTTGAGCTACAAGATTGTTATTACTTAACAAGATTTTTTTTGTAATAGCATTTTATTTCAGAATAATACAATGGAAATTGTGTTAAGGTTCATAAAAATAATGTTACCAAATCATTATTAGCTTAAATAATATATAAATTGGGAAACAAACATATAGCCTGTGAGATAATGCCAACATTATTTAAACAAATATTAAATAATGCTGATCAATAAAATAAAACATTTTGAATGATTTTTTAGGATTTTATATATGGTGTATAATACTTTTATGCCAAAGTAAATTAAAAATAAATGGTGGACACAATTGTACACTTTTTTCATATTATATAAACCTATACTATAGTATAATCAATTGTGTATAGTATTATATTATAATATATAGTATGAAACAAAATGTTCGAAAATACATTTTTGGTAAACTAGGTACCATTATATAAGTAAAAATTAATTATTTGTAAACTACCCTCAAACTAATTGCATATGACATAAATAAAATATATGTTTATTTATTAAGAAAAACAATTTTTATATTTTCATTTTGAACTAAATCTTAGAGTACATTTTTGAAAAATTTCAAATTTTCAATAAAAAGAAATTACCCTTTAATTATCATGTTTTTTTAAAAAAACATAAAATATTATTTATCTTTAATTTTTTTTTAAGAAAAGCAAATACATAAAAGTGTTTATAGTGAAAAAAAACCCATCCTATACTCATTTTGATGCAAATATATAGAGCCATTTTGCAGTATAGATCCAATTAAATAAAATCATTAGTAAGCTACCTTCAAATGAATCTCCCCCCAACCCCAACAATTTTTTTTTTGTCATGTCAAACATTTCTCAAAAATACATTTTAACAAAATGGCTAGAGCCATATTTGAAAAATACTGAATTTTTAAAACCTTCTCTCCCGTAAAAAACCTAGGCAAATTTTCCACAAAATAAAGAGTTATTTTATAGGTCAAACATTACCTATATACCCATCTTAAACAAAAGGTTAGGTACCATTTAAGGGTTTGGTTAAGGTCAAGGGTTTAGGTCAAAATGAAAAAATAAAAATTCTGATGTTTCACCATATAATTTCTAAATATTAAGTTTAAACAAAATCCATCAAACTGCGTCATATCTGTTCAGTGGTAGAGCATTGGGCCACTATGATAAACGTCCTTGGGCTAAATTTTCTTTGCCAGATGACATTTTTAATAATATTTAATTCAATTGAAACATGTACCTCAATGCAAATCAATTATAAAATTTAACATGGATGATATTCTCCATCATACTTTAAATTATAAAACTAATTTGTTTGGAAATTAATAAACCCCTTTTAGTGAAATAATTACAAACAATTATAATCATATATAAGATATACTGAACGCTTTATGATTAAAAAGTTTCACTTTGCAACTATTAAAACTATAGCTTACCAAAATTATTTTTTTAAAAAAAGTATCCTTTATTTAATTCACAAGTAAATCAAAGTTAAAATATAAGTTTAGCTTATTTGCATCATTGCTCCAAAACATAAACAATGTAATATTTGTTTTAGAGTTTGTTGATCCTATCTTTATATATAGATTCAAATGAAGTCATAGAAACGAACTTATTTTAGTTATGATAGTTTCCAATGAGATTGCAAATACTATTATTGGAATTCATAAAGACTCAACAAGTCTATGTGTTTTGTTTTAATATGTTTATTAATATTGCTCTTTTGCTTTGCTCGGTAATCGCACACTGGACATTGAAAACTCGCATCTTTGCCGCACTCAAAGCGTTCATGTCTCCATCTTGACCCGTCATGACGATACTCCTTTCCACAGATTCTACAACGAAACACAGGAGAGACTTCAGTCGGGAGAGTCAGCTGTCTTCTAATGTTATCATTGATAATGTTTGTGAAATACACTGGAACAGTCAATCAAACCTTTTAGTTAAAATATTATTGAAAAAATTGTTAGAAATATGCATACATTAAAAACTATGTGATACATGTTGGTTTGGAGGAAAAGTCATTTTCTATTTAACAATAAATAGAAGGAGACAAATTATTAATAGATGTTTTCTTTAATGAAATCATTTTTAAAGAGCTTGGTGGAAGGGTGTGTTAGTATGCTATTGGTAAAAACAAGAAAATAATTGGAGCCTATACAATCCATATTTCGCTATAATAAGTCACTTTTACATACTTAAAAATAATATTTTATTAAATTAGATAATCCAAAATGTAGGGTCAACACAAGATAGTGAAACTAGAAATTAATATTTGGTACAGATTATATTTTGTTTGATTCCCGAGTTCAGGATTCATTTTAATATAGATTTGGGCTTTGGTCCTTTGCTTTATAAACTAATTGCTCCACCAACCACACTCTCAAGTTCATCCTTATGCTCATATTTTGTCATATTATTACTATTTAAGTTCTAATTTAAGAGGATGAAACAAGGAAAATCACCAGGTGCGGACAAACTGATGGTGGAAAAGATAAGAGCTCTGGAAAATAAAATAAGAAATAAAATGAAAGGAAGGTGGAGAGAGGAATACCATGGATTTACCGAACATAAGTCTACAATAGCCTTAATCTTTCCCATATGACAGCTGATGGAAAGAAGGTATGAATATGGCAAAGATTTGGTAATGGTATTTATGGATGTGAAGAAGGCATATAATAATGTGGATAAAAATAAAGTTTGGAAAGCGATGGAGGAGGTTGAAGTGGATAGAGGAGTTTTAATGGGAGTGAAAGGCATGTATAAGGACAAAAAGAGTTGTGTTCAGATGGTGAATGGAAGGATGGAGTGGTTCCAAATAAAAAATGGAGTGAAGCAGGCGAGTGTCCTTTCACCATTAGTATTTGTAATGGTAATGGAAATAGTCAGGAATAAAGTGTCGGAAAAATTTGGGGAGGAAAGAATGAAAGCCATAATGTTTGCTGATGACTTGATGGTATGGGAGAAGAAGGAAGAAGATGCACAGGAACAACTAAAAGAATGAAATGAGGAAGTGAAAGAGTGTGGAATGAAATTTAGCACGGCGTAATGTTAAGATGGTAATAACAAGGAAGATGATAAGTCCTAATAAAGCTATAAAGTTGTATGGAGAAGAGCTGAGAAAAGTGCCCAACGTAAAATATCTTGGAAGTGTGATTGAGGAGAAAGGTGGATGTAGAGAGGATCTAATGAGAAGAGGACAGCAGGGAGAGTTGTTATTTAAGTGAGTAAGAAACTAGCCCTTGAAGTGTAGGGAAATGTTGTACATGGTGTGCTTTGTACCCATTGTCACATATGGGGCAGAGACATGGACAATGAATGTAAGAGAGGCTAGAAAAGTTGAGGACATGAGAATGAGGTTTGTGAGAAGCATGTTACCTGTCAAGAGGCGAAACAAGATTAAGAATGAAGTTATCCGGAAAAGAGTGGGGGTACAAGGAGTACATGAGAGAGTAGAGGGTGCAAGACTTAGTTGATATGGGCATGTAATGAGGATGTAAAAAGAGAGGATGAAAAAAAAAATTTTGGCAATTAAGTATGTAGGAAAAATTCTGCAAGGGAGACCAAGAAAGAGATGAGGGGAGCAGATATGAGAAAGTGTTTAAGTGAGTGGAGTATAATGGAAGAAATTAAAGAAGGAATAATGGTGGAAGGATACTAAACCGACCCGGCCACAGGCTTGAAACAGTTGAGGATGATGATGATGATGATGCATTTCTAATAAATAGCTCAGCTGGTAGAGTGACCGAAGGTTTAGAATCCAAATTACTGTATATATGATATTTTAATGAAAAAATAATATTATCATGGAAGAACTTACTTTTATAAAATAAAATATTCTCTTAGTTACAGATACTTATTCATAAAATAGGCCTAATTAGGGTTAAGAAAAAATAAAACTTTAAAGAAATAACTTCAAGGAGAAATCAAATTGTCACTATTTTATTAAAAAAAGAGAATTAGTTAAATAAGTTTAAACATCTGACTAAGTGAATATTTATTATTATTATTATTAGTACCGCGTCTTACTACCCTTTCGGGTTATACGCACTTACGCTAATGTGTAATGGTAGGGTGAATGTGAGATGAAATGAAGGACCTACAGTTTAACGTGGAATCCGAACCAGGGTGGAGGCCTGGCATTCCCCACAATCACAAGATGTCTTGTCAGAGGTGAAGGAAGGGTTTGGTAATAAGATAAATCTGTGCCGGGACCGAGGATTGAACCCCGGCCGCCAGCACAGAAGTCTGACACCTTGCCCCTAGACCAAAGTAAATATTTAAGTGCAATATATTATATATAAGTATTACAAACAGGGATGATAAATATTTAATATAAATAAGGTCAGATAAATATTTAATATAAATAAGGTCAATACACAATTAAAATAACAAAAAACCTATTAATTAATATAGGCCTAATGCGACCAAAAGGTTTCAAACATATTTCATATGATGACACTTTGTGGATATCTGCACAACCATATGAAAACTTTGTATCTATAAAGATTTAAATATAAACGCATGGTCTAGCTTAACAGAACAAGCTAAAAGTACATAAAAGGCCAAATTGCTATAAAACTGTAAGCAACACATTAAAAAGATTGAATTCAAATTTTAAGAAACCAACAAGTTAGATAATAAATGGAATTAAAATTGTATTTAAAAAAATGCACTGAGTTACTCAAGATGATTAAACATAAACACATTCACAATTTAAAACTACCATCCATTAAGATTTTTTTTTATGGAATTAAAAAAATCCATACAATAGTACTCCTTCTGACTTAAATAAATTAATGATGATATTTTATGCATAGTCACATGCTTTAATAACTTCATACAAGTACCATATTGCAGCTAATAAGGTGATGAAAGTATATCTATTTGACAAAAAAAAAATATTCCTAGATTACATAGATTTGTTCTGGTAGTTACAACATCTTAGTTTAGCTTGTAAATACATGTTAAAGAAGGGGGTTTGGATCTGAAAGACATCAATGTTTTTATGGTAGTTATAATTTTACTAGTCTTACATTATATTTCAATTTCATCAATAGCTTACTAAATAATTGATAATCATTTTAGACAAAAGTATCAATATTTTCAAATTATTTACCAACAACAGAATACCTTGTTTCACCGAGTTTTACCACCTGGCCTGGCTGTATGCATTTAATTACACTAATGTGATATGGATGAGGAATGCATAATTTAGAGAAAATGTACCAACATTTGTGTAATGAGAGAGTGAAAAACAATTTAGGAAAAGCCACCCTTATTACAAGATACTGAGATTGAAACATCTATGTCCCCGTTGCTGTGCAAATCAAACTAAACAAGCTTGAAGTTTAGTCTGCATGCCTACCAATGGAAATAATACAAAACAAAATAAATATAGATGGTAATATGTGTATGCATAGATTTTAAAAATGACTATGATCAGTTAAACAAAACCAATTATTTTAAATTAAATTTGGGACACCCAAAAACTCTATCAAGCTAATAGAGGTTTGTTTGACTGATACACGTGAGAGGGTACAGGCTGGATTTCACTTATCAGACACTTTTGAAATACTTAATGGGTTGAAACAAGGAGATTTACTTTCTCTAGTAGTTTTTAATCTAGCTTTAGAGTATGCTATTAGAGTAATAAACCACAAATTTGAGTCGATAATTTTGAGATTACTGAGAACAATATATCCTTTGACAGGGTTAATGAGTTTAAATATTTAGGACCAATTATAATTAGCAATAACAATATTAGAATGGAAATTAGGAAAAGAATATTTAGGAAATGCATTCTATTACTCAGTCAATAAGATTTTGACATCTTGCATGCTGTCAAAAAATGTAAAACTTAGAATATACAAAGCAAATATAAAACTTAGAATATACAAAACAATAATCTTACCAGTTGTTCTTTATGGGTGTGATATCTGGTCTCTTACTTTAAATGATGAAAATAAAAGGAATTAGGGTGTTTGAAATCAAAGTTTTTAGGAAGATATTTGGCCCAAAAAGCTATTAGTCTACTAAGGAGAGGGGGAGATTATATAATGATGAGATACATACCCTGTACTAATCATAGGACATTGTTAGGATCATCAAGTCTTGTAGATTATGGTGGGCAGGACTTGCAGCGCGAGTGGGAGAATCTAGAACCATGTTCAGGGTAGTGATTGACAAACCCTATGGAAAGAGACCCCTGGGAGGATATAGGCGTAGATGGGAGTATAACATTAGAATGGACCTGAAAGAGATAAGATATAATGAAGTGGACTGGATAGAACTAGCTCAAGATAGGGATGAGTGTAGTAATTTTGTGAGTATGGTAATGAACTTTGGAGTTCATAATGCCATAGAGTATGTAATATAATATAAAACAAATAAAATGTTAAAATTGTAGAAAAACAAAGTACAAATAAAAGGAAAAATACTAGCAAATATTTATACACCCTTCAAGATTCTGATGCTTTCAGTCCATCTACCTAAGGAAGTGTTATCAGTAGGACTGACTAATACTACTACTAATAATAATAGTAAGGAAGATACATAAAGTAATTAAGTGAGGTAATGTGAGATATTCATTAATTTTAAAAGTAGCTCATATTACCTACTTACAGTACTTTTTCTATATGTGTTTAATGTGAACTCTATGTGTAAGTTAATAGATATATTAAATGTGATAATAATTAATAAGAGAGTGAAAGAAAAAAGCGTTTAATGAGATCAAAATATATATTTTATGAAATTTATGTTTGGAATTTATAATTCAAAAGTACACACTTAATTGTTAAAACATGTTATTTTGACAATAAGATATTTGCTCCATAATGGTGTCATATTTACATAGTTTTTCACTTTAGGGATTTGAACTAAAATATATAAAATTCTAAAATAGATGAAATTAAAAAGGTTATTCTCAAGTGAATGTTTAAAGTGTTTAAGATATAAAATATTTTTTTTTACATATTATTGGCTATGAATGACATAAATAACTGACTCCTTCTCTTTCTTTAAGGTCTGCTAGTAATGGTCCAAACAGAATTTTTAATTCAAACTTGGAAACTATCCAATCAAACTCTATGTTATAGCGCTAAGCCCTTGTGTCTACATAATATAAATGCCAACTACATTTATCCTGTAAGATAGCAGTCTAAATCTAGCCAACTTCACTGTGACCTCATTCTAAGCAGAGGTCCATTCACTTGGAGTAACACGTTCGAATTTTGAAATTTTTTCAATGTTAAAGGATTTTACTAGTTTTGTTCCATTTTGTACCACAAACAAAAAGTTTTGCGCCCCCACCCATTTTGAGCAATTAGCATATCAAAGTGGTCACTTCAAGTTAATGCTGAAGTAACACTTTTGAATTACTTTGATATGCTAATTACTCAAAATGGGTGGGAATACAAAACTTTTTGTTTGTGGAACAAAATGGTACAAAACGTTGGCATAAAAAAAAGGTTCAAAATTTGAAAGTGGTACTCCAGCATTAACTTGGAGTGACCACTTTGATATGCTAACAACTAAAAATGGGTGAGGGTACAAAACGGTACAAAACTAGTACAAAGCTTGGGCATCGAAAAAAAATCCAAAATTCGTAAGTTTTACTCCAAGTTAATGGACCTCTTAAGCAGCACTTTAGTGGAAACAATGCTTCAGGGTTCTTAAAAGATACTTTCAAAGCTCATAAACATAGTAATAAAACCAGTAGGTACTTCCAACCCCTAACTAAGTCACTGATAGACCAACTGTATAGAATTTCACTATCAGATAATGTAGAAAAATCTCAGATGGATTAAAACAATTAAATCAAAGTTAAAATAAAATATTATCCAAGTTCTATTTGTGTTTATACCCGCATGATGATGGTGATATTAAGGGTAGATGACCAGTTTGGTTTACTGGGGGTGTTTTTCCCTAAATAGTTTCCCACTCACTCTCCAGACAAATGTGGGTATGTTCCTCATCCTTGTTATATTAAAGTACTTAATGCACGTGGGTAGCCCAAACGGGTACTAAGAGGCAATTAAAAAAAAGTGTAAATTATTAGAAAATATGGCACTACTGTTATTAATTATTATACTAACACCACTGATGATTGTGCAAATTACTGCAGGAAAATCACATAGAAATGTAAGAATAATCGGGCAAGTTTTTACATATCAGCCTATGTATGGAAATTAGAGCTTTTATGTTTAAGTAATATCCTTCCACCACCAAAGTAAGATTTTTTTTAATGCCTAGTTTATTTGAAACTGAAGAGTTTCCACAGGGGCCTGCCTCCATGAAAATTTGGATAATGTTCTGTGTTCATCCTTGTCCCTCATTCACCATCAAACCCTTCTCTCATACTTTCTTGTATTGTGAGTGTATTTTTCAGACGACAGGATAGCAGTAGTCATAAGTAGCTCTTACACACTGTGCAGAGGCCTTAAATTGTGATAATAGGATACATTAAATAGTATATATAGAATGAAGAGCGATGTTCACTTTGAAGTGGATGCTCTGTAATATAGCTAAATAGATCAAATACAAATTAGTTTGTTTTGATGCCAAACTTGGCTTTGAGATATTTTATATTTATTTGGTCCCAAGCTGTCATTCATATTATAAGATAGTATAATGTTTGAATAATGTAGAATTCAATATGGGTATTTTGTTTTGGTAGGTTTTATACATTTTGGTTTGTTGATTTAGAATACCCCTTAAAGCAATGGCTAGTCAACCAGAGAGTACAGAATCTACATCAACAGTGCAAATAGGAGCTCACATAATTAAAACATTTTATCATTAACAAAACTGATATTCAAACATTGAAATTTGAATAAACATTTAAAAATTTGACATCTAAATTAACCATTATACATGTGTGAAATGGCCGGGAGATCACACCTAGCCCAAGTAAAATGGCCAGGAGATCACACCTAGCCCAAGTGAAATGGCCAGGAGATCACACCTAGCCCAAGTGAAATGGCCAGGAGATCACACCTAGCCCAAGTGAAATGGCCAGGAGATCACACCTAGCCCAAGTGAAATGGCCAGGAGATCACACCTAGCCCAAATGAAATAGCCCGGAGATCACACCTAGCCCAAGTGAAATGACCAGGAGATCACACCTAGCCCAAGTGAAGTGGCCAGGAGATCACACCTAGCCCAAGTGAAATGACCAGGAGATCACACCTAGCCCAAGTGAAATGACCAGGAGATCATACCTAACCTAAGTAAAATGGCCAGGAGATCACACCTAGCCCAAGTGAAATGACCAGGAGATCACACCTAGCCCAAGTGAAATGGCCAGGAGATCACGCCTAGCCCAAGTGAAATGACCAGGAGATCACACCTAGCCCAAGTGAAATGACCAGGAGATCACACCTAGCCCAAGTGAAGTGGCCAGGAGATCACACCTAGCCCAAGTGAAATGACCAGGAGATCACACCTAGCCCAAGTGAAATGGCCAGGAGATCACACCTAGCCCAAGTGAAATGACCAGGAGATCACACCTAGCCCAAGTGAAATGGCCAGGAGATCACACCTAGCCCAAGTGAAATGGCCAGGAGATCACACCTAGCCCAAGTGAAATGACCAGGAGATCACACCTAGCCCAAGTGAAATGGCCAGGAGATCACACCTAGCCCAAGTGAAATGACCAGGAGATCACACCTAGCCCAAGTGAAATGGCCAGGAGATCACACCTAGCCCAAGTGAAATGACCAGGAGATCACACCTAGCCCAAGTGAAATGGCCAGGAGATCACACCTAGCCCAAGTGAAATGACCAGGAGATCACACCTAGCCCAAGTGAAATGGCCAGGAGATCACACCTAGCCCAAGTGAAATGACCAGGAGATCACACCTAGCCCAAGTGAAATGGCCAGGAGATCACACCTAGCCCAAGTGAAATGACCAGGAGATCACACCTAGCCCAAGTGAAATGGCCAGGAGATCACACCTAGCCCAAGTGAAATGGCCAGGAGATCACACCTAGCCCAAGTGAAATGGCCAGGAGATCACACCTAGCCCAAGTGAAATGGCCAGGAGATCACACCTAGCCCAAGTGAAATGGCCAGGAGATCACACCTAGCCCAAATGAAATAGCCAGGAGATCACACCTAGCCCAAGGTAAATGACCAGGAGATCACACCTAGCCCAAATGAAATGACCAGGAGATCACATCTAGCCCAAATGAAATGACCAGGAGATCACACCTAGCCCAAGTGAAATGGTCAGGAGATCACATCTAGCCCAAGTGAAATGACCAGGAGATCACACCTAGCCCAAGTGAAATAGAATGCTCATGTTTCCGTCTGAATAGTAAACTCGCCAATTATCGATCCCATATCTATTCCAATGGATTGGATGCTCTATTATATACAACCCCAACATGGAGGTTCAACAGCTACAACTCTTCGATGTTCTGCTTTGTGACTAGTCTACAGCACAGCAGAATATTGTGATCCGGTGTGGCAGGATGTCACATCTGTAAACTTGGCATCCAGCATAATACAACAATGCACATCATCACAGACAGTTTAAAGACCCCACCTGTCTTCAGTCTCCCGAGTTTAAGTCACATTCCGCCCCCTGAGCTACGAAGGCAAGAGGTGAATATAAGACGATCTTGGCTAACCCCGAACTTCCTATTCATGAATATATCCCAAGCGCTATAATGAGCAGACTTAAATCCAGACACTCAAGAATCAAAACTGCTGAAAATCATTTGTATATGCACCAGTGATGTGAACAAATGTAGATCCAACAAACTCTTGCAGACGTTAACTCCAACATAAGTATCCTTAATAAACCAACAGGTTTCAATCCGCCATGGTGCATATGGAAAACTTCCAACAGAATACAGATAAACCATGGCTTATCTAGAGACTTTCTCTTCAAATGGATCAATGTACCGGATCCATTTTGTAGTTATAAGGCGGTACACAAATCATCCAACACATAGTATATGAGTGCAAGATCTCAGCATACCCGGGAGATATGAAGGACTTTTCAAGACTCCCTCCAGAAGCGATCAACTGGATTGAAAAACTAAATAATGATATATAATTCTATCAGTATTGTTAATGTTTTTATATTTTTAATGTGTTCTAGAATGTTAATGTATTTTGTTGTATACTATGTGTTGCCAAACCCTAAATAAATAAATACATTTTAATACAAACTATTTTGATAGGTTATGACTATGACCAACTACTTTCTATTTCCAAAACCATAATGGTATTTATTAAATCTATTAATATTTCAATCAATAACCTTACATTACAACAAAATATAATTTGTTTTAGAAATAATTATTCACACTAAACTAATAATATTTCTAAATAAATAAATATATTTTTATTTTTTATTTTTTATTAATAATGTATTTTTTTTAAAGGTTGACCAACAACAACCTTTTTGTGTTTTTGTGACATTCAGCGTTGCCTTGTCAGCGAATTACTTTATTATCTAACTGAAGATACTAAGAGAAAAGGAAGTCAAAAGGTGATAATATTTTTGCACACATTGAGGTATTGTATTTATTTATCTCTCTCTTTATTTTTTTAGTATTTTGGCCCCGATTATTATTATTATTTTGCCTCATGCTTGGGGTCCGGTTTATTTGTATTGAACATAATACAACTGTGATGCACATTTTTAAGGCTCGGAGAGGGCGCATGAAACCCTTGAGCCAACCCTGTTTGTAATGGTATTCATATAAACATACAAACCAACAAATCATGACAACTTAATGTGGGGCAAATAACTAATTACCAACAATTTATAGCAATCAAGTGTAAAGTGGAAGGTGGAGGAGAGAGGAACAGTTCGGATTTAGGGAACAGGGGTCTTCAAAAGAATTGATCTTTGCCATATGACAGCTGAAGGAAAGCAGGTATGAGTTTGGGATACACTTGGTAATGGTATTTATGGATGTGCAGAAGGCATATGATAGCGTGGAGGAGGTCAAAGGGGAAAGAGAAGTTGAAATGAGAGTGAAACGTATGTATGAGAATAACAGGAGTTGTTTAAAGATAAAGAGTGGGAGGACGGAGTAGTTCCAAACTAAAAATGGAGTGAAACAAAGGAGTGCCCTTTCACCACAACTATTTGTAATGAAATTGGGGTCATTAATAAAGTTGAAAGAAAACTCGGGAAGGAAATAATGGAGGCCCGGATGTTTGCTGATGACTTGATGATATGGGGGCAGAAGGAAGAGGTAGTACAGGAACAGCTGCAGGAATGGAATGAGGAAGTGAAAAAGTGAGGAATGAAATTTAGCATGGAGAAGTGTGAAGTGATTGTGATGACAGAGAAGAAGCTAATAAGGATATAAAGTTGGATGGAGTAGAGCTGAGACAAGTACATAATGTAAAATATCTTGGAAACGTGAATGAGGAGAAAAGTGGAAGTAGAGAGAGGAGAGTTGTTCTAAAGATGTGTAAGAGAACTGCTATGGAGAAGATAAGTGCCCTTGAAGTGTAAGAAACGGTTGTACTATGGGTACTTTGTAACACTTGTCACATATACAGCAGAAACATGGACATTATATAAAAGAGAGACTAGGAAAGTGGAGGCCATGAGAATGAAGTTTGTGAGGAGCATGTTAGCTGTCACGAGGAGAAATAAGATTAGGAATTATGTTATCCAGGAAAGAGTTGGGATACATAGAGTACATGAGATAGTATAAAAATCAAGACTGAGATGGTATGAGCATGTAATGAGAATGTATAAAGAGAGGATTCCAAAGAAAATTATGGAAATGAAGTATTTAGGAAAAAGACCAAAAGGGAAGCCAAGTAAGAGATGATAGGAGCAGATAACAGAAATTGTGGAAGTGAGAGGAGAAAAATGGAAGTGATTAAAGGACGAAGAGTCATGGAAGGAGAGAGGAAGATGGAGGCATTTTACTAAACTGACCCGGCCACAGGCTGTAAACATTTAGTGATGATGATGATGATGATGATGATTATGATATTTAACTACATTCCTTTGTATTTTAAGTTTTAGATTTTGCCTTTGTTTAGTAAAATATGTATTTTAAGCTCAAACACTTGTGCTAATCTTGTTTAATCTTATATAGTGAGGCGAAAGATTTGGAAGAGTGGTAAAAATGATATATATGAATTTAATTTAATTTAATTTAATTTATTTTATTATATTTATTTACTATCCAAGATCAAAAAAAGGTAATTCTTTAAAAATATGGATGTAAAGTAGCGATTATATTTCTTAAAGATATACTACACTTATTAAATATTCATATTTTACAAATCTTTAAAATAACCTTTAAGTTTTGCTCCAGGTTAGAGTCTGCTTTACATTATGGAGACTAGAAAGATTTGGATGCCCTAGAGCTAACATGAGCTGAGAATGGTCACATACTGGTAGTTTATCCCACCTTCATTATCATCACCCATAAATGTTTTAAATTATGTATATAGAAATGGACATCAGCAGGGTTTTCCAAATCTTAGTATTTCACTTGGAATTATCTTAATAATGGCTATATGTAGCAGTTGCTAGCACTCAGAGATTATCTTAACACTACCAGTAACAGTTGCTAATGTTAAGAAATTATCTTAATACTACCAGTAACAGTTGCTAGTGCTAAGAGATTATCTCAACACTACCAGTAAAATTTGCTGGTGCTCAGAGATTATCTTAACACTACCAGTAACAGTTGTTAATGCTAAGAAATTATCTTAATACTACCAGTAACAGTTGCTAGTGCTAATAAATTATCTTCACACTACCAATAATAATTGCTAGGGCCAAGAGATTATCTTAACACTACTAGTAACAATTGCTAGTGCTAAGAGATTATCTTAACACTACCAATAAAATTACTAGCACTAATAGATTATATTAACACTACTAGTAACCGTTGCTAGAGCTAATAGATTATCTTAACACTACCAATAATATTGCTGGCATTAGGAGATTATATTAACACTACCAGTAAAAGTTGCTAGTTCATGGTAATTTTATGTAAGATTTCATTTGTATTAGAAGATTGTGTTGCATGGATTAAAATAACTATAAAAATAAATCACTAAATGTATAATAAGTTAAGTTATCAATTGTATGTTTTAAATTTGACTTTCCACAGAAGTTTTAAAAGTATGCTCCATTATTTATATTATGAATGTAAAACAAAATAATTATAAGACAATGATATTGATTGGAAGGACTACCAGTATGTATGTAGGTTCTGATAAAGGTGTGTGAATGTGTATTACAATTCTACCTCTTTGATTTTATAGAGTAATGTCAATTTATACTGTTAGACTTTAAATAATTTATGATACTTTACCAACATAAAAAAGAGTGTATTTTTAAATTCTTATTAAAATTGCTTTAGTAAATATATATATAATTTTGCATGTGTTCTTCAAATATTTTGTTTTTATAAATGTGTGTGTTATAGACAACTACATATATAAATACATACAGCATCACGCCATCTTTTCAATTAACAACAATTCTGCACTTAGTCCATCCTAACTAACTTTCTCCACACTTCCCTAACCTTAAATACTCCCTTCGCTTCAACAACATTCATACACCGAGTCATGCTTGCTCTTTTATTCTTAAAACTATTAATGTCTAGAAGGTTAATGAATTAAATTAAATTTAACTTACATAATAAATACATAAGTCACATGTCTGTAGACATTAGATGGTGTCTAGAATTTATACTTCCTGTTGACATGTGCACTGCTCTGGATGATGGATTAAAAATCAATATTTGGTATTTATAAAATGTCTCAATTATATATAGCTACCATGTATTATAATTACTAAAGCATAAAGATAAAAAATAAGTTTAGTTTCCAAGTTTGTTTAACACTCAATTATATAAGTTAGACAGACTAGAGAATAATAAAACATATGAACAGTATTTAAAAAAATATTAACTTCAGTAATGTTTTGCTCCTTTATAAATAATATTATGGGTTACAAAACAAAAGTGGGTAATTAATAAGTATTAGTGGATGACTTTCAGGTTCAAGCGCATTAGTGGACTGTCTTCAAACTGTATTTTTTTTGTATGGTTTATAAATTGAGCTTCAATTTCAATTTTGTTTCTAAAGTTTAACACCTCTAGGATAACCATTCAAAAATAGCTTGTTAGCTTAGTTATCTACAAAGTTATTTACTATTTATTACTATTACTAGTTATTTATGAATCAGTAATTTGTTACTTCCTTTGACATTGAATGATCTTTCACTGTAGCATGTTGATCTCATTTCAACAGCCACTATCTCATTAAGGGTAGGACAAAGTAGGTTTTCAAATAAAACACATGAACACATTATGACTCTTCTAAAAAAAAAAAATTTCACCCCATAATGTACCCTTTGGTACCATGCAGCTTAGTAGGAACCATTTTTACAAACTGTTTATAATAGTGGTTATACTTCAGGTGCACAGAGCTATTTATTGCCCCGCCCTCTATATTTGTGTATAAGTTTGGTGTCCTAGAGCAAGAAGATACCTAGTAAAAATAATTAAATATGTATGAGTGAATTCTGCTTATTAGTTTAAATGTTCAATGGTAGACACAAGGACAGAAATATATATACCTTACTCATTAATTATTTTATTAATGAATAAAAAAATGCTATATACAGAGTATCAAAAATATGTATGCTTTATTTTACTCAAGTTTCAACAAATAATCAATTAACAATCACAACTAGTTAATATACTCTAAACTCTACAGTGTCAGGTTTCATAAATTCCATCTCCACAGTTATGATAGTATAATAATATATACTTTTTTATATCAATTATACTATAATACCTTGTATATTATTCTATTAGTAAAGTAGCAGTAAAAAAATTATCATTAAACGTGTTATTATTATAACTTATATTTTTCTATATTCAATAATTATATATTAGGATGTAAACAACTTTAAATGAAAAGATTTATATAAAATACCAATATTATTTTTCCAGGTACATAAAAAGGTTATATATTTTCAACTAATTACCACCAGTTTAAATCCATACTTTGTTGTTATTAACAAGTTATAGTTTTAACATTCCAAATGGAAAGTATCTAGTAATATTAGTCTTTTGTTTACTACACTTTATTACTGATCAACAATTTATAGTTACATCAGTATGTTTATTGATATATTTTCTCTTAATAATTATTTGCTAAAAACTAAACAGCCAAATACTAATGTCTGTCAACTAGTAGATTATGTTAAAACTAATACTAAATCATAATATATTGTAATACTATTCTTAGGCCTGATGTTCTTTGAGCAACTCATTTTGCTCAACTTAAAACTAGGAATGTTGAAACATGGGTAAAAACAATAGTTTTGTGATTGGGTTCTAAATTATTCAATTTTTAATACAACAAAAAGTGTAAACTTAGAGAAGATTTCAACTTTTATGAGCTTAATTTTTTTTATTTAATTAGCACCATGTCTTAATAACTGTTTAGGTTATACGCTATAAGCTTAAAGATAAAAAATTTAACCATCTATTCTATTGTACAAACCACTTGATGCAATTTTTGCTGATGTTAAACTGATCACATCACAAGATTTGTTTGAATAAATTAATATCTAGCTTAAAATCATAGTGAAAATTTTGGGGAATTTTGAACTAATGAGGACAAATAAAAGTATACCTATTTATAAAATTATGTAATATTACTACAGGCTGTGACCAATTATATTAAAAGAGTTGAAATCATTATTGAGGTAATTTCATCACCATAAATTTTAAACACAAAACATATTTTAGAAAGTAATTAAGCATTATGCTTCCACCCATTAAAAAACTATATAAATAAAAATGCAAAGCCTTAGTAATACATTGGAGTGCCCCAGTAACTTACAAAAAACTTAATTCATGAAAAAATGTAATGGTTACACTCTTATATTAGTTTCATTAGTTGGAAGTGAAAGGGGCGCAAGAAAAGGTAAGTGTTTTTGCAGTGTTTAGCAAAACTTTTTCTGGCGAAAATAAATAAAATGTTGGTAGAGTTTAATTTTCTTCACATGGTAACCACAACACTACTTTAATATCTGTCATTAGCAAACTAACATTTGATGAGAAACTTTTTAAATGAAGAAAAAAAGTTGTAATTAAATTACAGGACACTTTGAAAAATATTCAAGAACTGTTGAGCTCACCATGTGAAGAAACTTTAACTCTATGTTTCTACTGAATCTATATTTTGTTTATTTTGACAAAAAAAAAAGTTGTTTGAAATAAAAACCGCAAAAACAGTGGCCTTTTCTCGTGTTCCCTACAATCCCATCTTATGTGGATTTATGGAATTTGGGAGTCATAATAAACTGTAGCTTTCACTCACTATTTCAGAAATGATTCCATATTAAAAGGTGGTTATAAATAAGTTGATATCCTGATGTTTCAATAATCACCTCCCTGATTTTCTTAAAAGTAAGATATCAGTGCTTATACAATATTCAAGGAGTAAGAGCTGATTGTGGCTGCATCTATTGTAGATTTTATTCAACATTTTCAGCAAGAGAGAGGATTTCTTGATTTAACATGGCTCATTTTGACCAACAATATATTGTGAGTAATGTGTCTAGCTATAACTGATTGGAGTGGTATTTCCGTATGTGCACTGAAAGATTCCCCTTCTGTTTTGCCTTGTAGGAACAGTACGGACATTGCTCTGCTGGTTCCTTGCCCCCGCATTCCACATTTTGGTGCCTATTTAAAGTGCTCTTCCATCGATATCGCTTGCCGCAGTCTGAACACGAATACAACTTGATAGGTTTGAATTTTGTACATGCTCTTGGCGAAATAAGAGACAGCCTTGGGAGATTCCAAGGCGCCCAACTCTGCGACAGCGAAAGGTCAATAGCTGGAAAAAAGAAATATATTTATTTATGATATTTAGTTAGATGAATATTACAATTTTTACACATATAATATGTTTTTTAAAAGTTTCATGTTAATTTGAAACTACTATTTTAAGTTTAGTTAAAATAAAACTCCATCACTCAAACTATGCCAGATTATAACTGAAAAAAGCCAGTTCTACAGAGAGAAAATTAAATATAATCAAGAATAAAATAAAGACATGCTATATAAGGTTAGTTTGTTAATAATAATAATAATAATAATAACAATACCTATTTTAATATAGCTCCACCCTACTAATGAAATGAGTATCATAATAGTTTAAACATTAAAAATAATCAAAATAAATGTTTAAGATTTATTATGTAAATTATCAATGTTCTTCATTACAATAATTAATTAATTGAAGTTTCTGATAAATAAATTGAATTAAGAATATATTATGACTCGTCAAAATAAATAATTTAATGCAAACCAGCTATTAAGATGCTGCATGGCATAGTAGTTTTAATGAGCAGCACACATTTATATATATATTTAATATTTTAGTTTAGTTTTTTAATATTTTTATTATTCATGTTTACATTTAGTAAAATAGTCAATAATGAGTTTAGTCACAAGGAGTTTGGAGAGGGACAGGTCTAGAAGATTCACAACTGCTTTATTCTATAGAGGAGATAGAAGGATCACCTCAGGCCGGGTTTAGAACATTGACCTCCTCGTTACCACAATACCTTTGACCAGGGGTTCTCAAACTGCGATGCGCATACCACCATTGTTACCGGTGATATACCATGAGAAGCCAAACAAAACAAGAACATTCAATTCATCAAATCTTAGAAACATATTCAGACCAAGTCCAGCCAAAATAAAGAGAGATTTAAACTGTGGTTGGAGAGGTGGCAACATTTATTCAAACTCAGACAGACAGTGCAGTTTGTTATTATATACCTGTACATCATTAAAAAATGTACTGAAATAGTAAAAATCAGCACTATCTTGGTGGTAGAGCAAATTAAAGAAATGGTTGGGGTAGTACGCCATTCAAATAGTTTGGGAAATGCTATCGATACAGATTTTTCCCATTTAAGAATTATATATTATCAGACATTTTAATAGAATTAACAGAATCATTAGATTATATTTAATATAGTTGAACATAGATATGATGTTTTGATTAGTTGTGTTTTTCTTACTCACCTTTTGAGCAAAGTGTAACAAAATACTAAACATATATTGTACATTTATAAGCATAAATGAAAGTGGCTCTAACACAAGATAGAGAATGGTTTAAGGAAAAGAATAGCTCATCTTAGATGAGAGAGGTAATGACAGCTAACAGAAGATACTTTATTGACTGAAAGTCACTAATGTCAACATATTCGGAAAAAATTGTGTTGCTTAATAATACTATATTATCAATAAACAGTGCTATCAAACGATTATAATAATACTTCCTGGCAATGTTTGAAAAAAAAGGATCTTCTGTTAATTATCACTTACCTATAATGTTTAAAGTATTATTGAAGACATGATGTGTCCTTATTAGATTTAACTCAAATAAAACTGGTAATCACTTGGCTTCCTGATATCATCTTGGTAGGCTTAAAGGGAGATTGAGGGCTGTGTTTAAAGTTTAGCGAACCAATCTTACAGTATAGGAATACAAAACAGTTCAGCACAAATGGGTGCAGTGATACAGCAGTGATATGTCACAAGAGGTGCTTCAGTGTTGTATCAAGCAGGGCAATTAATAATTCCAGTAGAAGCTTGGAAAGCCTTATCTCAGGAACCATCAAACACAGAACATACATTCATAAGAACTTTTTGTGTTGTTTTGAGGTCTACTTTCCACACCCCAGTTACTTCCCACATAAATTGATACACCCTGTATGTATGGCTTTGAGTTGCTGAACATGGCAGGATGTTTCTAGAACAATCGCACTTTAGTTCTCAACAATATTATGTGCATTCCATTCACCCTGAAAGGTAGCTCTTACCTTGACTGGCTACACTATGCCCTATCCTATAGTATACACACCTACTACATAGTGGAACCCAGTAAGGTAAGCTTGCTGCATTTCAAGGTAAACAAAAGCTAATACGAATTTTAAACATGTTTTAAAAATACTCGACTGACATTGTTCTCGTTCATCTAGGGTATTTTCGTTTTACATCAGATTATGTATGAAAAAAACAACAACAGTACTATAAACAAAATATTTACCAACGAAAACCATTGTTTGGATAGAGTTAGCAATATATTTTCATTTCCTACCATTTTAAATTATTCAAATAAGACGTTGTTAAATATTATATAATGTTAGCATTTCACTATTTTACCCTAACATCAATGATAGTAAACTATGTAATTTCACCTGTACTAGTAAATCAAGATAAATAATGCACATTACTATTTTAGATTGTTAATATTCCTCACTAGGCAATTATGGGGGTTGGTAGATTCTTAAAATACGGTGAATTGTTTATTATTTGTTATTACAACACAAAAGAGTGATGCACAGCTAAGGGTCACCAAACTTAATGAGCGGACGGCCACATACTACTCAATATCCATCTAAAATAACTGCAGTAAGATCCCATTTATTTTCGAGTGGGTTATCTGGTTTGCAGTTTGTGTGTGTGTGTGTGTGAATTAAGATTTTTTGTTGTTTTAATTAGGCGGCAATGTGTGAACTAGCACATTGTGAATCTCTGAAGGGTCACCATCAACCTTGCAGTTTAGCAAACTTCACAAACAATTTTTATAAATAAACCTGTTTGTTAGAGGAATATTAATTTGTGATATGATTAAAAATTAACAATACCTTTCACCATGCCACACCCAACGCTTACCAACCATATTCATTCAATATGCATGGCATAACTAAGCGAGAGGTATAGCATGTAGATTGGTATGGCTTATTTCTACCTCTGTAAATATATTATTAAATTGGCTCATCCATTATTTTTGAATTTCTATAAACACCCCCCTTTCATTAAGCTGAATAATCACAAGTCTACTGAATTTATTTTTGGTAAAATTTTATAATATATATATATATTTATGAGAGTAACTTATTGATTTCAGGTTCATTTAATTCCAACTAAAAGTATTAATACATCACAAGTAGAGCCTACTTCATACAAAAAGCATGTACAATGCATTTATTACTCTAAAATTTTAACAGAAAATATTGTGTTTTAATATTATTCTTACAATTGTAACCATTATTGTATAATTATAAAAGATATACATTTTTTAATAATTTTATATATTTCAAAAAATTAGATGCACTTTTAGAAATCAATACATTGTTATAAGGATTTTTTTGAGCCTTCAACATTGGAAGTATATAGATATAAAATCTCATCAAAATATAATTTTCTGTATGATTTTGTTTTTATTTTATGCAATACAGTTTTCATTATAATTCTACAATTTTCAAAGGCCAAATATTACTATAATGAGCTACAAGCATTAGTTATAAAAACATGTGTTGATACAAGTAAAACCATGAAAAGAGTTTCAAAAATGCTATGCATCAGTATAAAATGCAATTAATGCAGTCTAAAATATGGAGATTGTTTCTATTCGTGGTATCTTCTGACATGGTACACTAGATTGGGCTTTTGAGAAAATCTCTGAAGACAGTGTGTACATTGAAACTGAGGTGCTTTGCCACACTCATGCCTCATGTGACGACAGAGTGACTCCTTGTAGCGGTACAACTTTCCACACTGAGGGCATTTATACTTGCCATCTTCACTATAACATTTTGACAAGACCCCTTGACGTTGTCTTTTAGGATGGTTAAGAAAATCTATAAACATCCGAGAGGAAAACATTGTATTGCTTTCAAAATGTAGAGCTGAAACAAAAAAACACGATAAAGATATGTTAATAAATTGGAAACCTCATTGAAAGTATTAGTGCATGAAATTAACTTAATCTAAACTATGAATTATATAGACCATAACATAAAAGTCAACCTTAAAATAATGACCTAATAATAAAAACAAAATAAAAGATTATATCATTACAGGATTCAAAAGTATGGTTCAGATCTGTAAAAGGGATATGTGATATGTACCTACCTAAAGCTACAAGAAAAATGTTCTCACATTCCATGGAATATTTTAAAGGACATTTTAACAAGACATCATGCTATAAAATTTTGGATTTATATAAAAAAAATTATAAATATACACACATTTGTATTATATTTACATATTAATAATAGTTCTATTAAAACTATATTACCAACAAAAGGTACTACAATGGACACATTGCAGAAATTTGAAGTAACCAAAATTAAATCAAATTTACCCCAAATATAAAGCTAAATAAATACATTGTGATGATCAAAGGACTTGTTTCATAATTTGAACATACATCCAAATCTAACTTCAAAGAAGAACACGTATTTCCCTGGGGTATAAAGAATAAAAGCTATGAAAAAACAACCAACTTTTAGAGCTGTATCAATCAAATAATAAAAGTGGTATATAAGCTAATTACATTTATTTTGCTACCAAGAGAAAATTTAAAAATGATATTTATCAATGAATTGAATGTATAGTGTTCCCTCGAATATACAGTGGGTATATTTTAAGCCAACAATCATAAGTAATACAATAGTTTGTAACTAGCTCATTAAATTATAGCCTCCTTAAAGGTTTGAAGAAGGTAACAAACACATAAAGTAAGAAATACTATAATTATAGAGTTTTATTAATGAGTCATATAAACATAGTACAATAAGAGACATAAAGGATTGTTCATTTGGTTTCTGTTGTTTTCTGCAATAAATATATTTTGGTTGCAGAGCGTAGAATCACAACAAGTAGGTAAAAATAATACTTAATAAACTAAAAACAAAATGTTCAGTATAATGAGGCTAGTGAGTACAGGCAAATGAGCCAAAAATATTTAACTAAAGGAAATTACAGTTAAGGATCAATATCCAAGAACATAAAAGTTCCCAAGAAGTTCCCTACGACTCGTCAACAGCAAACAAACTGGACAGTGGCAGGTCTATAATTATAAGCCTTTAAAGAAGTCTTTTGAACTGACCTCAAGGACTAATGCGTGCGATTAAATGTCGGTATCCCAGTGCTCATGACCACTAACCCATTAGCTTAAGCTTCCTTAGGTTCTTAAGAAGCCTAGCTACTTAGGCATCTAGTAATTAAATAATTAAACGCTCTAACTATGGCAACCAATAGTGAATTAACATCATAGTCACAATGAGGAGGTGCTAATCTAGTCCCTCTAATACAAGGGATAGTTAACCCCAGTTAGGTCAACATAGCTACAGCCAAGAGCAATAGTGGCCACACCCACGAACAAAACTTGTCTACAAGGTATACTCATCAAGTCCAAGTACAACGAGTGTACGACATAAGGAGGCCGTTTACAGGCCTTCAAATAAACATGCAAGAGTAATAAAATACAGGACCCCAAAATAATACAATACGAGATAACTTAGCCACGGCCAAAATACCTAATTAGGTCATCAAAACATATCTATCACTCCCCACTAGTGACTCGTGGCGTTCCCTTCCTACCAATACAGACAACATTTACAAACAACCAATCTAACGTTAATCAGCCAAATAGCCATACTGATGGCTGTATATAAACGTAATACTAACAAAACTCAACTTGTGCGGATAAGTCGCTTATCACGATAAACAACACAAGTAGTACATGTCAGCAAGAGACTATATCTGCTCATTGAACTATCATGCCCCAGTCGACTCTTGTGAAAACTTTTATAATATCGGTCTAACTAGATCAGTACTTATATACATCAATTATCCAGGGGATTGACTTAGAAATAAACAAGCGATTCATGACTCCCAAATAAGTTGAGCCGATGCTTAACCTTCACATTACTCGTCGCTATACAATTAGAATTACATAGTCAAAGATACATTGCTCGGCGAGTAACAGTACAAACCGTACGTAGATGGAAATTAGCCAGTCTACCAAACAATCTATGTGTGAGCCAACTCGAATGTAGCAACCAGCTGCGAGAGCGCATCATGATTATGGCCCTAGTGGTAGGGCAGGTGGTGCACTTCTAGTGCACCAGCGGTAGACTATGGAGGTGTTGGTGATCCAGGTGTGGCGGAGTAGCCCCTGCGTTGACTGCACCGTAGTCCATGCCGGACAGGGCCTACTCAGATTGTCTGCTACAGTAGAGAAGGTACAATTAGAGACCCGATCAGTCGTTAATTATTACAAGTTCTGTCTCTTATTCTGCTCGAGCGGTATATTAAATAATCTTCCAAAT
Source organism: Timema poppense (assembly GCA_902141375.1). Classification (NCBI taxonomy): domain Eukaryota; kingdom Metazoa; phylum Arthropoda; class Insecta; order Phasmatodea; family Timematidae; genus Timema; species Timema poppense. The sequence continues at coordinate 135,795 of CABFOV010000065.1, forward strand.
TAAGAAGAAAGGCGAAGGGGAGAATAGGTGTCAGCCAATCACGTCTTACAGCTACAACACAGGTCAGAGCGGTCATCAATGGGGGGCAAGCACATGCGCAGTGAGAGCAAAGAGAGAGAGGCAATATGAAGCGAGTGAAGCCCCAACATTACAGTTTCTTGATGTGGTTACTGCATTTGAACGAAATGAGGCTTATAAGTGATTACCTCGAAACACACTCACATAGACATTTAGGTCAAGGGGAGACTAATCAGTAGGGCAGTTCATGAAACATAGCCACTCTCTTGAAAGGTGTAAAAGTTACATGATTGTGCGAGCAAATATCCATTAGCTTGACACAAAACTTGTCAACATCCTAACATGATTTGGTTAAAAACACATGTATTTGTCTAGCTATATAAATGCCTAGATAATAACAAATAGAAGAAGAGCCTGAAAGAATAATGGGGATGAATAATGGCAACATACTCATATTAGAACTAGTGACAGACATACATTGAAATTAAAGAAACATATTTCAAAGACAATCTCATTCAACTCCTTGTTCCAGTTTACAATGTTGTTATTCTTCTACTCTTTGGCCTGTTCCCAAGAAAACCTCGCAAGAAACGTTTATATTTAGGTATGGTAAGTGCAATGTGATGGAAAGGAAATATTCTTCTCTGGACACAGCCCACACTTATAATAAACCACCATTTGTGTGTTTTTAGTTTATAGCCATTGAGATTATCAGTAGATCCGACACCTTATATCAGTTAGTATTGTGTCTGTCTAATGAGCTAAGGGCCCCGGGTTTGATTCCCGGCATGTCCGAAAAATGTATCATTGGTAAAATGTGGGTTTATCCTTTCACATTGATAAATTAAGGGCTGGGGACCAGGTGTTGAGCCTGTCCTAATCATAAGTTAGATTATAAGGCATTATGGAGCTATGACAGGCCTAGCAAGCCGATAGTGGACAATATATGGCTTTAATAAAAAACTGACATGAACTATAGGCTGGAAATAGTAATGGATGTAAAAAAAACTAATTAGTACAAAAATTGAAGTTAATAAAAATCAACTGTACCATTACTATTAGCAACCAGACCTTAGAATGGCTACAGCTGTAACCAAGCTGAACAAGCGATCCAAGGAATGTTAGCGACCACATCCATACCCACATCCATACCGTCTAGGAAGTTAGCTACTGCAAAGGGAGAATTCTTAACATTTGGATGTGGAGTAAGGGAAGAGGAAATACCTAGGACCCCTCTTGTTCAGACACAACAAAATGACTCCTTCATCCACTCTCATTTTTCTTCCACTCTCATTCTTTTTGCACTCTAATCCTTCTTTCACTCTCATCTTTCTTCAATTCTTATGCCACATTTTCACAACAAAAATCTGATTGCCATTCCATTCAAATGTGCTCTGTTTTTTATTATATTTGTTCGAGAGTCAGCTTGTGTGCCATATAACTAGTTACCTCTGTAATTATATTAATGTGATATGTCGGTCTAGTTTTCAAATTGTCTACCACCATTTCAAAATCAAAATTTGACTAGGTAACTTGAGTGAACTCTTTGTGCTGATTTATTCATAAAATTCAGCTTGTGTGAAGTAAGATAATACATATACCATAATTATATATAGAGGTATATTTCTGTATCTAAAACTGTTTGGAGTTTTTATGTTGAAGGAGAAGCAAGGAAAAATATTTATTTTGTGCCTTTACTTTATCCTCGCTTCTTATGTCCATAGAAAAAAGTCAATCTAACAGTTTGGAATAATATGTTTTATAAAAGAGGTTTCAGAGTAGATATTGACAATAAATAAAGATTTTATCATATTATTATTTATTATTATTATTATTTAGCACCACGTCTTACTACCCGTTTGGGTTATACGCTTTAAGTACTAATTACGCTAATGGATTAGGAATTGAGAAGGTTGAATTAAAGGAAGTGAACACGCATTTGCGTGGAGGGGGAGTGGAAAACCATTTAGGAAAAACCACCCCCAATTCACCCGACCGAGATTCGAACCTCGATCTCCCCGTCCTCAGCAGTTGAAGCTCAACATGACTAGCGCATTAGCCAACTACGCCACCAAGGCGGGTATTTGATCATATAATGTTCCAGTTTTTCACTAGAAACATTAAGTAAAAATATGTTTATTTATTTTGGTGTGTCTTACTACCCATTTGGGATAGCCACATAATCACAACAATGTGACAGGGATGAGGATGGTTGAATTAGAGGAAATGTATCGGTATTTGTGTGTAGGCAGAGTGGAAAACTATATAGGGAAAAATGACTTAAGTACATCAAATCAGGATGTGAACTATTCTATTTCGATATATTTTGAGAGTCGCCATATGACCACCAAAGCAGGTGACTCAAACTAACTAAAACAACAAAATAATAATAAATATATTTATCAACCACTTTAAAAGAAATATTGTGTGTCTATAAGGAAAAAAGAGTATAAGGCTTTATAAGAGATAAAACTTCCCTAAAAAGATTTAAAAAATTAAAATAATTATGGCTCTATATTATGCTAATGGATAGTAAAGAGAAGGGTAAACAAAACAAAAAATGCCAAACATAATTCATACAAAATTATATCAATGTTTGGTTGCCAAGTAGTATCTCAACACCAAATTTTGTAAGATTGTAATAACACCAAGTGAAAGGTTTTCATGAGTAGGCTGATGCAACACACAACGAAAGTTGATTTGTTTATTAATGTATTCACTATTTTGTGTGATTATCATGGATACAAAGAACAATAACACATTATAAAATATATTTTTCTAACCAACTTTACATAAAGCATTATAATCCTTAAGTTAATTTGTTTGAAAACGACTAACAAGATTTTAACAAAATTTGACACAAATTTAAGAAACAAAAATATAAAGTTTTATGTTGAAAAAAATATTTACTTCAAGCAAGTACCAAAAAAATTACAATGGCCATTTAGAGCAAATGTGTTATTATTAAAAAAGGCAGTAAAAAGAAGGTTTTTTGTGAATATGAAAATGCAGTAGGTTTTGATAAGTTTGTACAACGTAACTTAGTTATAATATGCACATATTCCTCTCAAACAGTAAAGCATGTATTAACTCTGTACCTGCAGAGCTCTCAACAAAGTTGAACTGAATTCGACACAATAGCGTGATTTTGACTCTGGTAGTGAAAGTTAACAAAGCCCAATTTATATTAAGCAAGACTGAGATGGTATGGGCATGTAATGAGAATGGAAAAAGAGAGGATGCCAAAGAAAATGTTGGAAATGAAGTATGTAAGAAAAATGCTGCAAGGGAGGCCAAGAAAGAGATGGGAGGAGCAGATAACAGAAAGTGTTCAAGTAAGAGGAGAAGAAATGGAAGAAATTAAAAGAGGAAGAGGGATGGAAGAATAGAGGAAGATGGAGTCATTTTACTAAACTGACCTGGCTACAGGCTGGAAACATTTGATGATGATGTTGATGATGGTGAATTTATACCAAGAGAATAAACATTGATATACATTTTGTAAATTGTCCTAAACATACAAAAGTAAAATATTTATTTGAATGTCATCCCTGTCTGGTATTTGGAAACTAAATGGTGAAAAGCAATAACCTAAATTATGTAAATTTCACCTTCACTTTACAATATTTTTTATATTTTTTTAAAAGCCAAATTAGGTTCATTCACTCTTATGTGTTTCTATTCCTCTTTCCTGTAACTTTTTCCATAGATTAAAAAAAATACATTTTGTGTATTGTGTGCATGTTAATATGATTGTTTTTGTAGGAGTATGTTATCGTGATTTTTTATCTCTTCTGTAGTAGGTACTTCTGAGACTTTTATCTACTTATAACTTATTTTATGTTCAATTGCATTGATCATAAAGCTGACACATATTTATATAAATTAAATTATGCATTAGGCCAAATAGATTATTTATATAAATTAAATTATGTTTGTAGGCCTAATAGATTAAGTGCCAATACTTATTAAAAATGTAAATGCAACAGTAGATTTTACAATATGAAGCATGAATATTTTCAGTTGTTTAGTTGTAATTTATATGGCTTAATGCAGACAATTTAAGGTATTATTTATGTACAATTTTACAATTAATAATAAGTATTCATTGCTGTTCTTTATTGTGAAGGTCAATTTTTTTCTGCCTTTTTACACTTTTTATACATCTGTAATTTATTGGTTATAAAACTATATTTTTTCAATTTGAAGAGAGTTGATTTTTTTTTAAATTACAGTAATAAATCTCTAAGCAATGGCAAGTAATGCCAAAGAGTCTTTATACCAACATAATATATTGCTTAAAAAAATGTAGGGTTTTCACATATTACTAATAATACATTAGATACCTACAAACATTATGTATAAAATATTGTAAGTGAAACTACATTTTTTCAAAGTTTTTCATTATAATTAGTCAATATAAAGTTTAATTGGATTTTTTACATTTGTTCGACACTTCAAATATTTACTAGTATCCTCTTATTAAGTCTGAGTGGTCACAAATTGTTTTTTATTTACTTGATTTAGTAGATTTAAAAAAATTAAAATAAAAGTGTGAAAAATTTGATAATGTTTGAATTTTTAGGCTGTCAAATAACCCCCAAAAGTTTGTGCATTACCTAAATTCCTGGACAAGGAAAGTCCATGTGCATTTATAGTACCTAACCCAAAGGATACTTGGATCCTCAACAGTTCCATCAGCTGTAAAGGATAAGCAACACTGAAGAGGGCACTAGGGAAATGAGGAGTTAGGTAGTTACCCATTGCGTTCCTCAGTGAGACAGAAGGTACTATTGGACATCAGTCTGCCAAGCTCACTGAAATACAGACACCAACTGACCCTACAAACCTTCACTCCATTCATCACAGGGACTGGCTGTATATTGAATGTTATTACTAGTCTCACTCATACCTTGTCCACGTTAATATTTGTTAAGGCCATAAGTGAGACGAGATTGATGAATGAAAGTAATAACTTGCTCTAGCCCAAACCAGAAGATGTAACACACTTTAAACACTATATCTGACCAGATATAGATCAGGGGAGCAAATATTACACTCAAGCAACGCCAAGATCCTGACATGAAAAGAAATAAAAATGAAATATTATTTATACACATGTTTACCACGAAAGTGTAAAGAGACATGTCCAAAATGAAATAAACAAACATAGCTATTGCAGGATTTTGGTAAGAAGAAACTTTAACAAAATACCAACAAACATTTTTGTGCTTAGCGATGATAAAATGTTACTATTTTATTAGTGTAATTGTTTGTATATTGTTTGATGTATTAATAATGAGAACATACCCAACAACTTTTTTAGCAGTCTGATAGGGTTTTTTCCCATGAAAATTGGGTTGTAAATAACATTCAATAAATATTTAAGTTTTAAAAATTAAAAGTTTAACCAACAAAATACTTGCATTTTAAGATAGGTAATGCTTTTTGAGTTTTTGTTATTTCTCTTGACTTGTCCAGCCTATTCCTAGATATATTTTTTTATTTGTGTACACTTAACTTAGAGTTTAACTTAGAGAAATGGTTCACTTCAACGTGCAAGTATGCCTCATCCTATACACATGGAATATATTTAGGATTTGTATCATAGAAAGAGAAGTATATACAGTGACAGATCCAAAATTAGGGCGGGGTGATTGCTCTGCTCTGAAGCCCCCACAGAAAGTGGGCCCCACAAACCTCCACTAGAAAGTAATCATAAACACTAATCAATATTTGTGCTGCAAATAAAGCAAGAAAAGTTTATATAACATGAGTGTTTTAATTAAGTATTTATGTAACCTACTTCCTTTTACTTTGTTACTATTAAATTTGTGTAAAATCAAACAGATGCTTATTTTTTACCTTTCCTCAGATACAATATGATGTAATTTACATGTGTTTATGGAGACCCTCACACTGTATGCCACTCTGAGGCTCGTAAGAATGTAAATCTGGCAATATGCACTACCTTCCTTGTCATAGTTTGTTTCTTGACAAATAATTACACTCCACCAATAAGAGTATGGTGGGAAAGAAGTGTCTCATTGAGACACTAACACAACAGATGTAAGAGACTGTATTGATGTTGATGAAGAGGTCAAGGTTCAAATAACAGTCTGGTAAGCTATTTATGTTTTTAAATGTGGTTTTTCCATCTCCTATCCATACCTCTGAAGGCATACTGCCTTTAAATTATATTCATAACAATAATAACCTTTGTGTTAAAGGTAATAATATTTATTAAAAAAATATTTAGATAGGCTTACAACTAAGAGAGGTTTTTAGCCCAAATTTGAGTAGTTTTAGTGAATTAAAGTTTTTAATTTGATTTAGTTTGTCACATATTTTTTAAACATGTAGTAAAACATGTAGGAAAACAATTTGAAAGAAAACAGTATACTTTTGTAACATTAGTAATTGTTATAACTAACCTCGACTTAATAAAGTTTAAGTGTGCTTTTAAAATTATAATAGGTGCTATGCGCTTTGCAAAAAAACATATTTTATTTTTGGAATCCAAGATAATATTGTTTCAATAGTTAATCTCTTTTGTGGTGCATGTTGTATGTTACTAGATTCCAATTTTATTATTTATGTGGATATATTGAAATATTCCTAAGATTTAAATAAATTCCAAACTTGGCAAACACAAGCGTGATTTACCTTTTAAAATATAAAATCAAAGATATGTTTTTGACAATATAGATATATCTGATAGTTTGGTGCTCTAGATTAAAAGTGATAACGAAAAAACATTACTTATAATCAATTATACACACGTATCCTTTTCATTAAAAGAAACTAAGTCAGATCCTAGAAACCGGTTTTAATGAATTCTTAATATTACAAAAATTATATTTTATGATTAACAAGTTAGTTAAAATGAAATAATCTAAATAATGGGAAATATTTTTGAATGTTTAGTCATTAGATGTCTTTTCATGTTTCTTTTCAGTTTTGTTTTGTACGAGCAGTATGGACAGTGAAGTTGTGGTGTTTGTCCACACTCAATTTTCACGTGACTAATAAGATTCCTTCTGTATCGATATATCTTGTCACAATTGTTGCACGGGAATGCGCCAGGGCCGTTTTCAGCATTACTTGCAATATAAGAACCATTGTTTAGTTCAGGTTGAAACAGCTGTAACTCAAAAGGTAAACCACTTGTGTGTCTGTTGAGAATTATATTTTCTGAAAAGATAAAAACAAATACAATATTTATTATTTTTTTAAATTTGTGATTATAATGTCAGGATTGGAACAAGTTGGTAATTCAAAACATTATAACTGAGACATTTGAAAAAGGTAGTTTTAGAAACACAACCATAAATTTGGGGTTTGTTAATGCAGTAAATTTGAAAACAAAAATAACTTATTTGCTTGATAATGATAATTTTAGCTCTGAAATCATAGTTGTAGTTATATAACGATAATTGTGGTTGTGTGTTGTGGTGTGTGGTTGTGTTGATTAGTTATGAAAAATACAGACCTGTCAAATGTAGCCAGAAAATATATTTATAATGTATGCCTCATGTTTATTTCAAGTTTAGTTTGACCAAAATTTCACTTACACACGTTTCACAATTCAACTAGAACCAAATAGTTACTGGATAGTGCATGTGACCTTTTGCAGATTTCATATTCAGTTTATTGAAAAATTAGCCTAGAATCCAGCCTCATTTCCATGTGACATAGTTGCCCTATCCCCTCCCCCACAGCAGGATAGCAATCATCAGGAAACAATTCATGATGTTTAGTGCCCATCCTTTGTTTGCTAGGAAATAATGGTCACTAAATTAATTATATACACAATTAAGTAATATACATGTGATGATTTATACAGTACAATAGTGGGAAAATATTGATTCCATTTGAAATGGAGCTCTTTCTTGACTATTGAATGGAATGGTTAGACTAGGAGGACTCAAACTAAAATATCTTCAGGTTACATATATACATACATCCATCACCATCTCCAGCCTGTGGGTTGGGTCAGTTTTCTATTCAAGCCATATATTGCCCATTACTGGCTTGCTAGGCCTGTCGTAGCTTCCTATTTCGTATTATCAATAAGTGAAGTGGGCTGAGTGTAAGAAAAATCATTTGTCAGATATAATCAAAATTTATTTATTTTTACCGGACTATAATGTACATAAGTCGGTTAGTAACCAATTTAAAATTGTTTCTAAATCAATGTGCAGACAAAAGAAAAGAGTCAGCACACCATTGGCTGCCAGTTTGCAACCCCTGAGTTACTCATTGTTTGTTTCTGTAAGCTTTAACTAGCAAATGGTTTTATACAAAACTAGAACGATGAGTAGGGGGGTATAGGCTATATACCAGTGGTGAGGATTGCTGGTATCCATTATTACCACTGGTAGTAGTTAAAAACTATAAAATATATTATTTAAAACAGGAGAAAGTCAATATATACATTGGTAGTACACTTAATTCAATCCTGTCAATCCCAAATAGGGATGCCTAAGAACAAGTTTTTCCATGAACACAATCAAATAAAACACAAGTGAGCATCTTGGACTGTTCATGAATGACATGTGTTCAATCCTATTGAGATTTACAAGATCAAGCCAACATTTCATTAAACTAGGTTTCAACTACATTGACTTCAGTGTATATGTAACTTATGATTAATTAAACTGCCGAATCCTACCTATAAAACACTTTCCTCAATACTGGACATAGCTTAATGAATAATGGTGTGTCTTTTACACAAATGTTGTATCTCATCAGTGGTGTATTCAAGGTTCATACTTGAAAAGTGGATGTTGAAGTGATTTTTTTGAATGTTTTAGTTTATTATTGTTTATTTGTTTATGATGTGATGGCAGCTTAATTTTTTGAATAGAAATAGTTATTCTGGTTAGCTTTAACTTCTGATTAAAACCACACTTAGAAGCTGCCTAAAGCCATGTATGTGCATGTACTTCAATTTTCTTATAAACAGGCATTTGTAGTGTTATTTAGAAAACTCAAGACATATTTTGCAGTCAACATTGTTAAAATTTCAATTATAGCTAGTGTTAGTCTATAGGTATTAATAATATATATTAAAAGTGACAGCTGTATATCACATGACTTGATGTTTGAATACGTGAAATTAGATCTAAGAGCTTTTCTTAGCTGTTTGATCCATCCAGTCATAAGAAAATTAGGGTATTTATGGTAAACAAAAAAAAAAACTAGTGAGCATTCTGTATATAGAAAATAGAGATAGTAATACAACCAAAACATAATTTATAGTTATGGACAAAATAAAAGACAGAATTAATATCAATAAAGTATGGATCAGTTTCATTCAAAGAGGAATGTTCTTATGAATTAGGTTGGTAACTTTGTTGAAAGTATGAGTGTCACAGTAAGCAAAGAATGGCCCATGTGTGAAGAGCTTACAGAATATTATAAGGCCAATAAAATTTACATCAGATAGTTTAAAGATAAGTTAAATAAAATACAGCGAATCTTCTTCATATCTACATCCATTCCTCATTGACTGCTTGTTACAGATCAGACCATATTGTAATGCAACACACTACCATAATCATAAATATATTTATATTTAATTTACTATCCGATAATTACATTTTTCTCTCCTTACTAAATTATTATTATTATTAGCACCACGTCTTACTACCCGTTCGGGTTATATGCACTTACGCTAATGTGTAATGGTGGGGTGATTGTGAGATGAAATGAAGGACCTAAAGTTTAACGTGGGATCCGAACCACGGTGGAGGCCTGGCATTCCCAACATTCACAAGTTGTGATTAATACATGTCTTGTCAGAGGTGAAGGAAGGGTTTGGTAATCAAATAAATCTGTGTCGGGACCGAGGATTGAACCCCGGCCGCCAGCACAGAAGTCTGACACCTTACCCCTAGACTGCCAGGTCAACTACCTCCTTACTAAAATTAGGAGTGGTTTACAAAATGTAAATGAATTGTTTAACTTTTAAATATATTTTGAAGAATAGATTATGAATGAAATAAGAGGACTGTCTATATTTTAAATTTAATTGGATGTTTCATTATGATGTATTTATAAAATAATGCTCATAATGGTTTCAGAATAAGTGATTCTTAGTAAATCATTATTATCCCCTAATTAAAGATTACATTCTCTTGGATTATTTAATTAAGTAAGTTTTCATTTAAACCCCTTTATATGATGTATGAAAACATTTTAACAGTTGAGATCGAGATTATATATTATATTATTTTTTGATAAGAAAGAAAAAACTAAATCATTAATAACAAAATAAACTTTTCTAAATTTATAATGTTTAATGTAGTGGTGTAACATCAAAAGTGTAGGCCCTGGTGTAACATATTTTGTAAATGGGCCCCTAAAATAAGGAATTTTTAGAAAAAGTGGGCTTACCCGAACAAAATTTAAGCTTAATTCATTGCATATATGATAACTTTTGTATGCATATTATATTAATTATTTGCATTTTATAAAATAATGTTAAAATAAGTTTTAAGTAGTATATCAACTTTTTTAAATATTTCCTAATCAAATAAAATTAGTTGCTAAATTTATTTTTACTAAGTATGACCTACCTAAAACTTACTATTCCAACCTCACCATTTCAAAATTGTTTAGATGTTGGTCCAGTCACTGTATAACCATCATCATCCCTTCATTGTTATAAAACTGTTATAAATTATAAAGTGTTTTGTTTAAAAATATAGTCACTGATTTATATTAACAGGAAAAGTAATCAACAATCATAATTTAAAGATAAACATTAAAATGAAATGTTGGGACCTTTTATAATATTAATAGAAACTAGATAAACTTGGATTTGAACTTTTCTGGATTTAATTTCAGCAAAATTCCTTCACAATGTCCTTGATATTTAATTTAAGTGCTTGCTGATTTTCAATTCATATGATGGCAAGTCCCAACAACCTTTCTTCTGTCATCGTACTTTGCGAATAGTACTTTATTAGTTTTAGTTTCAAGAATGACCGCTTCAATGTTGCCACACTAATGGCATGGTTAAAAAAAATAATATTGACGCACAAATATTCACTAAAACAAAAATAAAAGAGTGGGTCATTTTGAATAATAACTAAAAGTTAAGTATAAATATCCAGGAAAGCAGAAATAGGAGAGTCATTTTGAATAATAATTAACAATTAGAATACTTCTATTATTAAAGACATTTCCACTATTTGCGGTATCAAAACTAGCCTTGAATTATAGTTGAGAACTGAAGGAAGACGTTAAATCAGATCGATACTCATTGTACAGATGTTCTGTAACTTTGGGTTCAATTATTTATCATTTTGCTGTTTGTAGAACTGTAAGGTACAATCTGGTAAAGTTATCAGCGATCTAATTTGAATTTTCAAAATGTCTTTGGGATTCCATTACAGCTCTGTTGAAGATAATGTTAAATACATCAGTTTCAAAAGGATGTTCTGCATTTATCATCTGATTCTCAAGTAGCTCACTAGATAATTATTTTTATATTTTACTGTTATGTCTTATGTTTAATCTTATATCTTGACATGTTTATTCTATTATCCATAATAATGCAATAGTTTTTGCACTTTGGTTTTCGCTATAAATACTTCCAGCATGGCCTCTTTATGGCAAATTACTGGAAGCACGGGTTAGAGTCAAGTGAACTATCTGTTCCATAACTTTTGGCCAGTAATTAACTTCTCTAAGTATAGTGTTATCTGCTTCTTCTGACAGTGTTTGATGGGAATGCCAATGATCATATATCATTATATTGGAAATATGAGGAGTAAACTCTTGAATGCTTTAATATTTTTGGACATACGAACCCGATCTCAAATCGTGATACATGCAGAATCCCTTTTTTCTGCAAATAGCCAGCACACCTGACTATACCAACGTAGAATAGCATAGCCATATATGATTTATTTGTATGCCAGTTTTATTTATTAATAACACTTAGCTTTTGAAAAACTCTATTTATTCTGCTTTAGATCATTAGGAAAGTGGTGAACAGATTAACTTATCACTTTATTGACAGTAAATCGTTTATTATTGCTAATTAACGGATCTTTAAAATTAACTTTATCTTATTTATTTGCAAAATGAAAATTTTAATTTGGGAATACCTGTCTTAATGACTAATGTGTCACTATTTTATAGTATTAACAGTTCGGCAGGGTCAACTTCTTTCTCTTGGCAAATACATTTGAACAAGATGGAATAGCTAAAAATAGTTTTTCGTCATTATCACTTTTCAATGATTGTTTAACATTTTTATTACCTGCGTTGGTGTATGCATAGTCTAAGGAATCACTCTTGTCTTGGACTAAACTGTCGATGAGAGGGAGATTGGGATTCGAATCTCAGTCAGGTCTATTGACGGGGGTTTTTCCTAAATGATTTTCTACTCTCACTCCAGACAAATGTGGGTACACTTCCTTTAAATTCAACCTAACTCATTTCTAACAAAATATCATAATTGTTACATATGTGTATAACCTGAACAGGTATTACAAAAAAATTATTACTTTCATCAGCCTTATTACTCTCGACTAAATATGGTAGTCAATTTATCCATATAAGCTTGGAATCTCTTCACTAGATTTAGATTTAAAAAACATAAATATCTTACATAACTTTTGAATATTTCATTCTTTTGTTGCCTTACATTTTCTTTTTTTCTGAACCACTGAGACATTTTATTAGATGTGTTTTGTGCAGTAGGTTATTAAAAATAATTAATTGACCCTATAAATCATTAATCATCAATCATTAATAACAATAAAGTAAAGTGATGATCTAAGTAATATATTGTTTAAATATTTAATAATAGTATAACAAATTAACTGTCATCCATACCAATACATATTACAGAAAGTAAACATTTTGCACGTGTAGCCAGTGCATCGAGGTGGGGAATTACAGATCCATACAAATGAACAGAGCCTAATAATTATACCAACCCAACTTTTAAATATGAAACATAAATTTATGTGGAAATAAAAATTTGCTATACTTGTTTATAAATTTAATTATATATATATATATTTATTCTGTTTTACTAAAGATATTGAAGTCAAGTCGGATTGAATTTAGATTAAAGGTAATCATCTTGCTGCTTTTCAATGTTGTGTTACATGAAGTAGTTAAAGGGTTTATTTAGAGTAATTTACAAAATTTAATTTGTTTTTATTATTGTGTACAATTTGTAAAACACCTTATTAAAAATATGAACACTACCAAAAATATTATTTATAACAAAAATACAAAAAATAAATGTTTATTTTTTCTTCCCTACTGGGACTCGAGAGCTCTATGCCCTGGTGTGGTCATATCACTTGCACCTAAGGATGGCATGCCACTGGTTTTATGTAAATTAAACCAAAAATACTAATCATTTCTAAATACCTTAAATAAAAATCAAATTGAAAATGTGTAGATATGGTCACAAAGTAATGTAAAATAGAAATAACTTTCAACTCACTTTGTTTGCTTAAAGTGAACAGGAAGGAAGTTTCAGACAAAATATGTTCCTATTTTTTATCTATTATAAAAATAGGTTTAACTATGTTATAAACAAAATTTTATTTGACTAGGTATAATCTCGTAAGAAGGTTTAATTTTATAATTCAAAGGACATGAAGTAAAATTATATTTGTAGCCAAATTAGCGATGAGAAACTAAGTTATTTGGGAAGGTAAGATATGAGATAATAAATAAACTTCTAGGGAAAAAGTAAATTTTCTTCATTAATGTTGAACTATTTGATTTAATTAAATTCTATTTCAAATATTTTATTGATTAGTTAAAATTTACTATAAGGTTAAAAAACCTAATTGTTGTACAAACAATTAAAAATGTTGCCATTATGATTCAATACATGTTATTAATTTCAGATTTTTTTTCACTAATGTGCGTACTCTTGATGAATTTTATTTGCTTAGTTCCCGATCAACATATTCACATTTAAATCATTAATTTATCTTTTTTATGTGATTTGAGCTGGACACAATTTATAAATGATATAAATTTGGCTTTGATTGGAACCGGACCCAGTATCATACACATTATGGGCTGAGTTTTAATCCGTCTTACATTTTGATGGAAAAAATATGTATGGTTTTAGCGATTCTGTTTGTTCAATTAGTATTATAATAGCACTGCAAATTTTGCTAGTTAGCAAGTCTTGTTTTTTAAGGTGTTTGACCATGCAACTTATGAAAATGCTACCAAGGTAGACTGTACAATGCTCAATGCTATAGATGTGTCACCTTTAGCACCAAAGAAAATTCATGTCTTTATGCACAGCCTTGACGTGAACTCTCAGATGACTCTTCTGTTTGGAGCTGTGTGGACAAAACTGACATTGGAAGAGTCTCTTCTGGTCGCAGCCCATAGAGAAGTGGGTGACCATGTTTCTCTTCCAGCGATAGCACTTGCCACAGCGGGGACACGGGAATGAACCGGGACCACTACTTGGAAGAAGGTCAAACTCGTTTGTCCGATGTTTAGTTGGTTGAAAAAACCCTGTAATAACACAGGAAGAAATGTTAACATGAGAAAACATCCATAAAATAGACTTTTTTTTAAACATTTGGGAGTATTTCTGGAGTGTTAAGGAAATTATTATTTAATCATAAAAGGAAATTAAATATAAATAATTTTGAAATAAATTAGATACAGTTTAAAAAAAAAGTCCTAATTTCAATTTCTCAACAAAATTTACCATATACGCTTTTTATTAGCTATGTGCACCCTGAAGATGAGAATTACTCTCAATATATTCAGTCAGCATTATTGGCTGTCTAATAATGTGCTGACTAAATTACAAAATTACAAAATTATGTTCCCATGTTAATAATTTTGATTTGATTTATTTAAAAAAGATTATAAAAAATAAACTTATAAATATGACTTGCAAGAATTTCATGATAACCAAGATAATTTATTTGCTAAAGGTAGATTAACAAAACTGTTGTAAATTTACAAGTCAAATACAGGTAAACGTTTAAATATTTCTAACTGAATAACAGCCTTTTCAACCCAAAATTTATCAATAAAAGCTAAATAAAAATGAATTTGGACCATTCTATGCAATTGCTTGGCAATAAAACAAGTTTAAATTAAGATTCAAGAACTACTTTAAGAAAACTAGGTTACATGTTCGCCCAAGTATATAATGAATAATTAAGATAGGCTATCCATAATCATATCACAACTAACAAACTTAACTGAGAGCAGTTCAACATGGATAAACATTTTTGAAAATCAGTTCATACAAAGAGGTAGCTTCTAAAGTTGGTATGATCATATGTAAAACAAACAAATAAGTAGTATATTCATTTGTACACCTCTAACTTTATTATTTCCGCTCGTTGGTTCAGTTGTATTCTGCTAGTTGAATTGTATGAACAAATGGTAGGTTCTGGTGTAATATGCATTTACAGTAAGTTTAGTGACCTTTTGAACATTATTTTGTATATATTATTAGTGAATACTTACGCTAAAATTATTTTAATATAGTTTAATTAACTGAATCAACATACCCCTCGAATAATACATCATACTGGATAAGACCTAGAGAAAGTTTTGTTACATTTGGTAAAACTCACATTATCCAGAATAATGCTAAATGCAAATAAAAGGCGTATATTCATCTTGAGGTATCGCATCTTAGCCCCAACATGTTTATACAACATGCCTGATACTTACCGGTAGGATTTAAGTTTGAATCTCGATAAGGTGCATCGTAGGTGATTTCAACATGAAAGTGGTTTTCAATTCTTCCTCGTGTGGAATTGTTTTGTGTTTCCTATTAATTACCATCCTCATTCTTATACTTAGATTAAATAATTAACAATTCATGTTAATTATAGTATATAGGCCCTAATATAAATTGAATATACAGTACATACAAATAATATTTAACACAAGGATTATATTAAATAGATACTTTTACCCAAGGCTTTTGTGTATATAGGCCATATTTTTTTTATATATATATATATATAAAATATGCATCTAAAGAATATATATATTCAAATACTAGATGATTTGAAGGAAAAAAGAAAATTCTGGGAGCTGAAGGAGGAGGCAGAGGACAGGGCAGGGCAGGGAGCATTAGAGGTCTAAGTTTCCCCAACAAAAAGAATGGACCTGTCATAAGACAGAACACCTAATAATAATAATAATAATAATAATAATAATAATATATATAGGCTATATCAAATATATAAGATACATATATATCAAAATAACTTAATTATCTTTATGAAGATATGAGCTATTGAAAGTTTTGTTAGTGGTAAATAAAATTACAGGTCTTAGGTTTGGTATCATTACAAGGCTGTTATTTTTTAATGAATTGAAAATTATTAATGCATCTATGCCAGCATGTAAAAGTAATGAAACTATAGCTTAAAAATGACACCTAGACACATTATATAAACCCTGGATGTTTGGGTTGGTACAACAAAGGATCTGGAGTTGATTCCTGTGTTGTTATTTTTTCCAAATATATTTAAATGTATACATTTATGAAGGTAGTAATCTCCATATCAAATTATAAACTATTGTATATTGTGGACTATTCAATGGTTTATTCAGGAATAAGTATGTTTTTATAATATCGTTTGAAATGCACACAATTCATCAAATAATTTATTACAAGATTTCACAGCTTATAAAAATACAATCTTAGCACTATTGAATAGATAATATTTAGGACAGGATGTAATAAAACCCGCAGTAGTAAAATATGCATTGCATAATATCATTTTGTAATTAATTCTTTAAAATAAAATATGAAAGCAAACAGAGGCTATGCATAAGGTATTTAAAATAGAAATAAATCCTATAATATTGGAGAATGCTTTGATCGCTGTATTTAAGGGTCTAATTAACATATTGAGTTTTCCCCTCTCTTGTGGGGTCTGTGTTCTTTGCAGTACCGAAATAAACACTATAAAATCATGTCACTACAGTCTTACAGTAAAAATATTCATTTCCGATTTTACATTGAATCAAATGTTATATAAAAATTTTCCTTAGCACGTTTTTCACACAGTAGATGGTTTTGAAACTATAACCATGAGAAGCCAATAATATTTAATGATATATTAATTTATTACTTTTTAAAAAATAAAATAGTTTTTTTAACATAAAAAGTCACATACATTGAAAATAGTTATTTTGTGCAGCTGCATGGAGGTATTATGTTTCTTGCGACTATATCTTCGAAAACATCCATTGTACAAAAATCATGTTTAGAAACATTTTAAAAGAAAATGTAATTCAAATTAATATTGTTGGTGACTCTTTCTAGTATATAACTAACAAAAATGGATAAGATGACCAAAATAAACCTGTTTTTTGAAATGTTTTCCCCAATCTGTGACAAATGTAAACCTCACACAGGGCGAACAAAAATTACCCCCCAAATAAAAACAACTAAAGCATTTGCCATATTTTTTAAATTTATTCCTAATTTGTACCTTCCCCCCCCCCCTGGCATCTGGCCTACCTTAATTTAACAACATTTATTTTCTTGAACAATATAATATATAATATTACAGGGGTATATGATCTAAAAACAACTATTTTAATATTTATAATACTTAGAAACCAATTGCATTTGTCTGTTTTAATAAAAAAGAAAAATATATAACAACATGTACATGACTATTTATTTAACTCAAAGTAAAAGTACAATATGTTTATATAAATGAAAAACTATAAGTACACATGCACATGCACATGCACACACACCCATACACACACACATACACACACAAGCAAAATTAGAATGACCTTGTATGTAAAAAAAAAAAACTCTTATCTTTTACCTCAAACCCACCAATAGTTGATTATTAGTGTTATTTCATTTACATGCACCAATGATAAAATAGCATCACTGTGGACTGCTTTTAGTGAGATAAAAAAAATTGGTTATATATTAGTTTATTGTAACAAACATGTACTATCAACAGTTAAGACTTAGTGATGAGTTAAATACAGTACAGAATCAATTACAGTAGAATCTAGAGTATTGGAGTTGATGAAAGGGGCAGAAGTTGTACAGAATATTTCCTTTACAAATATATTTATTTATAAAAATAGTTTGTAAAGTTTGCCAAACTATAAGATCAACATCGACGCCTCAGAATTCCACAATTTGCTTGGTAGACACAAAAACCACAATGTTAATATAAAGTAAGATCCCCAATGGACATACCAGATAACACACAATGATTAATTGAAAGTTTACTGTACATTTATTTACAAGCTGGTAATCAAACCAAAAATCATTTTATAGAAATTGTATATAAAAATAAGTCAGGTTCATAATAAAAACAAGAGCTATTCTAGTTCCTTGTATTATTTTAAAAACACTGTTTAGGTATTCATTATTGATATAGTTGTATTGGCAACTCTGCAAAGTTTGTGTTATGTTGGCTATCTCTATCATACTCCCTGTAACTGTATCTTACTGCTAGTAGTTCGTTGGTCTTGTTACTGGTCAGTTGTTTTCTGGCATACATTATATTAAATACACTGCTTACACTATGTCAATGCGTGTGTGATTTCGTTTCATGGCTTATTAATCCTAATAGGTTACGGGCCCAGAAAGTATCAGTGTTTATTAATATTTGTAATTGTATGATTCGTGGAAAACGGTGTAACGGTGACCAAAGTTTTTAATCAAATTCAACATGGCGGTGGCATCTGTATCCTACACGCATCCAGGATTAAAACCTTTTGATGGTAGTGGTTTTGAAAACTGGTTATATCGTCTGGAGAGGCTTTTGGAAAGGAATGCCGTGCTAGAAATGCTAACTGTTGATCCACCAGATGTATTGGCGGATTCAAAAGTTAAAGATAACTTTTTGATGAAAGACGCTAAGGCCAAGGATTTGATTGTGCAATGCGTGGCTGATAATGTTTTGGAACAAATAAAAAATGCAAGTACTGCTAAAGTAATGATTACGTCTTTGAAGTCTACATATGTTAAAATGGGCATAATGAATCGTATTGAACTTCAGAAAAAATTAAGAAACATGTATTTTGAAGGTAAATCAAGCTTGAATGAATTTATCATCGAATTTGATAAAACAGTAGCTGAATTGAGGAATTCTGGAGGTACTGTTGAAGAACAAGAGTGTATTACTCAATTGTTGGCAGCTATGCCTGAACGGTATTTACCAGTTGTGACTTCTATTGACATTTTATTTACGTCTAATACAAGTGCAGTTACGTTAGACTTCGTAAAAAATAAGCTTTTATCTGAAGAAGAACGTAATTTAAAAGGTCGTAGTTCAAGTGTTTCAAGTGCACAAAGCCATGCTTTTATAGGGCATAATAAGTTTAAAAAGAATCGTGCAAATACGTTTGGTCAACGGAATGATAATTTGTGGAAACCAAATAGGGTGATTAAACCTAAATTATTTACCGGTAAGTGCTATGCCTGTAATCAGAAAGGACACATGCGTTCACAATGTCCAAATAGAAACAATTTTGCTGGAAATTCAGAAAAAGAAGTTTCATTTTTGGTATCAGACTCTGATGGTAACACTGAGTTAAGTTGTGGAATGTCAAATAATCATAATAGTATTAATTTTGTTGTTGACAGTGGGGCAACAAACCATCTAATTCAAGCTGAATATGCTAAGTATTTATTTGATGTTCAGGAAATCTCTTCACGAATTAGTGTGGCTAAAGTTGGTGAAATAGTTAACTCTGATAGATGTGGTAATCTACGTTTGTTAACTAGCAACGGTATTGGTGTAACAATGCATAAGGTGTTGGCGTGTGACAGTTTGTCCCATAACCTGCTCTCTGTTAAAAGGCTCGAAGAAAATAACTTAAAGGTTATTTTTCATAATAAATGTGTGACTATTCTGAAGAATGACAAACTTGTTCTGAAAGGGAATCTTATCGACAATCTGTATTTTGTCACTATGAATTTGAATTCAAGTGAAGTAAATCTTGTGGATAATTCTTCAGACTTGTGGCACAGAAGGATGGGACATTCGTCTAAGTTTCCTTGTAGTAAGTTATGTGAGGTTTGTCTTCAGGGTAAACAAACAAGAGCACCATTTTTGAAATGTGTACCAGAAGAAAGAAAAGCAAAAAGAATCTTGCAATTTGTTTCATCAGATGTGTGTGGCAAAATAACCCCGACTACACATGACGGTAAAAACTATTTTGTTTCATTTATTGATCATTTTAGTCATTTTACAGTGGTTTATTTACTTGAGAGGAAAAGTGAAGTTGAAGAATGCTTCAGAAAGTACATTTCTATGGTTGAAGCTAAATTTAATAGAAGAATTGAGAATTTGCGTTGTGATAATGGTGGGGAATATATTTCCAGTGACTTTAAAAACTTGTGTGAAGCTAAAGGTATTAATGTAATGTACACTATTCCAAGAAATCCAGAACAAAATTCAGTAAGTGAACGCCTCAATAGAACTATTTTAGATAAAGCTAGGTGCCTAATATTTGACTCAGGTTTAGATAAAGACATGTGGGGAGAAGCAGTATTATCAGCTGTTTATTTGCTTAATAGAACTCCTACATCTGTGTTACACAGAGATGTAACCCCTGCAGAAAAATGGTATGGTTATAAGACTGATTTGAGTAAAATTAGAGTTTTTGGTTGCACAGCTTATGCACACATTCCCAAAGAAGATCGTTCTGGGAAATTAAACGCTCGTTCAAGAAAATTAATTATGATAGGGTATTGTCATAATGGCTATCGATTGTGGGATCCTGTAAGTAAAAGGGTTGCCACTGCTCGATCTATCGTCTTTGATGAGAGCAAGATTGTAACTAAAGATGTTGAAAATCATGACTCGGAAAATTCAGATGTAGAAGAGTATATCCAAGATCAAATGGATTTGAAGACAAAAGGACCTGATCCTGATAACTCTGATATTAAAACGATTGAAGTTCCTGAAAGAAGACACAGTAAAAGAGTGAGTAAAATGCCAAAACATCTTGAAGATTATGAAGTCGGGATGGCTATGGCTCTCAGTGCTGGTTATCTTCCATTTGAAACTCCTATGTCCTATCAAGATGCTGTTCAACAAGATGATGGTTGGAAGGAGGCTATTGAAAGAGAGTTAGAGTCTCTTAAGAGCAATAATACATGGGAATTGGTACAGCCTCCACCTGATGTATCCATAATTGAATCTCGATGGGTGTTTACTGAGAAGACAATTGATGGTGTAGCTCAGAAGAAAGCCCGCTTGGTAGCTAAAGGTTACCAGCAACCTACTTTGGAGGAGGAAAATGTTTATTCTCCGGTAGCTCGGTTGGTGACACTTAGAACACTATTGGCTGTTGCTGTTCAGCGTGATTTATTCATTCATCAGGTAGATGTAAAATCTGCTTTTCTAAAAAGTGAATTAAAAGAAGTTGTGTATCTTTACCCTCCTGATGGCTTACGCACAAAAAACGGTGAAGTGTGTAAAGTGGTGAAAGCCCTATATGGTTTGAGACAAAGCCCAAAGTGCTGGAACGACAGTGTTAACCGATTGTTGAGTGAGTTAAATTTTCTAAGATCTAAGGTTGATCCATGCTTATACTTTAATGATTCTACATATATTTTGATTTGGGTTGATGATTTTATTATTTTCTCAAGCTCAATTGATGATGTTAATAGTGTAAAGGGTAAGTTAATGGATTCTCTTGACATTAGGGATTTAACTTCTGATGGTAGATTGATATTTTTAGGTCTTGAAATTGAAAAGAAAGAGGATAATATATTGATTAGTCAAAAGAATCTTATTGACAAAATTGTAAATCATTTTAGGATGAATGATTGTAAAATTTCAAAAATACCAGTACAACCAAAATTGAATTTACAAAAGGTCTCAGAGGGAAAAAGTTATAAAGTTCCATATAAAGAATTGATTGGTAGTTTAATGTATATGATGCTAGGGTCAAGGCCAGATCTTTGTTTTGCAGTATCTTATTTTGGAAGGTTTCAAAATTGTTATAATGAAACTCATTGGAATTATCTTAAGAATGTTATTCGTTATCTTAAATATACTAGTAATTTTGGTTTGAAGTATGTTAAAAATAATATTTGTGCAGATATAAATGTTAAAGCTTTTGTTGATTCAGACTATGCTAGTGATCCTATTGATAGGAAAAGTGTTACAGGTTTTGTTGTTAAATTAAACGATAATGTTGTGTCATGGTGTTCCAAAAAACAAAATGTTGTGGCTCTCTCTAGTAGTGAAGCTGAGTATCTGGCTCTTTCTGCTGGAATGTCTGAATGCAAGTTTTTAATCCAGTTATTTGATGAATGTCTTGATTGTGTAAAGCCAGTTATTGTCTTTGAAGACAACCAATCTTGTATGAAAATGGCACAAACCTATGAGACGAAGAGGTCCAAACATATTGATGTGAGGCATCACTTTGTAAGAGACTTAATTAGTAGTGGTGATTTTAAATTACAGTATGTAGCTACTGATGAACAAGTAGCAGACATAATGACAAAAGGATTAGCAATAAGGAAATTTGAGTACTTTAGAAATCTATTAAATGTTACAGAAATTTGATTAGAATTTGTGAATAAGTATTGGAATACAAAAGTTTGTTGATTAGGCTTTTACCTTATTATATTTGATTTTTTTTTTTTCTTCTTTGTCTTAATCTTTGCAGAATTGAGAGGAGGTATTGATATAGTTGTATTGGCAACTCTGCAAAGTTTGTGTTATGTTGGCTATCTCTATATCATACTCCCTGTAACTGTATCTTACTGCTAGTAGTTCGTTGGTCTTTTTACTGGTCAGTTGTTTTCTGGCATACATTATATTAAATACACTGCTTACACTATGTCAATGCGTGTGTGATTTCGTTTCATGGCTTATTAATCCTAATATTCATTTCTTGGATAAATTTAAACTGTAAGCAGCTTATTATTTTTTATTCATATTTAAGAAAACAACAGGCTTTCAATTTAATTCAATGTCGGGATAAATTTTAAAGTAGAGTGATTGGCGATTTAAAGATTTTAGTGCAAATTTTAAACAAAAGGACAATATAAACAAACTATTTTTTCCCTTTTGTTTAAACTAGAAACCAATAGCCCAAATAGTTAATTTGAATGTTTTAATTCGTCTAGGTGGTTTCTTAAACGACCTGTGTATAATCTTAGTGGGAATAAAGTCTTTGCTTTCATCTAAAGGTTTGTGTGTGGGCTAGAGATGGTGGAACTATTATGATTGGGAGTAAGAGGGCTTAGAAATCCTGAAACAAATCTACCTCATTGGATTTATTTAACTTCCCTTTGGTATTCTCAAATATCAAACAAGCCTTGTGTCAAAATTAGTATAAACAATTTTATTTTTCAACTTGTATGCTAGTGTAATGATAGTGTAAAGCCAAAATATCAAAAAATAGTAATGTAAATATACTATGATTTGTTATTGTTGTCAAATGCAATATGTTTTACTTTGTAAACGTTCGCTGTCACTAGCCCAATTTGAATACTCTCTAGAGTTGATTTGTAAAGGGAAATAAAGTTTTTTTCTGTGTATTACACATTTATCTTCTATTAAATAGATACATTTCGAGATGTCTACCTCTCGATTGTTTTACCCTTTTCCTTTCATATACCTTTTAATTATATTAAGCTGTGAACAGGGTGGAAGGACAGTAAGACATGTAGAACACTGAAAGAATAAAATCATGTATTGGAAATTTATTTGGTTTCGTGGGAGAAAAGAAAGCAGGAAAGCCCAATTATCATAAAAATGAACTTTAAAAACTGTCAGATCTCCAGGATTTTAAAAATAATTTCAAGGGAGATATCTTGGATTCCCCCTTGGCTCTAGGAGAGAGAGAGAATACTGATTGTTGACTTTTTTTACTAGCCAAATATGAAAATAGTAATTAAAAATAATTAAGTACACTTAATATTGTAGAATATGTTAAGGACCAACTGCGACTCTTCTTACAGACACCAACTATCTCACGGTACACTGTCCCGCTGTGGTGGATCACTAAGCGATGTCACTGGTGACTTTTCTCCTCAATATCAACATGAGAAAAATATATACTGATTAACTTGGTGAAAATATTTATGTGTGTAGTAATAAACCTAGGTGTCCTTAAGTTACAAATCAAATACACCCAAATGTTAAAATATTTCTAACTGAATAACAATATTTTCAACTCAAAACTTTTCAAAAAAATTACAATGAAAGATGTATAAAAATGAATTTGAATCTTTTTTCAGGCAATTGCGCCTTTTTTCCTTTGTTTTTCTTGAGCCCCTCATCCAACTCACACACTAGAGCTGTTTTTTTACTAGCAGTTCTTCAAATCCACACAAAATAGAGCTGGTTTTCGGTGTTGTAAAACCCCTCAACCACAGGGAGTTGTTACTATGAAGCTGACAACATAATCACTTGATGTTAGGGAAGGCGCGGAACAGAAGCAAACTTTCAAATTGCTAGATTATTGTCAATTACGACATTCGGCCGAGCACTGAAGAGGATTGCCCTTAACATTAACTTAGATTATTATTATTAGCACCACGTCTTACTACCCGTTCGGGTTATACGCATTTACGCTAATGTGTAATGGTAGGGTGATGGTGGAGGCCTGGCATTCCACACATTCACAAGATGTCTTGTCAGAGGTGAAGGAAGGGTTTGGTAATCAGATAAATATGTGTCGGGACCGAGGATTGAACCCCGGCCGATTTAACTTAGACACAGATTATATTTCTTCTCATAATTTCTTTAATAAATTCACCCAAGTTATTTGTAGCTTCATCTCCCCAGATATAACCAAATCTTATGTACACACTGTTTACACTGAAAGGTAGCAGTTTTACCATGACGGACTGTACTATGACCCTTCATTATAATACTATTGTGGAATAATGAGAGTTAATCATGCTACTTTAAATGGTATACAAAATGTACAAGTTTGGCGAGAAGATTATTAGTACAAAATAGAATGGCGGGGGAAGTTATTATGTAAGAAAATGCAGAGGCTCCTCGACAAATGATAGAATGTGGCATAAAGAGGTATTCCGATTGACTTGATGAGAAATTTGTTTTTAGCGGGGAAAATATGACTAACTGAAAAATAGTATGATGGAGGTTCAAAAGTAAAGATAGACGAGAAAGACACTCTGTGTATTCACACAATATATATAATAACAGAATGGGTTGGATGTTGAAAAGCTCGGTTATGATTCAAGAGATTTTAAAAAGAATTGGACAAGAATGGGGTGGGAGTGTGTGAACATATTAATATATACTGTGTCAAAAGAGATAAATCATTGCAGAAATATCATATAATTGTGACAGCAGTCAAGAAAGTATGCAACCTATCCCTATCTTGAGCTAGATCTACTCAGTCCTCCTTATTACAACCTATTTCTATCTTGAGCTAGATCTACTCAGTCCTCCTTATTAACAACCTATCTCTATCTTGAGCTAGATATCTCGAGTCCACCTCATTGCATCCTCTCTCTTTCAGATCTATTTTAATGTTATCTTCCCATCTGTGTCTAGGTATTCGCATTGGTTTCTTTCCATTGGGTTTGCTATCGACAAGGTTCTAGTTTCTTCAATTTGTGCAGCATGTCTTGCCCACTTTAACCTGTGAGGTTTTATTATCCTAACAATGTCTGGTGATGAGTGCAGAGCATGTAACTCATAACTATGACACCTCCTCCAATCTCCATCTGTTCATGCCTTTTAGGACCAAATATTTTTCGAAGTTCTTTATTTTCGAACACTCTAAATTTATTCTGGTCATGTAAGATAAGAGACCTTGTTTCACAACCATAAGGAACAATAAGTATCACTATATATA
Organism: Timema poppense; assembly: GCA_902141375.1. Lineage (NCBI taxonomy): Eukaryota > Metazoa > Arthropoda > Insecta > Phasmatodea > Timematidae > Timema > Timema poppense. The sequence goes on from CABFOV010000065.1 coordinate 161,652, forward strand.
CATATATATATACATGCATATATATCAAAATGACAGTTGAAAAAATGTGAACCTTTTTAATGAAAATAAAAATTCATAACTATATAATAAACATTTCTGGTGGCATTATGACAACTTTGATTGGGTATTCAAGTTTTAGTACCCAAGTTTCAATATTTCAAAACTGTTAGAAACAGCTATGATTACTTGATTTATTATACTGTAGCACATTCAAGATCTAGTTAATATTATTTTCTGTATATTTATCTTAAACAATACATGTTTACTTTCAACCAGATCTACTGGTGGGGTGAGTAAATATGTGTATATATATCAATATGTGTGTAGAATAATTGAAGGGAAACTAAGTTAAATCAAGAAATGTAAAATAGTAGTATCTCGATAGTTTGAGGTCTGTATAGTCCGAGATAGGGGATATGCAAGGTGCATGTCCATTCACATAGGATGAATGATGGGTGGTTACGCGGTAATAGAATGCTGATAAGCAAAAACAAATAAACAGAAAACACTTGATAATGTTTTTTTTTAAATTCTAATAATATATATGTACTGAATTATGTCTGTACTAAGTAATTAAAAATTATTATTAAATTACTTTTAAAGTTATAAACATGTGAACTCTTTCATTTTTTTCTGGATATTCTGTGTAATTTTAGTTTTCTTTGGTTGTTAATGGGCCTGGTCCCATGTGGCTCAAACTACTGTAGTTTTTTTAGTGCCACGTTTTAATACCGGTTATAGTTATACACTTGTATACTAATTCTGGTAATGGTTTTTAAGGATGAGGAAGGTTATATTTATCATACCCACATTTGTGTGGAGGTAAAGTGGAAAACCCTTTTCAGAAACCACCCTCAGTACGTCTGACTGGGATTTGAACCTCGATCTCCGCATCATTGGAAGTCTAGGTTATTGCGAGAGTAGCACCTCAGCCCATCAGGCCAATGAAGCGGGTTCTAGAGTAGTTCAAATCATGTAAAGGCCCTGAGCAAAGGATTTGCTACCAATAATCCAGAGTAGAGTTAATGGATATTTTAGGCTTTCAAGGTAAATGAAGTCTCAGAATGTTTGTGGCAGGGGGCACAATTAATAACTAGCAAGTTTCTGCAGAGAAGAGAGTGTGTGTGTTGTGTGAGATGTGTGTCTGTGTGTGTAGGAGGTGGGGGGATTGGGGGATGAGCAGAGAGGGGGAGGCAGGGTGTGCAGTGTCAGTAGAACTTCCCAATATATCTAGCTGTTACTGTGTGGGTTACTTAGTAGTGGTGGAGGTAATAGTTAGTAAAACAAGGGATGTTGCTGTTAAATGCATAATTTCTTAGCTTGATTCAAATAACTTCCTTCTCCACCATAACCTGTCTCTCATACTCACCTCCACCAAATAGACATTATAATAACTGACCTAACGAAATGGGGCTCTGTTTTGACTGAGTATTTGGCATGTTGTCTGTCTGGATCTTTACTAACCAATAACTGTCAAATGCATGGCCCAATTTTAACGAAAATTAGCAGGAACATTTTTTGAGAATATGATAAACAACGTACATACATGCTTTTCTAATCTGACCGTCTGTTTAAAAATGGCGGCCATTTAAAAATCTGTCTGTTTGTTCTGCGATGACTGTCAAATGGTTTGACCAATTTTAACAAAATTTTGCAGGAACATTCTTTGAACTCAGCCTGACCAGTTTATGTATATAGTCTTCCAAACTGGTTACCTGTTTAAATATGGTGATCACTTGGAAGGATTTTCATTAATTATTAAATCTCAAATAATTTGAATTTATAATTCTAAGCAATCGATTAAGTACCTCGGGCATATTTATTTACAAATTTTGATATACTACATTGCGTGGCTGATATCTTAATCCATGTGAACAAAAGTTATTCTCTATGAATATAATGTACTTTTGAAAATTGAATTAATTTGTTTTCTGTCAAGGTTATTCTCCATGTAAAAATATCAACGTCAAATTCAAGGAGGAATTATAGGAGATATTTCAACTTGAAATCCAAAGTTGAATCTTAAGATTGTAGTAACAATATTTAAATGGAGGGAAAGAGGTCCACTGTTCACATAGCAACTAATGCGATTGTATTCCAACAAATATGATGTTAAAATTTAAGACTTTCAAGGACTAGCTTCATAGAGATTTTAGTTTATATAAACAAAATTTAAACAATTTATACAAATACTCAAACAAGTGTACACTATTTTTGAAACACATATTAAAGTTAAGTAAGAAGAGATAATATTAATTTGTGAATCAATCAATATACTATGAAATAATTGATTCAAAAATTAAGTCTACACTAATTAAATAAAAATATAAAATCATAATGGTTAAACATGATATCACAATTTTATTCATTAATTTAGTGGCAAATAATTATGCACGAACTACAAACTTTGTCCAACAAAACAAACATCCTCGAAACACAACAAGGGCACAACCAGAAGAAATAAATTTCAATTATTACAATTATTAATAATTTTAATTACAATTAAAGTTCACAAAAAAATATAATTTTAAAAACTTAAAATAACATTTATTTAATACCAATAGTGATCAATTTTAAGTAGTGACTAAACCATTAATAAATAAAACAAGAAAGTCAGAGGTAATTCAGGCCAACCATTTATATTGAAAATTTTAAAACTGATTCTTCAAAAATAAAAAAAGATATGTTAATTATCACAGTATCCACATTTTTTTTAAATGATTATATGGAATGTTTGTGGATTCCATTAAGGTAGGATGGAAGGAAATGTTAGTTTTGTTCAGTATTTTTGTAGTTTTTATAAGAAAGAAAAGTTTTTGACCAAAATAAATCAAATAGTAGGTAAGTCTACTTAAAATTGCTTCAAAAACTCTCAAAAGTTCTTTTATATATATCATGGGCATTGTGGATTTGATTAGGACTTTTTATTTTTATTTAAAATAATACCTACTGGTACAAAATAAAGTGCATTGTGCAAAAATAAATTGTGATAAATAAAATGATAGAATAGTAGGAAAATATTACAGCACAAATACAAGTAAACACATTGACACATATTTACACACTCTTCAATATTTTGATGCTACTATTTAGGAAGATGCTATAATAGCATCTAAATATTGAAGTATGTGTAAATTAGGGTTCCCATAATGGACCTTTTATAAAATGGGAGAATTCAAAGTTTTCACTTAAAAAACCATTATGTGAAAAAATGGGACATTTTGAAAATTAAGAAAAATCTATTATATAAGATATGTGTTACTTTAAGATTTTATTATTTTTATTATTATTTTATTACTATTATATTACTATTATTGCTAATTACACTTTGAAAAATAATTATTAATTACAAACCTAATTGATTAGAAAAATTGTACTTTTAAAAAATACACAATAATAATTATAAATAAGTTTATATTTTAGAAAGATTCAACAGAATATTTATCAGATTTATGGACCGGTTCAAAAAGTATTTTTTCTTTTGATATTTGGACGGCTGTTGTGCAGTCCATGGCTATGCACCGCTGTGTGATTAGAGAAGGTTGCTTCTTGTGTTGCCAGTGATAACTGTTTTTAAATTTCACTTTGGGTTTTCGAATTTAGGAAATTGCTTATACTGCTGTTGGAAGCCTAACTTTGAACAGCGCCTTTATGCTTTTTCGCTTTCATGCGGTTGACTATATCTGATCGACCCCCATGTGAAATGCAGAATTTATGAGTTGCATGAAGTACAGTCCACATTTTAATATATACCTTTAATAAAGGGCAATTCTCTTTTAATATTATCACTTATACCGTACTTAAGTTTCGGCATTATGCGGGTGGGAAAAAGATAAAAATTAAAATCTTCTACAAACACTACCAAGTAGCAACCACTGTTAAGTATGTAACCGGAAATTGATAAAGTAACATACTGTCAAGAAAAGCACGGAGAAAAAAAAATCATCATTATGAGTATTGCCAACATTGTAATAGAAATTCGTCAACAATGTTTCATGGGTTAGCCACCAGTAGTGTTACATGGTTATAATAAAACACTATAAAATCTGTTACCCACAGATTTGTTTTTTCAGGAAGGACACTTAAAAAGCTAGACATTTGGAATGAATTAGGGACACCAGGACATTTGATCAAAAAACGGGACAAATGGGAACTCCAGTGTAAATATGTGATAGGGTTTTTATTTTTATTTGTGCTCTATTATTTTCCTACTAAGTTATTCTATCATTTTATTTATTACAAATTATTTTCATTTAACAAGTTTCTCAACAAATATCAGTATGCTTATGACAGATGTTTAAGATTTGTTGAGATTATTTTGAATAGAAAACTTGTTGTACCTCACTGTTCATTCGGCCTTTGTATCTTTCCCCCGCACTTGCACAGGCCGCGTCACCCACCATCTCTACTGCCTGGACCACTCCACAGTCCATGTTCTCTAAGCTATCCGTGACAAGTTCAACCCTATACTCTGCGCCCATGAGAACTCCTCTTTATATTGGATTGCTTGGTAGCCACTATCGATAACGTTTTCCCGCGCCAATGGGAAGCTCCCTTTTCTCCCATTGGGCAAGGCCAGGCAGCAGTGGAGGGTATTTAACACGGTGTTTCCTCAGTCATAGGGCAGTCAGAGAGTGGCTACCCAACATGGGTGTCCCACCTGTTTGAAAGCGCTATTAAATTGTCTTATGTTATGAAGGAGCAATATTGTTTTAACCCTCTCTACCCTCACCACACCATCACACTAACTCCCACCGTGACTCACGTTGCCGGGACATCCTTCTATTTCACCACGACTAACGTTGCTGGAACAATTTCACCGAACTTTTTCCTACCCCTACCCACACGTGTCTCAACACACCGTCGCCATCGTCGCGACATCAACCAGTTACCCCCGAAGCTGCCAGCAAGGGATGGCAAACTAACCTAAGCTTATCTACTTGAGCAACATTTGCTTTATTATAGCCAAAACAATTTTTGTTATAAAAACTTAAAAAATACTTACCAGCACATTCCTTTTCATTGTATATAAAACTAAGCCATAGTTGTTTTAAAATTGTCTCCTTACTAAACGATAGTTTCAATTTCAATAAAAGAAGGGAAGGGTTTGGACCAATAGTTTGCATTGCTCCAGCACCCGATAACATTTATTGTTATTACCTAATTATATTCCCACCCACTTTGGTAGCCACATAGTATAATGAGCTACTATTGCAGTAGACTAGACTGCCATTGACGAAGAGATTGAGGTTAAAATCTTCGTCTGGTGTACCGAGGCTGGTTTTTCCAAAACAGTTTTCCACTCTTCCTCCACGCAAATGTGGGTAAACTTTTTATAATGATAACCTCTCTATTGCCTAAAATCATTAGCATAGTTACTATAAAAGTGTGTAAATCAAATGGGTCATAAGACGCTGCCTTCCAAAGAGCGAAAAACAACGATATTGGTCTCTGAAAGTTCAAATAACAGTAAAATAGAATTAGGTAAGGCTTTTGAATTATTGATTTTTTCAAACCTTAAATATCTCAGCCCTTCAATTATGTCAAAATTTAACCCTTGGAGATTTTGGTGTCTTAGCGACACACTTATAGTAAATTGCTAGACTTACATATTTTTACTACTTACGCATCACAACAAAATTAGATCCATCAAGGCCACGATTAAAACTTGTCTCCAGGAGATGATCAGACAACCCTGATTGTGTCTTTGAAACTCTTTAATTTATTATACTGTGGTACTAATATTTTAAATCACATTAATACTAAAATGATGAAAATGAAAAATCAGTAACTGATCAGCAACACCACTGATATAGTAAGATAAACCCAATGAACACACATGTAAGTAAGAAAATCATCTTCAACCAATCCAATGTTTTATAGTTTCTTTCATCACATTAATAGGGGGTTGATTTCTTAAAATCATATGAATAATCTGTTGTCTTCACTATCCATTGTGAAAATAAATGTCGCTATGCTTTGTTTTGATGTGTGTGTTCAAGTGACTCCTCCACTTTGAACTATGAGGGCAATATGGGCAAGTAAACAAACGCTGCTGGTCACAAAATGCTTTAAAATGTGCCTTCATGTTCCGTTTGTAAATGTACAACTTGCCACAACGTGGACATGCAAACTCGCCTTTGTCGTAGTTTGTAGAGTTTGTTTTTCTTGAGAAGTTTGACTGATTTGTAGAAACATTTTCTACTAAGAATGGATTCCATTCGTCATTATAGCTAGTCCATAGACCTGTAAATGAGATTTAAAACAATTGTGATTTGGTTAAGACATGGCAATTGTGTTAACTATTCATAAAGTAAAACATTTTAGATGATAATTTTGAATATGATTGAAATATCTATGGCCTACTGATTTTATAAACTAAAGAGACATCATAACAAATAAGATAACATTACCTACTAACTAGCGTAATGTAATATTATTTATAACTGGAATTTTGAGTTAAGTAAAAACTATGCGCGTACAAAGTCATTTGAAATAAGTGTGTGAAATAATATAGTTGCAAAATTAGTAAATAATTGTGCTAAATTATTCATAAATATATAAAAGAAAATTAAAAAACATGTATGACTCAATGACCCATCTTGTTTGAATATATATAAAATAATTCATGAGAAAGCTTAGATTTTTATAGTGTGTAGTTTAATTTTGAAATATCAAAAGAATATATCAAGCCTGCTGAATTGCCAAAAATAGTTTATGGCCAGAACATATTTCAGGAAATTGAATTTAATAATAGGTATAGTACTAAATCAACTTATTGTTTGATAAGAAACACAATTTAAGATAGAAATTGATTCATCAAATTTACACAAAGTTTGTAAAGGGACATGAAGAACCTTAAACAGTTAAAATATGATAAAGGGATAAAGATAAAATATAACATTTTATAAAACATTCTATAAGAATAAGTTGAAAGTAAGGTATTGTTTTAATGAAAGTTAAGACTTAGATAAGTTTATCTAGAAAATTATAAAATTGATTTATAAATCAATCAGTTAAAAAAGTGGTTAATGTAATATGTGAATTTGACAAGCATTAAAATGTACAATTTTAATAAAATTTCCATAGAGAAACATAGTGTATGATATGAACAATTAGACCAAATTATAATGAATCATCAACTAAAAATATAATACTTAGACGAGTTTATGAATGGTCTTAAAACATAATTTGACACATTACAATATTAATACAAAAATATAATACATAATATAAAATGATATGATCAATGTTCTTAGGTCCAGATTTGTTTTGAAATCAAAGAATTAAAATTACGTTAACATCTGCCAAACTGATTTAGAAAATTAGTTGACGTATTTATGTAATGTATAACGATCGTGTCAACTTATGTTTTAAAACCATTATTCAACTCGTTTGAGTATAATATTTTTAGTTGATGATGTATTATAATTTGATTTAATTGTTCATATCATATACTATGTTTATCTATGGAAATTTTATTTAGATTGTACATTTTAGTGCTTATCAAATTCACATATTACATTAACCCCTTTTTTAACTGGTTAATTTATACATTAATTTTATAATTTATAGATCAACTTATCTAAGTTTTAACTTTCATAAAGATAAAATAGTTAGAAATGAAACAGTTAGATATCAACTTACCAGATTTGCATCAACCATTCTATTTTTTGTGTACACAGCTACTAGATCAAAATGATTTTAAAGTTAAACTACACGAAAATAATGCAATTTGACCTACCAAATAAAATTCCATGCATACACGTGATATAATTATACTATGCATACAGCATCTTATCATGCAAGATAGTTTTGGTAAGAAATAGAAAGTTAAGCTGCAACATGAAAAAGTAACCACAGTATGTTTGTAGCCCTGAAGAGTCTTATGTTTGGTCTTTTGCACTTTTTTTTATAGAGAATATTAATTTAAAAATATAGTTTTAATGTAAATAGTTGATATTTTAAAGAAGCTGAAATATTATAATATTTTATATTATTATTATTATTAGCACCGCGTCTTACTACCCTATCGAGTTATACGCACTTACGCTAATGTGTAATGGTAGGGTGATTGTGAGATGGAATGAAGGACCTACAGTTTAACGTGGAATAAACCACGGTGGAGGCCTGGCATTCCTCACATTCAAAAGATGTCTTTTCAGAGGTGAAGGAAGGGTTTGGTAATCAGATAAATCTTTGCCGGTACCAAGGATTGAACCCCGACGGCCAGCATAGAAGTCTGACACCTTACCCCTAGACCGCCAGGTCACCAATATTTTATAATTTTTTTTTTATAAAATGGTTTAGCAATTAACTTGTGAATCACAAAGTGTTCAATAGGTACACCACAAGGGGTGGTCTCAGAACTAAAAAAATATACAAGGAAACTGCCAAACTTTCAATATTTGTTTTGAGCCATAGAAGTCAATGTTTGAAATGCAAGAAAATTTTAAAAATATTGTGCTTAGTAATGTTTAATAAAATAAAAAGTTTATTTTTAATATATTGTGTATTAAAACATTTTGTTAGTAATTTTAAATGCATATCTAATGAATAATTTTTTCTTAAAACTAAATGTATTTTGATTTATTAAAAATTGAGGTTTCAAGAACTAAATTTAGGAGGATTATGTGTTGTATTTACTTTCAAAAATCTTTAAAATCAATTTGTAAGTATTTTGATCTACATGATTTAATTAAATAAAAAAGGGGTGATAGTTTTAATCATAGTGAACTAATTATAGGAGTATTATGTGTTGAATTTACTTTATTTGTAATATATATCTACATTACAATTTATACAGGAGACATTTTAATCAAAATTAGATTTATTATAAATTTAATGAATATTTTTATTTAAATAAATTAACAATTTATTTAGGGTTTAACATATTTTTGTTTAAAATATTTAAACACATCTTCATTTGCTAATGAATTGAATCCATGTATTCCCAAAATGTTTCAAACATGTGGTATGGCTAGTTCATTATATTTAAAGAAATACTTGCATGCAACCCTAAACTGTAACCAACACCATAGTAGAACCACCTTTTTTCAAAGAATTTGAAAATATTTCTGGAAGATTACGTGAAGTATCAAATTAAAAGTTGGAGGAAAATTTAAGTTAAAATTTAGTTTTGTATAATCTGTTTGAAAATGAATTACAAAAACAGATGTTTTACAAAAGTATTACTATATTTATCATCTGATCTTAGTTTTTCAGTATATGTTTTTGATAAAGTTTTAAAAAAGTATACCGAAAAACTAAGATAGGATGATAAATGTATTAAATCCAGTGACATTTTGTATAATCATTAAATTATACAACAAATTTAATTGGTATATTTTAAAGTAAAGTTTTAACTCATCAAATAGGTAAGAATGAGGTTCATTTTAGAGGAACTGCACTCACATTAACATTAAAAAAAAGAATGGAGAAAATCACAATGATAAATCACATGTGGAAACAAAATCAATATACATGGCGGAGAATTGAAACCCAACTTGTCTGTCAAGGGTGACCTTTTGAATGAGAGTCTAACATTTTAGACTGCATGGCCATTTATAGGTGTAAAATATGACATTTGCATAGAAATGCTAGCCCCAGTGTATAGTATTTCAAAGTTAAAAGTTTAAAATTGTATTTATAAAATAAAAAGAGTGTCAAATCAACGTTGATTCTGTTTGTGAAGTCAAGCCCTGAAACATGTATTAACAAGTTCCTTAATTGTCTGAAAGTACATGTGTAAAACATAAAAAGATTGCTATCTAACAATGTATAATATAGCTCTTTTGATATAATATTTTTAATTTTTGGCATGTATAAAATAAAGTGTGTATCGATTGTTTATTTTAAGTGATAAAGTAATACCGAGTGAGGTTGGCATGGTATAATAAATGTTACAGTTGAATTCAATTTAGTGTGATTTTATTCATTCAAACAATATACAAAATAAAATACTATTGCTATAACAATGTTTATATTAAAACTTTGCCCAGTGTATGGCTATAAAAAAAAAGTTTGTTTTCATGTAAATAAGATAATATATGATACACAAATACATATCACTATATTATAGCAGCTACATCTCAAGCTGACCGAGTTAGTGAGTGGTCATTAAACATGAAACCAAGTGTATTGTGAAAGTGATGCCTTATACATTTGACAACAGAAGCGAGTGAGATGTATTTATAAACAATGGGGTTTGGCAGTCTTCCAGTTAAATTAGACCCGCTTCGGTGGCCGTACGGTTTAATGCATTACTCTTATGTTAGACTAAACTTCCAAAGATGGGGTTTGATCCTCGTCGGGTGCATTGAAGTTTTTTCCTAAAATGGTTTTCCACTCTCCTTCCAAGTAAGTGTGGGTGCACTTCATTTCAATTAAACCTTCCTAATACTGACCCATTAGTGTAATTAGTATATAGGCATACAAACTCAATGGTTAGTAAGAAGCAATGCTAAAAAAAGAGGTTAAATATGAGAGTGGCCTCTAAAAAACTAAACCCCTATCCCTTATGTTAAAGCAGTGATTCCCAAACTCTTTTGTTTGGAGAAAGCCTTAAAAATACCTCGTAAATCTCGGGGTACCTCTATCTGGACTGACACATATTACATTCCACAGGGAAGGGTTACAAAATAGATTTGTTAGGCAGTAGAATTAATCAATAATAATTGGTTTGGTAATTAATTTGTTTTTCGCAACCATTTTTAAATTAACACGGAACCCATGATACAAACTTGCAAAATCCTAATTGGGAGTTGCTGAGTTAATATAGTTAAGTTGTTGAGAGCCATTATTGGCATTAGAATGTATTTTTTTTTTATTTTAGTTTATTTAAAAATTTATCACAAATTATTCCTAATTTTTTGATTATTTAACCATTAAAAATTAATATCCATAAGTTTATACATATAGTTGTTTGTTATTTAACAATTTAGTAATGTGCTGTACAATATTAGGTTGTATTTTAGTTGTTTTTTTCAATTATTAATAATATACATTATTACTTTTAGTGTATCTAATAATTGAATAGTGTTCAATATTAAATATTTTTAACCTTTTATTAATTTTTATCACTATTATTATTAGAAAATATTTGATAAAAGATAAAATACTGTAAAAGTTATTTTGATATAATAAAGATTCTTCCCCCAAATTAGTTCTAAAATAATCCCACATGTGTATATTTTATTAAAATTTTAATACAATAGTTAACAACATTTATTTTAAATTCTCAACGATATTCAACGGTCAGAACACAAACATCGCGGAGCTCAAGTGCGGGTTCAATGATTCAGTTGTGCAGTGTCATAGTATCGGTTGATCTCTATGAACGTTCTTTAAGTGAGTGTTCAAATGTGTTTTCCTCTTGAACTGATTATGACAATAGCGACACAAGAACTGTCGGGGTTGACCGCATTCAAACCTGAGATGTGCCACCAAGGTCTGTTTCCAGCGATACTTTGTTCCACACCGAGGGCACACAAAGCTACCAGTTTCACCTCGTATCCCTTTAAACATGTTGGCGATTTCATCTGAAGAATACGGTGTTATTATGTCATCTGGCTGATAGAATGAGGACACACTTTTTGGAAATGATAGGTAAGTCTTACAGCTTCTTTCCCTTTGGTCAAAGAAGATAGGGTCTTTCACCAAAACATTCGTTGTGCTTAACAGTGCCGATGGGTGCCAAGAAGAACCTGAAAAACAAAACAAAAATAAAATCACTACAACTATAGAATTGTAATGAACTGAACAAAACAAATGAAGTCTATGTACAAATGAGATACAGCTTATTAACACAAAGTGATTTGTTTATCAGTAAAAACTGTAGAAATAATCGCATAGTCAAAAGCAAGTGTAAGTTTTTTCAAGATATCATCATAGATATACAGGATGCCCAGCCAACCTATATTTTAAAATTCCTTGACTTTTCCAGATTTGCCAGAGCCCACATACTTTTTTTCATATGATTATACATCTACATTTGTTTCTTAAGATCTCACATTAAAATAATTATCCAACACCTTAGCTCAGCCAACCCACCAGTGACAAGGCAAAAAAAATTAATATTGGTGAAACGTAGGTTTACCCTTTCACAGTGAAGAATTAATGTCTGGGGACTGGATGTTGTGCCTGTCTTAGGCTTAAGTGTGGTTATAAGGCATATGAAACTATGACAGGCCTAACAAGCCAGGAGTGTCGGTAGTGAAAAATATATGCCTTTAATAAAAAAACTGACCCAGGCCAGAGGCTGGAAACATTAATGGGTGTAAGTAAAAATATTAATATAATTGTTTTTTCTAGAACCATATACATTCTGAAAGTGTGTCACTCAACGATGGAGTTATTGTGAGTTAAAAATAGATTACAGTAAAAACATATTGAGCCATTAAAGGATTGCCAAAGGCCATAATGGCTTAAAATAGTTGTGAAACAGAGTAATTATTTCCTTCTACCTATAATATAATCAAATTTTTGCGCATGTGCATTATCATTACCCAACTCTGGCTAAATACATATGGTAGAAGGGTGGAAAGACTATAAGATATTACATGTTGAACTTGAGAATTAAAATTAGTCTGATCTATAGAGACAAGGGTGTTGACAGTGATTCCAGGTTTGTATTACCCGGAAGAAAAACGTTATTTTGACCATTTTAAATCAAGATGAGATTTTTTTTAGACAAAATGTAAAAATTCCAGAAACTTGATAAGATCACCTGACTTTTTCATGACCTTTCCCTGACAAAGTAAATTCTCTGATATACTATCGATACTGATTAAAAAAAACTGTAGCAAGAGCTTAAGATGTGTATTTAAGTTATTTAGATGTGTTCAATACTTCATGAACTTATAGACTGTCAAACTAAGCTTACAACAAATGACCGAACAAATGATTAACCAACGCCACACAAAGATGGTCATGGTTATTTTGGATTGGTTTTATTTCAAACAATATACCTTTAAATAATAAAAATACCGTCTGAATTTAAGTAGACCTATCTACTATCTGGGGCTAAAGTTGTCACTTTAATAAGTTGTCACTTTAATAAGTTGTCACTTTAATAAGTTGTTTATTTATATTTGTATATATTTTTTAAAGAATATTCATATTGGAAAAAGTAAAATAGAAATAATGTAAGGGGCCAGAAACTCTCTTGTGTATTATATTGGAATATGTATTAGGATTATATCGACGCAAAATTTTATCAATCAATATATTATTAATGGTTTGTAACTAAATACGGTAATAGTTTAAGTATAGTTAATAAACTACAGTTGGACAGTGTACATGGGAATCGAACCAGTTACTGGGTGTAGTTTATCAACTATAATTAAGGGAATACCCATGAATGAGAATATTCATTACGAAATATAAAATACTCTATCTTAAACAACATTTTAAGCCAGTTTAATGCATATAAATTTAACATATGCCCAATCAGACATATATCTCCCCACCACACCTCCAAAATCTAAACAAATATTAAAAATTATTATAAAAAGATATAAAATTATCTTGTAATAATACTTTGCCTTGTTGTTATAAATTCCTTACTAAAAAAAATACAAAAGTAATTAATTTCAGTTCCACTTTCCTAGCTGGACCAAACATCATGAATAATAAGTTTAAAAATTCCTCCCCACACGGAGATAAAACTCTCTCAAAATTTCATAAAAGAGTTTATAGTATTTATAAAAATGTATGTAAAATTAGTATATTTTAATTAAACGTCATAAAAAGTATATCAATTATTAGTGAATGCAAGAATGGGTCTACTTCAATAATTTTGGTATATTTTTGTATGAGATTTTGATATATTTTTTCCTCTTTGCATGTCAGATTTGTCCGCCTGCCTCCCCCCTGCTACATGCCTGTGTCCAATATATTCAAGCTTTTTTTTTGCATGCAGCTCAGGAAGAGCTAGTCACAAAAAAGCCTTCTCTACCAAGCTATAAATTACAATTAAGTTGAGCTACATGAATTAGAACTGACAGTGTTCCATTTCTGTTGAAACTTTAAGAGGTGTATAAAACTATTTAAATACTATTTAAAGGATGGATTAACACTGTGAATTTATTGAACAAGAAATATTGTGACAAAATAGTTAATAGCAAAAATGTTATCAAATTCCGGCTTTGTAGACAAATGAATTGAATAAATTAAATTCATTTTCATATTAGAAAGGTTGTTTTTAAACTATAACATTCTTAAAAAGACTGTGTCACATTCAAAAAAAAAATACTATAAAGTTTAAACCATTAAAATGAATGTGGGTAATTTATTTAAAGAGAATTGGTTGATGAACTATATTTCATAGGGGAAGGTATTGCCTTTTCCAATTGTTTCACTCGCAAGCAGACACTGACTCAAGAGAGAAATAAGTTTAAGAAAAGATCCCATGAAGTGCAAAATGTTTCAAGTCTCAAAAGAAGTAATGTTCATATGTAACATTGGTGATATGTTTGAATGATGAAATCTGGTTACTCAAGGTAGTTAAAAAAACTTATAATTATTTAAAAATTCCCTGTTCTCTTCTAGGTTTTCCAGACTACATACCTATATTTTCCCTGACTTGCCCTTTTTCGCATTTCCTTGGCGAATGCCGATTTTTCCTTTTATCACATTATAACATTAACTGTGTAAATGTGACGTAAAACACATAACACTGTACAGACATATCATGTTGGATGCGATTTCTAAGCTATGCATTTATTTGGTTAATATGAGAGAAATAAAATTTCTCCCAATGTTTTGAGGTGTGAATGGATTTACAGCAAAGTATTTTAATTATATTTAATATTATATTTAGTTAAATTTCTTGACATTTCCTAGTTTTCCATCTTATAAAAAAAATCCCTGAGTTTCCCAGGCTGTTTCCCTACCTGTCAATGCACAAACAATGCGGGAATTAGAAGAGAAGATGCACATTGTGAGTAAAGTACTGAGCTATCAAGGACACAATTATAAGTTTGTAGGAACGTAGATTGGTTCTAAGAGGTGCCAGTAAAACTTTAGGAAAAATCTAAATATGATAATTGCATGGAGCTATAGGGTATATTTGATCAGTTTCCTACAGATAATGATGAAATCAAGGAAATTCTTAATCTCAGAAAGTTTCCTAATTTTCCTTCTACTTCACATGAAGAAATTGTATTATTTATCAGACAAAAAGTTTTAGACACTATATGCTAAAATATAATTCTTGTCAAACACTACTCTAATGATGTCAACTCTTTCCCTGACGTTACTGTTTGAGTTTTGTTTTTTAACTCCTAAACAACAATGTATGAGTATAGGATCACGAGTTTGATACAGCTAAATATGACTTAAAGGCTCGGCCTTGACCCTATATAAGTTTTATTCCTAAACCCTACTATAATAAAGGTAAGGAGTAATAATTTTATTTACGGCTTACTTCAATAATCTAGTCCCTCGAATAAAATTACTAGAACAAAACGCTCCCAGGCCATCAGGATAGAAACAGAAAACTGTGCCCCAGTTTCCTTACTTAACGGTCACATCTGACAGCTAGAAAAGTTACCCAACTTATTTTCATGTATTCATATATCAGGTCATGTGAGTTTCAGATGTAACTTTTGATCGATATTAAAAATAACTTTAAACTAATATTAGTAACATTGTAAGATGTTATCAATCTTAGCTGCAAACAGGAATGTTTGTAGTTTATAGAAATCGGACCACACAGCTTCAATGAGTGGCGCCTTCGTCAGTGAATCCTGCTCACAGAACAGCGACCATCGAGGGAGAAGCTATAAAATGTTGCTTATGTAGTCGCACACATCCAGACCAGCAGAAGGCAGGACCTTGACATTTCTGTGGATATTATACATTAGCAAAATGTGTTTTAAAATTCTCACTCTGGCACATATTAATCCCATTTTCTGAATTTAAAAGTATAAACGGATTTATAACTAATCCTTCCACATCTTTCCCACTAGATCCAAACATTAAACATACAATAGCATCGAAGTACACCACCTGCTATGAAGGATCCTGGCACAGCCACACTTCCCTGAGTCGTGAGTACTAAATTGTTGCATCAAAGCTTGCTTCAGCCAGGGCAATACTCCGCAGTAGTATGTGAACTATATGACGAGGTTGGTAATAGCAAGGTCGGGCAAATAATTACATATTGGCATGAATAGTTGATATTCTATAGCTAACACTTGTATTTTTCAATAGGATATGAAATAGTCATCCATTAGTCTAAGAAACCAATTATGTGTTGAATTAAATGGCCCAGATACTGCATTTGAAAAAACCCCACAAAGTTAAGAATCACATCTGCACATCCTAAAAGGACACCCTCATTGTTACCCGTACCTCCCAAATCTTTTTGATACTTTAAAAATATTATACAGGTGAATTTTTTTAATATACATATAAATAAAGCTAAAACCAAATGCTTTAATAGTACAGCATCTTAAATTTTAAAATGCAATCTGGTAATTTAATTATTGAACTATTCAATAATGTATGTATAAAAGTTTGTCTAAATATGTTTTTGAAAAGCATTTTTATAATTAATAAAACACAAAATTTATTTTAAATATATTTTAGATACAAGCCACACTAATGTTTTGATATTAAAAAAAGAATGATGAATAATCTTTTTAAGCACATAGTATATATGTTAAAATTGTATATAATAGTGTTTTAAAATTTGACAAATTTTCTTCAGCAATAATTAATTTCTGTTTAGGTTAATATAATGTATAATATTTTCAATAATATAATAGTTTATTAAAAAATGTAATTCCTTTTCAATAATAAAATCTGGATGGTAAACTTCGGGTGAGGATTAATACACACATATACTACTTCAAAGTAATGTTTTCCAATCATAAACATTTTAAACTTTATAGGTACTTGTATGAAACAAAGTATCGTGGCACTTTAAATTACAACTTAAAAATATATACAATGTAATGAATGGATAGTGTTTTTCAGTTTTGAAAATTATATGCTAAAAATATATTCGGCTTCATTGTTGTCTACAATTTGAGGTGAAATGTATTGAAATTAAAATGAGTTACTTTAATTTGTATACAGGTATGATGCATGGCAGTTTTTAATGAGAAAGCGATTTTGATTTATTAAAGAATGGACACCATTAATCTGGGTGTAAGATAATTGGCCAATTGTCTAGCAAATTTAGTTGTAATTCACAATAAGTTTTTTGAAATATTATAAAATCTCTAGATTAATTACAGCATTATAAAATTGGTTAAAATGAAGATTACAACTTCTCCAATGTATGTTTGTAATGTATTGTTGGTCGAGACCATTGTTGTTTACTTATGTTCTTTTTGTTAGAAATAATAACTTATTAATTTATTGGTAAAACTCTTATTTTCCACACATTCTTCCAAATTTGAATAATTCAGTTAATTTCCATTCATATAATGAATGCTGTATTAAATAGAAATTTCGAAGTATATTGAGTAAGACAAATTAGTTTTTAAACAGATCTTATGTAATGAGTTACTTTAATTGTGGTAGTAAAGTGAAGTTCATTTAAACGCATTAACAAGATATTTAAGACAGTTTTCATCTATTAATTTATGATGACGAATAAGATTAATCTTCAAATTCCCCTTTTTATAGGCCCTATGTCAACAATATGGACACAAAAAACTTGGTGATCAATCACACTCCAGCTTTGCATGCCTTATACACGTTCTTTTGTAGGCGTAAATCTTGCCGCAGGTAGAGCACTGGTAGTGGAGTGAGTTATCCCCTACAGACACCATGAGAATTAAACTGGTGATGAAACCATTGAACTGATAGACTATAAGAATATTCATGTTTTAAAATATATATTAAATGTTGGCTGTCCTGCCTTTCAGTAAACAAGTAAAAATACAAAAAACATGAACATTTATTTTTAAAATATCAGGTCATCATTTAGCTTGAAAAAATAAATATTTAAGTCATAACCAAACTGGAATATTTTAGGCACTAAAACTATAAAATTCTAGTGGTGGCATTCCATCCCCAACTAATAATAATTATATTTCCTTTGTTAACAAGTTGAATTTAATGCATTATAAATATTTTTAGCAATTATGAAATGAAAAGATTTGTTTTTATTCAAAGTGACTTATTATTTTAATCACTATAACTAGATAGCCATTCAAGTCGATGAATTTGAAATCAAAGTTAAATTTAAAGGAGAAAACTAGTATCCGACTGAGGAAGTACAAACAAAAATGTAATAATATTCCAGGAGAATTATCAACACTCAATACGCTATGAATTATTTGATGATTTAATTATTTGTATGGCAATTTAACTTAAATAACAGAAATAAACTGAATGGTTAATAATTTGATAATAAAATTGCAAAATGCATATTTTAACAATATATTATATTCCCTCATCTCATCGGGACATAAAAAGCGCGCCTATGAAAAGGATGTATGATTAGTACATTCGAGCATCCCCTGGACAACGGTACATTAGTACTGGCTAATATTTCCACAAACTGAGCATTTCATGTAGCCCACACAAGCCATTAATTTAATAAATAGTCGTTTAGTAGTTTAGTTTTAAGATAACCCTCAGAAGCTTAGTTAATACATTAGGCTGAAACCACACTACTGTTTAAAATGCCCCATGTGACACTTTGGTTGAGGTTCCTAGCCTAGGGGACGTGAAGCGCTTTTGGGGCGAGGGATGTGAAACACTTAAGAAAAAAAACATTAAAAAACATCTAAAAATGTAAGATACTTTTTATTTAAATAACTTTTCCAAAGTGATTAAGAAAATTATTTTTTGCGGTATTGGCAACACTGCCTACCACTTCTAATTAATTCTGGGATCAATCAAAAGAGTGAAAGCAGGGTAAGCCTCAGATTCACCCCGGACTCTCCCCTCCACACTCCCCCTCAGCTATGTTAGAGAAAGATCGCCGTGGGTCAAGTGAACCGAAACAAACAAGATAACACAATAAAACAAACGTTAGTCAGCACAATAAAGTTACAAGTAACGAGTTCACGAATGTGCGTCCCCAAACTATAACGGCCATGACTCAACTGTCTACTGGCTGATAAAGACACAAGCTGTGCATGCGTTATCACAAATATGGCTAAACTAAACAACTGCAACTCGTTGTAAATGAATACCAACATTCCAACAAGCTAAAGGTTCCCAAACTCTCCACACCAAAGGAGCCCTTGCACCAGAAATAATACATGTTGGAGCCCTCTTAGCATTTTTTACACTAATATTAAGATCATTAAATTGTGACAGTTAACTTTTGTAAGTAGAAAAGTAGACAAGAGTCGGGAAATCTCACATGCTCTGGCTACACTTTGGCAAAATACTTTATTCAGATTCGAAAAATTGGCAATCCTTATTATTGATGCTATTTTAGAGAGTGAAAAATAAATAGGGAACATTATAAAATTGGCTCAAGTAGCTTAAGATAACTGGCAGGGCCCAGTTTGATAAACCATGTGCTAAGCTACCATTGCGGCCACATGCAACACCGAGACTCCAACTCTGACTCTCATAAAACCTAAACAGTGTTGTCGACTTGAAGTGGAAAGTGAGGTGAGATGTGTTCTGTCAAACATAAAACCCAATGTTCAAGACCTGATGAAAACAAAACAGTGTTGTCGACTTGAAGTGGAAAGTGAGTTGAGATGTGTTCTGTCAAACATCAAACCCAATATTCAAAACCTGTTGAAAACAAAACAGTGTTGTCGACTTGAAGTGGAAAGTGAGTTGAGATGTGTTCTGTCAAACATCAAACCCAATATTCAAGACCTGATGAAAACAAAACAGTGTTGTTGACTTGAAGTGGAAAGTGAGTTGAGATGTGTTCTGTCAAACATCAAACCCAATATTCAAGACCTGTTGAAAACAAAACAGTGTTGTCGACTTGAAGTGGAAAGTGAGTTGAGATGTGTTCTGTCAAACATCAAACCCAATATTCAAGACCTGTTGAAAACAAAACAGTGTTGTCGACTTGAAGTGGAAAGTGAGTTGAGATGTGTTCTGTCAAACATCAAACCCAATATTCAAGACCTGTTGAAAACAAAACAGTGTTGTCGACTTGAAGTGGAAAGTGAGTTGAGATGTGTTCTGTCAAACATCAAACCCAATATTCAAGACCTGTTGAAAACAAAACAGTGTTGTCGACTTGAAGTGGAAAGTGAGTTGAGATGTGTTCTGTCAAACATCAAACCCAATATTCAAGACCTGTTGAAAACAAAACAGTGTTGTCGACTTGAAGTGGAAAGTGAGTTGAGATGTGTTCTGTCAAACATCAAACCCAATATTCAAGACCTGTTGAAAACAAAACAGTGTTGTCGACTTGAAGTGGAAAGTGAGTTGAGATGTGTTCTGTCAAACATCAAACCCAATATTCAAGACCTGTTGAAAACAAAACAGTGTTGTCGACTTGAAGTGGAAAGTGAGTTGAGATGTGTTCTGTCAAACATCAAACCCAATATTCAAGACCTGTTGAAAACAAAACAGTGTTGTCGACTTGAAGTGGAAAGTGAGTTGAGATGTGTTCTGTCAAACATCAAACCCAATATTCAAGACCTGTTGAAAACAAAACAGTGTTGTCGACTTGAAGTGGAAAGTGAGTTGAGATGTGTTCTGTCAAACATCAAACCCAATATTCAAGACCTGTTGAAAACAAAACAGTGTTGTCGACTTGAAGTGGAAAGTGAGTTGAGATGTGTTCTGTCAAACATCAAACCCAATATTCAAGACCTGATGAAAACTAATCAGTGTTGTCGACTTGAAGTGGAAAGTGAGGTGAGATGTGTTCTGTCAAAAATCAAACCCAATATTCAAGACCTGATGAAAACCAAACAGTGCCAACAATCACGATCATCTTCAGTCATTTACTTACCACTATCCTGGCAGTGTTTTTTTAGAACAATGTCTTACTGCCCTTTCAGGTTATACGCATATGTACTTATTACGCTAGAAGTGTTAGGGATTATTAAGGTTTAATTTAGAGAATGTGCACCCACATTTACATGAAAGAAGGGTGGAAGACCACTTAGGAAAAGCCACCCTCAGTGGACCTGACTCTGATAAAAAAAAAAGTCCCAATCACCCTGTCTTCGCCAGTCCAGGCTAATGTGAGAGTAGCACCTTGTACCATGTGGCCACCGAAGCGGGTCTGTTAGTGTTACATAGATTTTTGTACAAAATAAAGAGGTGACACGCATTTAAAAAAATAGTTTATAGCGTGGGAATTTATTATTGAAAACGATTGGGTGTCACTTCTTTAGTTGAAGGTACTAGCATGTAACACTCAAAATACTATCAGAAGTCACTTTTAAAATATAATGTGCAGATTAGTTAATTGCACTGATACATTTGCTGGTATTAAGGTTTATCATGTTTTTGGCCAAACTATAAAAACCGTTATGTATGAATGTGTAGTCCACATGACTTATAACAAAGAGAACTACTTCAAGCATATTCTTGGCATGTGAAACATGGCTCGAGGTGTTGGGCTTATCTATCTGCCCGCTCACTAACGTTTCACCACACCCATCTTTGATAGTACAAATACCTTTATTGTTTTAGCACTGTGTCTTACTGCTTGTTTAGGATATATGCTTATGTATTAATTACCCTAATGGGTTTAGGAATTAAGAAGGTTATATTTAGAGGAAGTGTACACACATTTGCATTTTGTAAACACCACCCTCAGTACACCTTACAAGGACCCAACCCCAATCTCTCCATAATTGGCAGTCTAGTATACTGCGAGTGTAGCGTCTTAGATCATGCAACCACTGAAGAGGATAATGTAGGAATTTAAAATAATTAATAGGACTTTTTAGTTTAAAAAAAAGTTAAGAAGTGATTCAAAAGAGCCTGGAGTGAATACTTACAATTTTGTTTGTTACACTTCCAAGCCATAGAGCCAATCTTAAGCTTTTAAATACAAGGTGAGGATTATTTCTAAGATTCACTTATGAAAATAAGAAAAACAAACATACACACACACACACACACACACACACTCATATTAGGATATTATAAAAACTCCTTAAAAGATGGATAAAGTGTTTCAATTACATCTTCTTTGGTGACATTCCTCAACAATATATTTGTCTGGTGCACTGTATCACATTCTAAACCAACATATTAAAACTTTGCTCTCCCATTATTGATTAAAGGTGAATTTTTAACTTTACTATAATACCATAAGCAGTTTAATAGATAAAATCAAATCATAAACATTAAATAGTCCATGAAAAACTGTTAGATTATTTTAATGCTAGGTATATTTGTTTTAATAACATATTATCAAATTCTCAACCAATATTAATATTTAAAATTATTCTTTAACTAAAGTGAAACAAAATTAATTTATAACTACTATAAGATCTAATACATTTTAATGATTATGTACAGATACATAAATATATCTAAATATGTTTCCTTTAGGTCTTTATAAATATCTTAGTATATTGAAATTTGTAATATATATTTATTGAATTATAAACTTAAGAACTTTGTTAAATTCAAGGGTTACAAGTAATTTAACATCAATGTATTTGTAATTAGATGTAGATAATTGTTTTTGTAAACTAAATTAAACAAAACATATGTATTCTTGTAACTTGTTTACTGTGAATGGAAATGTTATAAAACTCGGTGTTGTATCTATTCCAAAGTTTATGTAGTAATTCTCATTGCAAACAAAAATGCATTCGATTGAAACTATAGGCATATTTCAAAATATGTACATCTAGAAAGCTATAAATACACACACTAGCATAGATCAACAAAAATATGAACCTGTATTGCTTGAATAATTAATTTTAAGCTGAAATATGTTATTATGGTATAAATCATGTTATTTTTAAAATAAAAAGTGTCATATTTGTCTGTTTATTTTGGCTCATAGTTGTTATATTATATAAAATGAAGTTTTATTGTTGTTAATTTACCAAACACATACATACATAAATATTGATTATTGTTGGAAATCTAATTACTGAAGTCACTTAAGAATGTAATCTAATTATTGAAGTTATTTGTATATAATCATTATCATCATCACCACCACCATCATCACCATCATCACCATCATCATGATGAAATGTTTCCAGCCTCTGACCTTCCACCATTCTCCTCCTCTCATTTGCACACTTGCTATCTGTTCCTCCCATCTCTTCCTTGCGGTCTCTTCCCTACATCAATCTTCTTGGAATTCTCTCCCCTTCCATCCTCATTACGTGTCCATACTAGCTCTGTCTTGCTTCCTCTACCATCTCGTGTACCCCCTGTACCCCAACTCTAGACCTTATATCTTCATTCCTAATCCTAACTCTTCTGGTGACAGCTAGAATGCTCCCCAAAAACTTCATTCCCATGGCCTCCGCTTTCCTTGTTTCTCTTTTATACAAAGTCTACGTTTCCACTGCATTACTTTGGGTGTGAAGTATGCTCTATACAGCACTTTCTTACACTTTTATCTATCTCTCTCTCTCTCTCTCTCTCTCTCTCTATATATATATATATATATATATATAAAAAGATTATATATATATAAAAAGAATATATATATATATATAATCTTTTTAATATCTGTATATATTTAAAGAAACATAGTTTGCTAATAATATTAAGTTAGTTTCAATCAATACAAATTATATAATCTATTTATTCAAATATAAATTATTTTTATTTGGAGGTTACAAATTTTTCAAACAAACACAAACAGAAGATACAATTAAGACACAAAATCCTAATAGGTACAAAGTGGAAAAAAATATATTTGTAAATGGATTACACTAATGGAATAATAATAATAATGAGATTAGCATTTTTGAGGAAATGTACCCAAGTTTGAGAGGAAGGAGAGTTGAAAATAATATAAGA
This sequence comes from Timema poppense, assembly GCA_902141375.1. Classification (NCBI taxonomy): domain Eukaryota; kingdom Metazoa; phylum Arthropoda; class Insecta; order Phasmatodea; family Timematidae; genus Timema; species Timema poppense. The sequence goes on from CABFOV010000065.1 coordinate 185,556, forward strand.
AAAAACACCCTCTGTACACTCGACCTGAATTCAAACCCTTATCGCCCCATCACCAGCAATTCAATTTAAGATTAGAGTGCTGCATTCAACTATGTGACAACTGATATGGATAATGAGCAGTTTAGATTTGTAAATTAAACCAAACTAATTACCCAGAAGAATTTCTTAAAGTCAAGTAAATTTTTAAAGTTGATAGTAGTCTATTGTTTTATATTTTTTATTACTATTTAATGACATAACAATAATGAGCAATGAAATTGAATAAGTTTTATAAATGTGTAAAATCAAAACGTATTAGATATTAAATAGCAATATTTAACTCTCACTCTTCATTTACGACACAACTCAACTGAGTGTGTAAAGGAGTCTCCACATATGTCTTATTGTGATCAGACATGACAACCAAACCAGGAGCTAGAAAATAAAACTTAACCATGACAGTTAAAGATGGTTATTTGAATAGGTAATATGGATACACCAACACACTTAAATGAAGTACATTATTCCAATTGATGGCTTTAGTAGTCAGATTTTTAGTTGTCCTTAATTGAAGTAAGTAGGCCCACATATGTTATTGAGCAACTGTTTAAAAACTAGGAAGATTGGAATTTTTTGAAACAGTTACATGGAATTAAAATAAACATTAATTGTATGGCTGGATATTTAAAAAGTGATGTCATTATGGAAGTGTAAGGATTCATGAAATATCATAGACAATTTATTGGTATCAAATAAATGTTGTGTGAGGTACCGTCTTTAAGAAAATGGATTAAAATGGATATGATGCCTGAGTGTTATTCTAAAAATGTGAATAGAAAAATTATAATGAAGACTAAACATTTAATTATGAGCTTTGCAACTAGCAACAATAAGATCATCAACTATGTCCAGCCTGTGGCTGGGTCAGTTTAGTAAAATGCCTCCATCTTCCTATATCATTCCACCATTCTTGCTACTTTAATATATTCCATTTTTCTCTTTTCACTTGCACATTTTCTGTTATCTGCTCCTCTCATCTCTTTCTTGGCCTCCCTTGCAGTCTTTTTCCTAAATAGTACATTTCCAACATTTTCTGTGGCATCATATCTTTTTACATCTTCATTCCAAGCTCGTCTCATCTCAGTCTTGCATTCTCTACTATCTTATGTACTCCCTGCACCCCTACTCTTTCTCGGACAACTTCATTTCCTAATCTTGTTTTTCCTCATGACATTAAACAAACTTCATTCCCATGGCTTCCACTTTCTTAGTCTCTCTTGTTCATGTTTATGTTGCATATGTGACCATGAGTACAAAGTACGCCTTGTACAACAATTCCTTACATTTCAAGGCCACTTCTCTTCTCCATTACAAGTCTCTTACGCACCTAAAGAACAACTCTCCCTGCTGTCCTATTCTCATTAGAGCTTCTCTACTTCCATCTTTCTCCTCAATCACGCTTCCAAGATATTCTGTACTTTTCTCATCTCTACTCCATCCAACCTTATAGCTTTATTAGGTCTTACCCTCTTCCTTGTGATTATCATCCCTTCACACTTTGCCGTGCTAAATTTAATTCCACACTCTTTCACTTCCTTATTCCATAGTTGTTCCTGTACTTCCTCTTCCTTCTTCCCTCATGGAATCAAGTCACCAGCAAATATCATGGCTTTCATTCTTTCCTCCCCAAACAAACATAATATCCTAATTTTTCCATTAACTATGAAATATTTCTGCACGTTTCATTATGTTCTAAAAATACTCATTGGATAATGCCAGTCATGAGCATATAGCCTGATACAGGTTGAAGCAGGAACCTCAGCGGGCTTGTCAGACCCTAATGCATTGTTATCCCTTAATTGGTCTGTGTGACACACATTCAAGCTGTTAAGGAAGAAAAAAGTTAGAAAACTTGTATTGTGTAGGTCCTTGGTTCAGTTATTTCAAAGTGTATTTCTATTAAGGTGGTGAAGATGCTTGTTTGTCTCTTTCTTTGCAATTTTCAAAAGTTAATATAGCTGGGTTAAATTTATGGTATTTCTAATGTCTCACTTTTATTTGTGTAGTTCTGATAGATTGCTAAATAGTTTTCAAGGTCGTTTTAAGAAGAAGGAATCTATGCATTTTTGTCATTGAATAATAAGATTAGTGTATAAGTATTGATGAGCTTAATGTTTCAAAATAAAGTATTGTATCTTCAAAATGTATCCACATGAAAAAAATAGTAATTCAATAAAAATAATTGTCACATTATAGCGAAAATATTCATATTCTTTTTTGGAAATTTACTACATAAATAAGGATGAGAAAAATGAAGACCAGAATCAATAGACATGCAAGTTTGAAACCAAAATTCTCTTGATTTAAAAAATGTACACTTTGTTTATAATGAAAGATATTAGTCTTAACTTGATGGATTGCACTATGTCCTTGGCCAATAAGCTCTACTATAATGTGCCCTAGGAATTTTTACACCCCACGCAATAGAATACCTTTCCACCCCACCCCATCCTCAAACTAACACTTAATATTTTAAAAGTAGTTATTTAAAGTAAGCTTAAACATGTCTGACCAATGACCATTAATTATAAACAGTTTCATTAACAACAACAATTCATAAATTATAAACTATCTATTAACTGCAAAATTTATAAAAATGAGGTGGCCCAATGGCTAAATAATTTTATAGTAAAGGAAATTGATAAAACTAAAGAAAAAGGAAAAATAAACTACATAAGAGCAAATTTGATTAAGAAAGCCCACCTAAGGAAAGAGGAACAATGTGGGAAGAATCCAATGCACAAAGATGATATCTTCTTCCTTTCTTCTGTCTTCTATCGTACAGTAGCCCCATGACTTCTTTGGTTATGACTGACAGCTCACAGCTGACAGCTAAAAGCTTTGAAAAGTTACCAGACCAAATTATGTATCCCTACGCCGAACCATATGAATCTGCAAAAACATGTGTTTAGCAGCTGTCTCTTCGGACAGTCAAAATTAGGTATGTACCTAAATGTTGACAGTCAGAAGTGAGCTGTGAGCTGTCAGTCAGCACCAAATAAGCCATGAGGCTACTTTAGAAGTAGTCACACACACATTTTAACACAAATAGAATATTTCGGCATTGTTACTCTTAGTAATCTATTTTTCCTTTTTCTTTAGTTCTATCACTTTCCTTTCCTATGAACTTTTTAATTGCAAAAGTAGAAAACAATTAAAATAAATAAATGTAGTCACATTACTTACATGTAGGTATTGCCAGGGCTCATATAATGTCATGACCCTAAAAATAATTGAAATAGTGAACAAAAACTCAAAAGAAGTGACCAATAGTGACTTTTCAATATGAAAAAAGTTACAAAATCGTACTGTCATCTCCGTATATCTAAAAATGTAAAGCTTTTTTTTTCCTTATATACAATTGAAATGATGCATATATTGTATACATATATACACATAGTTAAAATAAAAATGATCGCAACAACATGTGTAGTTTATACTTTTTTCTTTTAGTAAATATATTATTGGTAACAATATATATATATATATATCCCCCCTCCCTCATCCACCCCCTAACCAAATCATGGCCGGTTGAAACAAAGTTGAAGCAATAGCTGTAACTGACTAGAACTGTCAAAATGGCATTCTTATAATGGGAAAATATCAATTCCATCCTCTTCTGTAGTCATAAAAAAAACATCATGAATACTTAAACCACATGGAATCATAGTCTAGTTGGTTTGTTAATGATACTTGGAAGCTCTATCTCACTTCTTGTGTGCTTAAGCTTTGATCTGGATAGAGTTCGTCTTTTTTTATGATGTTAATTGCTGATACAAAAATTATTCATAAAAGGATTTCAACAAAATGAAAAAAAAAACCTATTGATTTCAGTGTTAATGTTTTATAAATCTATCATGTTTCTTCTAATTCTTCTTCACCAAAAACTGTGTGATAAGACTTTTTTTCTTTTTATCAATTTTAGTTTGAATTTTCTCAATTTATTTTTTTTCTTCCAAGTCTTTCTGCTCCTTTTTCATCCCGCTAAGCATCCCTTGCGCTAAATGTACTTTGGCCATGCCATTGTGTTTAATGTCAGTTGTAATCTGTTTAGCTGATTCTGACAAAAGTTGTTATTTTGCTTTTCTCTTCTTCAAGCTTGTTATTTACTTGTTCTCTAGCCAGTTTTTATTGCTCTTCCTGTTAATTATTTACCTCTTTATCAATTGCATCTTTATTTTTATTTTCCAAGTATGCCTTATGATTGTTGCAAGCACATCTTGCTTGTTTGAAGAGCTTAATGGATATGTGTACCAGCTCGGGTTTTTTCTCGTTTTCTACATACATGATAAGATGGTCAACTTAGCATTTAGTGTTCTTTAACCAATTGCAGCATGCTCTTCTGCCATCAAACAACCAGATAAAGAAAACCCTCGCTCAACATCTGCACTGCCAATGACTCAAATACAAGCATGCCTTAACTACTTTAGCTATGATTTGGCACTTTGTGAAAAAAATGTCTATAGTTGGGGTCAATTTGTTGATGTTCTTTTATTGCTGAAATTTTTTCTTCTAAGATGTATCTCAGGGTAAACATTGTTTGGCAAGAGTTTTCCCAAATTGGTAATGTACATGCTACTGTCACTTGACTTAATATTGTCAGGATGAAGGCAAGTCAGTTATCCTCAAAATATCTTTAATAGAGATATGAGTGATAGTGACAATATGTTTGTAGGCAGCACTGTAGTAATCTTCAACAAACTTTTTGAAAAAACGTGTTTGCATGCCAGTCAAATTTTTCATAGTGTCATTAGTCTTGTGGTTAACATTCAAGTTGGAAAATAGTAGGAAAATGATTTTATCTCTTAAAATATTTTCACCAAGATTCTCAGATAAAGAAACAACATTGTTCTTAGCAAAACAAAGAAGAAGAGTTTAGGCCAAATTCACAGAATGTACAAAGGGCTCGTTTTTCTGTAGTGTGCCTGTGATAGCTGTAAAAAAAAAGCTTTTGTGTTAGATATTACAAAACTTATCTTAACTTTCGTCAAGGATATTTGAGAAGCTTGGTTATATACTAGTATTTGTCGGATGACATTTCCTTTGACTTCTTTTGAAGGTTGAACTTCATGAAGTACTCAATAAGAGCATCCCATTGTTACAGGGCTCTTTTGTATGTTTCTGCTATTGTAAGCCACCTTAAAGTTACATGTTTCATGAAACTATGTTTAGATAATGACAGTTTTGATTGGATTTGTTACAAGTCTTCCCATCTAAAGGGCAAGTCTTTGAAATAATGGTATATTTCAATGATTAAATAGCTGATATTGAGATTAGATTCATCTAATACTTTCTGTGAAGTGTTATGAACAATGTGAATGGTACACAAGCCTAAGTCTAAGAGCCAATTACCATGAATGGATTTTATATCCTTATTTATGAGACACCGAGCTTTTTTATTTACATTTGGCCCATCTGATCCAATCATAAGCAATGAATGTCTAGGTAGCCTAGAATTTTTGATAGCTAAGTTGATATGCTTGATGAGATCTTTACCTGTTGCCTTGCCCAAGAAAAATCTATCCAGGTGACTTGGCTCTACCTGATTTCTGGAATTAGACCAAGAGCTAATTATTAATTGGAGCTTTTTTTACTATATCGTTATTAGTGGTTTCATCAAACTGGATTGTGTAGCAAGGTGACTGCAGTACATATTCAACACTCTCTTATTTAAAATAAGGTCCAAGACCATCTGTTATCAAGTATGTTCATTATGAGTTTATGTTCTAAGATATAATTTTAACAGAAATAATAATATATAGGGTGTTCGGAAACTCATAGCCCTAACTGCATATATAGCTTGTTTGAACCAAAATTAATACAAAATCTCTGTACACTTAGAGCTAGAAACCTATGCTAATACCATTAAACTGTGTTCAAAGTTTCGGCTTTGGGCACAATTTAATGGTATTAAGATAGCATTACGGATGTAAGTTCACAGGGATTTTGTATTAATTTTGGTTCAAACAAGCTTTATGTGCAGTTTATGCTATGAGCTTTCAACAGTTTATGCTATGAGTTTTCAAACAGCCTGTATTAAAAATATTTTTAGTGGTGTTGCTTTGATCTATCTAATAGTTTTTTTTAAATATAGCTACACCTATTAAATGAACCAAAGTACAATGTATGTAATGCAAACCTTAAAAAATATACTGTACCTATGGTAGTAAAGTGAAATCATTGCTCATAGCTAGCAAGGTTTGTTCTTGTAATTATGTAAACTTTCCAATATAGACTGTCACCACAATGCTAAATTGTAAACGAGAGGGTCAAGCAAGAGGCTTATACAACTAAATACTAACAAATTATTAGTATCACTTGTTTTTATAATGCCATATTTCAATTAAAGATTAACACATGGGAATTAGATTGAGTACTTAGTGTTTCAATAGGAGATTCACAATGTCTTGGACAAGAAAATAAATTTGTATTGTTAACTTTTTTAAAATTCACATTCATTACTGTTTCCAGCCTGTGGCTTGGGTCAATTTTTTTTCAAGCCATATATTTTCCACTACCAGCTTTCTAGGCCTGTGATAACTTCATATGTCTTATAATCTAACTTAAGACTAGGGTAGGCCCAACATCCAGTCTCCAGCCTTCAATTCAACATTGTGAAAGGGGAGACCCACATTTCATCAATAATACATTTTTTGGCCATGCCAGGAATCGAACCTGGAAACCTTAGCTCAATGGACAGACATTCCACCGACTGAGCTAAGGTCTTGGATCTTTAGTAACATTATTCCAGAGCTATAATGTCTATTGTTGATTCTTTGATCCACATAGTTCAACATTTCAGAAATAGGAAAATTCTATAATAAATAAATACATGTACCTATTAAGACTATTTAATAACTATAGGATCAAATCAAAATTTGCTTTTTATTACTAAAATACATTTTATAAAATTATATGAACTCTTTTAATTAATTTATAGGTTAATATACATATGTAATTTTCTTAAAACCTGCTATAAGACTATCTTTGAGCAATACTAAATGATAAATATAGAATTTGAACATTAAGTTTAATTTTATTAAATTAAATATGTTTTGAATAAAAATGTCATTATTGTGAGAGTATTTCCAATAACACTTTAAGAAAAGAGTAAAATGAAATAAACAAACAGCTGACATTTTATGAAACAGCTTGATAAAATCTTAACACAACTAGATCTCCCTAAATAAATAATAACTGTTAATAAATTCAAGTTTTAGTAACAATGTTAACAAGTATTTCACAAACTTTCCACAAAGTGAAATTTAAATAGAAGTGTAGTCTTAATATAACTTCTAATATGTAAAGTTCTAAAGCATCTACCTTAGCAATATTTATTATGTGGGTTCCTGTATTACAATTTATTAACATTAGCATCTAAATCTCAAACAAAGTGATATTAATCAGCATTCTTGTTGCTATTCCTTAAGAAATTGAAACACTATAGCAAACAAACTAAAAATGGTTTAAATATTTTAAACATTTTAAACTAGACATTTCATTGTTTTTAGTATGAATGCCATGATATGATGAAATTGTTAGTAAAAAGACTTTTGGCTGGATTTCAAGGAAATGACCCTAAGTCTAAAAGTTATAATACACAACGCTTGCAACAATACTCTCAGTTATATTAGAAAAATATGTCATGAACAAGAATTTTAACCTTGGACCTTTGACCAAGTGTGAATATGCAGAAAATAAATGTGTATATAGCCATCTCTTTTTTCAATCAACCTGAAAGCTAGCTTCAGCTGGCTTGTCTGGCAAAATTTGGTTTTAAGATGGACTTTTCAAAGTATGAAACCATAACTCAACTCATTCTTCTCTATACATTCCTCCTTATTTAACCCTTTTAGTGCTCCGCCTACTATCACCAAATGTGCCACGATCCTATCTGATCGGATCCACCTACTACCGTTAAAAGTGCAAGAGCCAATAAGATCGGCTCTCCAGCTAGTTCTCGCTTTGTCTGATAGATAATGTAATAGTGTCATATATCACTGGAAAGAGAACATTTCCCTCTATTATTTTATATAAGGTTGGCAACAAAAATCAACCGTAAATAGTTGCTATTGGAACTGAGAGTTTAGTACATTTACAATGGTGGATGGTCACGTGCTCAAGGTGCTAAGTGCAATGCCGGTTTACATATGAGCTGCATGGAAAAACATAAGTGTGACTAACATTCATACTGATGTAAATAGTTTTGTAAACAGTTCTAAAATGTACGGGGGTTAAATTGTTTGGATTTTAGAAAAATATAACACTTAGATTTTAATGTTATGTCATGTGAATGAAAACATTTCTTTACCAATATAAGTAAATAGGAGTTATAACTTTATAAACTTTATAATATGTAAAAAAAAACTATATGAAATTATTTATTATAAAAGCTTTTTTTGAAAAATGCAGTCATTATGTGTAGGCCTAAATATGTATTCAAGATGTAAGCAATATAATAAATCTTGCTGTAAGGTAAGCAATTACGGCCCAAAAATATATAATGTGAGATATCAAATAAAAATTCCTGTAATGCTTATTTATAATCATATATATTCAAAACTAAATGCACTACACCAAAATAATAGTGAAATGTATATATAATATATTTTTAGCTATGTTGGTTAACACTATTCTCGAAAAAAAATAATTGTAATTAAAACATTTAAAAACCATTTTAAAATTTAAGAATAAAATTATTTTAATTAAATTGTATCAATTTATTATTATTAAGGAACAGTGTGTTCAAATTAAAATGATAGAAAAATCAAAATAATTGCTTTATAAATAAAGGTTTAGCGAATTTTCTCGCAAACCCTTACAAAAATGAGGAAATAGTTGTGGTATTCTTCGCACAAAAAACCTAACAGACCTCTGGTACTTTTCACGTGTGAATTCTGGAATAGGCGAGGCATTAAGAGGGTTAATAGGAACAAACAAAATGTAATATACAAACAAAAGATTAAATAAGATGTGTTTATTTTAATTAAACAAGGGTGAAAAGTTAATGTTTCAATAGTTTAATATTTAGCCTGAACTAGTGGGCTATGGTGTAAAACAAGTAATAAGAAGGATTTCAACTGATGTCCAGGTCCAGGATCAATTCTTGGCACTGGGAGTGGTCTTCACGAGTTAATTATTAATGTGGTTCGCCCATTACTTCTTCCAGCTAATAAGAATTCATTTCTTCTAAGTTACTCTCTTAATATAAACCTTTTGGAAATAATTAATAAATTATATGTTGACTGTACAGAAGAATGAGTAGGTCTAACTATTGGATTTAGGGGTGTGCTATTGTGTTAGTATCTTATCTTGGAGGCTGGGGTTCCATGCCTGTATGCATTATGGTATATAATCCTTTATCTGAGAAAATGATGTTATTGACCCTCATATTCGTGCTCTTTTAGGTAAAGTAGTATTAGTAGCTAATAACACTTGTAGTAAGACTCCGAATTGTCAATTCACATAGTGTTTTGGAAGCCATAATTTAAATAAAGTATCAAATGATTTAATACTGTTTTTGTTTTATTTTATATTGCAGTTTTCCATCTCCCCTCAAGGCAACTGAGTCTGTATGTATAATTTTTAATTTCTTTCNAAAAAACTAAACTCGAGAATTTGATAAATGTTGAAGTTTCAAGTTCCCATGAAATCTAAAAAGGGTTTTTTGTGATGTCATTTGTCTTTAACTCGGGCGAGAGATTAAACCAATTTAACAACGGGGCTAAGACTTTATATCTAGGATTTTCATAAAGTTCCTCAAGGTGTTTTTGGAATTAGATATCAAACCCTAAAATTAAGGGTTGTTACTGAGGGGCAAAAACAGAAAAAATCATGTTTTTCAAAATTTGCTTTAATAATCTTAATTTGGTTTTGTATCTAAGCAAGGTTAAGTACTACAAACAAAATGGAATTTTCATTTTCCTATGAAAATGACCTTGAGGGTACTATATTTAAGCATAATCTTCCAATTTTGATCATATCTCAATAACTTTTTGAGATCAGAAATAACTTATCCTTGCAAAGATGTATAACTATTAAATGGACAATATATTATCTAAAAAAATATTTTTTTAAGACCAATACTTGTCTAGTTTAAGCAAATATATATTTTAAGATATATGTCTACAAAAGGAGTTGAAAATGCACATTGCTAATGTTTATGTAAGGGTATATTATTTCATATAATCTCTTTGGTGAACTGTAATGCTATTTTTACTTTCTCTCAAACCGCTCAGAAAGAGAAATATTGTGATCATCAAAAAATCAAACTCTAGATTTTGACATTTCATAACCCCTGAAATGAAAGAGTGGGTTTTGTGATGTCGTCTGTGAGTGTCTGTGTCTCGGCCTAGAGGCTAAACCATTTCACCAATAGAGCTGAAACTTGATGTCTAAGGTTTTCATAGTTCCCCAAAGGAATTTTGTAATTAAATACCTAACCTTAAAACTAATATTAGTTTACTGAGTGGTAAAAAGAGAAATAACCGATTTCTTCAAATCTGAAATGACAATTTTGATTAAATTTTCTATCGAAGAATTGTTTAATATTATCTATAAAATGGCTATTCTCATTTTCCCATTAAAATGACTTTAAGGATACTTTACATAAGCAGAAATTTCCAATTTTGATCATGTCTCTACAACTATTTGAGATACTAAATAGCTTATCCTTGTAAAGTTGAAGTACTATTCAAATTTAAAATATTTTATTTGAAATAAAACCAATAGTTTTTTTAGCTATAAACACCAAATTTTTTTTTTTATGGATCTCTTTACAATTATTATTATTATTATTATTATTATTATTATTAGCACCGCGTCTTACTACCCGTTCGGGTTATACGCACTTACACTAATGTGTAAAGGTAGGGTGATTGTGAGATGAAATGGAGGACCTACAGTTTAACGTGGAATCCGAACCACGGTGGAGGCCTGGCATTCCCCACATTCACAAGATGTCTTGTCAGAGGTGAAGGAAGGGTTTGGTAATCATATAAATCTGTGCCGGGACCGAGGATTGAACCCCGGCCACCAGCACAGAAGTCTGACACCTTACCCCTAGACCGCCAGGTCAACCGTCTTTACGATTATTATTGATATTGATTGTTATGCTCTTTGGTTGACAGAAATATTCCTCTTTCCTCAGTTTTTTTGTACAAATGTCTTTTATTTCATTTATGATCAGTGGTGGAGTGTTTCTGAAACAGTTTTTATGATTTCGTTTCACAAATCTCATGAGTTTTTAATAAAAGTATCAATAGTAAGCTAAAAGAGAGACAAAGTCTTTGAAGTGCATGGTACCATTAATTTACAATCTTATATTACCAAAAAATAGTTAATTGGTTGTGTTTATTGTTTGTTGATGATAATTATGCAAGCAATTAACCAACACATTGGAAATTATGGATGAATAAAACCTTTATTATCCTTCAATTGCAGTAAGGTAATTAAAAAATAGGGAATGTTCAAAATAAATTAAAGTTTGTAAACATACTGTCTAATCCAAAATTGAAAACTATTTACTGCGCCATCAAAAATCCTTTGTTCTAACAAAAGTGCTTTTAGATCAGTAGAACATTACTTTATTAGCTGAGCTCTTCAATTTATTCCACACCCAAGACCCATTTATTACTTAATTTGTCCCATAAATATAAAAAGTCTAGCTTTAATTCCGGTTTTCTGGAAAGCTTGGCCGCTAAAAGATTGGAACACTTAGGCAACATTCCAGGATTTAAATTCTTCATAGAAACATTTTTAACATAAATTATCTGCTTAACTAATATGATCTCACACATTAGTATAAATATCAATATTACTACACATAACATTTATATGATGTATAAAATATTTTAGATGAAAACTAAATGCCTTTCACCAGTTTGAAATAATCACTTGGTTAAAGAATAATGCAACCAAACGTAGCTTGATTTAAAATACATATTATCAAGTCATTTTATTACCTCTAAAGCCATTAAAATGTTTTCTATGAAGATAATATTTGTTTAGTTAAAATTTTCATCCAAATAATGTTTGTATGAGCTTTATTTTGCTATGGTTTAAACCTCCTACTACAAATTATTGATTCACATAATTTAGCTAAAATTATCTACGAGGGGGTTTGAATACAAAGCCTACTTTGTGAAATAAACCAAATTTAATGTCATATAAATTAAATATGAACATATATTTGTACTGTTCTCAAAGGTATGACATGGTGGAGATTATATCAAACTACTTTTAATAACCTAAAAGTTACATGATTTGTTATTTCTTATTCATAAGAAGTTTCACTAACATTAATTTCAGTTTTTATTACTATTTCTTCTCTAAGAATAAAACTTTCAGTTAAATCTTTCTTAATACGGTGATGTTTAGCAATATGAGTCTTCAAGTTTCCTTTCTGTTTAGTCTTATGTCCACAGATCTTGCACAACAGGCCTGGCTCTTTACCACAGACTTCTCGCTCGTGGAAGCGTAGAGCCTTGCGGTTGGTGTATATTTTGAAGCATTTCCTGCATTGAACCATGCTAACACATTCTTCCTTATGTTGTCGCAGTTCGTTGGAATTACCCAACACACAGTAACAGTATCGGCACTGGAAACGAACCCTTCGAAATGGTCGCCTGTGCAAGGGGTTCATGATTGGCTTACGCATAACTTCATTGCTCACGGTTTCATTAGAGTCACTGAAGGCTAAAAGAAAAAAAAACATTGATTAATAACATTTTAATAATAATTATAATCGAGTTATAAACAGTATGATTGCTTTAATGATACAGCAATATTCAGAAATATAAACATATAAAATTATTATAAAAAAATTTATTTGGTAAAATAATTCAATTAAAAATATTAAGGTTATGATGCTTAAATAAATTTAATATACGATACCTTAAATCTAAAAAATTTATATCACCTTTAGTTGGGCAAAATTATAATGGTGGTTGTGAGAGGAAGTGAGATAAACTAGATGAAAACAGTTTACGATATATGTTTAATACAATTAAGAAAATGACTCGTTGGGACGGCTATCAAATACAAGAGTCAATTTTCAACTCGAATAAAATGCACCCCTTTTATTGGTAGTATACAGTTACAGAAGATTATTCCTCTGATTTATTTTCAATGTGTGGATATATTTACTAAAACATTTCTCCTGAAAAAAAAAAGTTGTTGAAATTTGATTTTATATAATCAAATATAAAATTAGAACATGTTCAAAATTATTAAAGATAGGTAAGAACAAGGTTCAATTCAACTCTTAAAAAGATTCACAGAAGTGAACTGTTTCATATTTCCGGTTTTAAGAAATCAAAGACTTGGACTATTAAAACATTCTGCATTTTTTAAAATTATTTATAAATTGTTTGTTTCTTCTTATTGAAGGTCTACTTGTTAGACCACACTTGCCTGGAATTTATTCTTTTCCAAATCCATGTGTATAAATATTGTTTTAGTTGTTTCTCTGTGAACAGTTTATTTGCAATTATGCATTTTTCTTATCTTAAATATATAACTTCTGTATTAATTCCCCTGTTTTCATAATATTCCCCTCCTTTTGTGTTTCTTTTTAAATCTCCTTTTATTTGTAATGCATTCATTTTATTTGCTCTTATTATAATTGATTTTATTTCGGGTAGTTTTAATAAATAGTTAGGCAAGAGTTAATAACTATCAAGCTTTGGGTGAGTATTTTAAAAGTTGTAATTAAGAGAATTGTCAAAGCCACTATTTTAAGAATTCGATTCTTCATTTCACTTACGAATCCAAATCTTTGAAGACATAGTACACATTACATTTAAAAGAAAGATTCTAAATAATATCATATAAGGTGCATATAATATTTAATAAGGATGGGATTTGTTAAATAACGTGTCAGTTGTGTTACAATATGTTATGGTCTTGGTCAAAATTTATAATGATGAATTAATAATATAACCAATACAATTTGATTAAGACCATACCTCAACTAATAAGTTATTTTCTAATTATTCCTTATTAAATAGTAAATATAAGTGGTTTACTTTACTATTTTTATTCTTAAGTTGACATATAAAATATAAATAGTAGCTAAATGTTTACATTTTTTGTTATAATACATTCTTTATAACCTACATATATACAGTAAAATTATAAATTAATGATCTAGGGCAGGTATGTCCAACCTGCGGTCCGGAGAATGTTATGTACCAGCTAAAATTGAAATATTTCAAATTGCAGAGAAAAACAACAAATTAGGTTCCTGCAGCTGAAGTAAATTCCTGCTAGTTTCCATGCAGTTTCTAAAATTAGAATTATAAGGTTACATACAGTGTAATGTATGTGTGTATGGATGTATGGATGAATGGATAGGTGTAGGTGTGTGTGTATAGGTATGAGTTTAGGTTCGTACTATATTTGGACATTAGGTGTTATAAATTTAATGTATGGTCCCTGGCTAATCCCCCATGAACTTTACGGTCCGTGGTCGGGGAAAGATTGGACATGCCTGATCTAGAGTTTAGTTTTTATGTTTTTCCTATAATCATGCTGTGTTAAAATACCAGTGAGTTCTTAAAACAAATTTAATTCCAAATTTAAAAAACTTTTTCTATTTTTGAATCTCTAATCCAATATTTTCTTGAATATCCTCTGGAGTTGAAGGTATTATAAGGTTCTATCCCTTTGGAGCAACTTGCCTTGTGGAGGCATAATTTCCATCAAAATGTGCATTTCCATGAGAAACAGATAGGAAATATTTCATGACTTTACATACATTTGGCTATTGGGAGTTTTCAATAGAATTACATACAAAAAAACATTTTCGATGTTTGTTTACATGATGTCTGCTTCATTTTCACAAATTTTATCCTCAAACTTAACAAATCTCCTTTCCCCTCAATGAACAGCCTATCCTTAGAAAAATTTAAAGGGTATACTTTTGGAAATTGTTGCATATCATTTATTTATTTTTTATTTCATTGGAATAAAATGGCAAATGTATTTCAGAAAATTCTCAATTATTGGGCCTTCATGACGGTATATAATTGAGATTCACTTTAAAAATCAAACCATTTCATCACACTCACACATATTAATAGCACAACAATTCAGGCATAGTTTGCAGCTATGATATTTAATACCAGTTCTATTAATTTATAGTTAAAGTTACAAAATTATTGTAGTCTTCATTAGAAAACAAATTGAAATTTTAAAAAATAGGCGTAAATTTGAGATAAGAAGTAACTAAAAGGGAGTTTTCTTGTAAACAGTGACAAAGTGGCTTGCAAA
>CABFOV010000065.1:200996-221157 GCA_902141375.1 Timema poppense
AAAAAAAAAAGAGTGATCAAGTGAGTTTCAAGTTTTCTGGCAAATATTGTCTAAAAGTGACTAGAAGAAAAAAAATAATCTCGAAGTGTCTCACTTGCAACACTATTGAATATTAGTTTATGAGATTGAATAAAGTTATAAATTATATATTCAACTGTTTAGTTAAACACTTTGGGAGATTTATTTTGTTATCACCACATCTTGCTACATGTTTAGGCTATATTTGTATATCATAGTTACTCTAATGGGGTAGGGATGATGAAGGAAAATTTTTAGAGATAATCTAAACACATTTTCGTGGGAGGAGAATGGGAAACCATTTAAGAAACACCACCTTCAGTAGACCCAACCGATCTCCCAGTATTCAGCAGGCCAGTCTTACATTAGAGTGACGCTGTAAACCATTCGGCCACTGAAGCAGATTAGGAGGAGATTTTAATTTGTTAAGAAGAGCTAGAATTATTTCAATAGACAATAGTGAATTCATAAAAGTGAAAAATAATGGAAAATTATGTAGTTGTTGTGGTTATTGTTTAGTAATATAAAATAGCTTACCTGAAATACTTTTTAGTTGAAACAGCATTGCACAGTTTACATGAATGGATAAAAAATGATCTCTCTTGATTGAATACAATTTTCTAAATACCGGTACTTTATTGAGAAGTTTATTGTCTCTTCACTCTCCACAATTACATTAAGTTATGAGAACACCAATAATATTTTGTTTCATTATTAGCTTCCCAATAGCCATTTTATATATTATTCATGTAAAAAGTGTGAGCTGTTTAATTGCTTTTCAAAAGCAAGACAATTTTATTAGGTATAAGCTGAGAAGAAATGATAACCTAACAAAGCTTACACTCGCTGCTCAATATATGCTTATTCCTTGACCAGAGTTGTACTAATTAAGGTAAATTTTATTATCAAAAGTTATTTGCTATCAATAATTATTATAAAGTTTTTTTGATGATGAGTTACATGATTTATTTACATAAGCTGCCATCACAGGCCTCAGCTGAAGTATTGATTGACAAAGGCTTAAAAAGAAAGGTCTGTTCAATGTTATGAGATCCCTGCTACATATGAAGCTTTAAAATGCTTAGCTTGGATATGGTTCATTAAATTGATTGATATTTAGAGTAAAATAAATTTAAAGTTGTATTATTGTCTTTAAAAATCACTCTAATAAGCGACATCATGAAGTTTTGAACTTAATTCTATGTAAGAAAAATTGTAATTTGATGCTATTCATTCAAAATCAACTATGAAAAGAAATGCTCTTTTGTATTATTAACTATGATATAATTTTACACATTCAAAAGATCTGCAAAAATAATTTCTATCATTTTGTTGTCAAATACCTCCCGAAATGAAAGACACAAATACTGTTTATTGAATTGCTGTGGTCAAACATTGGAATAAAAAGTCAAAAAGGATGGCCAAACATCTGAAAGTACTAACATTTTAAGTCCTAAAGCAGGCATTGTATCCGACCAATACTTAACAGCTGAAATAAGAGACGAATATTTATATATATTGTTCTTATAATGAATCATGACACTCAGTCCTTATGCGCTTGATTTGTCTCAAAAAATTTAAGAAATATAATATACAGTATTTCTTGGTGAAGCTTTAGAAAACAAATACATAAGATTATTTGATAAAAAATCAATCTGATACTAAGACTCTTTGTGAATTGAAGTAGTGGCATCAGGTAGCATCTCAAATGGCTTGTTGTTAGCTTGAGAAAAATAAGAGGTTGTGTATACATATTAAAAAAAAAACAAATCAAAAGCACTCACCAATACTATTTTTATTGTATAGAAACAGATATTTGATGTACTTGGTGTTTTAAATGATCTACTTTGCCCCATATCTGGTATGTGGCAAACATTGTTATATTCACAGTATAAGAGCAAATAAAGTAGTTCATCTTATAAAAATTAAATTCTAAGATAGAGTGTTGCCTAATGACCAACATCCTCACAAGTCAGCATTCATCAAATACACGTTATCCAAATATTGCAACATGAGAATAAAACCTTTGAATAATAATATTGTTATTTAAGCCCTGAATTTTATCCAGAGGAGTTATTGGTGTGGTTTTCTATATGCACAAATATTATTCACATATATTATTTGCGACATAATAAAGTTTAAGCTTTCATAACTCTAAAGGTGGGAAAATTTGGTTTAAAAATATATTGATAGTTCTGATATGAAATAGCTAATGTAAAAAACCAAGCCATAATAGACTTCTTAAAAAAATTTCAATTTAATAGAAAGTTGGATGTTTGTAAACAAAGGAGATTAGCTTATGAACATACATTATTTATTTCTTCAAGTGACGTATACATAAAGATTGACATTAATGGTCATCTTGAGAAAAAGCAGATACAAATATACTACACATAAAGCATAATACTATAACCTATACTACAGTAATTTGTTTGCAAACTATACAATGTATTAGTTGAATGGCTTAGACTATAGACAATGTATTAATACTTACTAATTTCATAGACACAGTACAAACATGTATGGGTTTGATTAACATTAATTTTAAAAACAAGTTTAGGATGTTCAGTAGAATAGTTGGAAGTGGGTACAATAAAATCAGTGTTTTTTGTAGTCCACGATAAGCTTAAAAGCTTCTCTTTAATTAATGATTTATTATTTGCGATATGCAACATTAGGTTAAATCATGGTCTAAGGATGAAAGAATACCCAACACACAAACTTGAGTGATGCTGGAGTTGAGAAATTGATCAGTTAATAATAAGCACAACACTACATAATATAAAATAGCTTTCAATGCCCCAAGCAACTTCTGCAGTTGCACAGTAAAACTATAAACACATTTAAGCCCCCAAAGTGAAAATTGGCGATTTCATGAATTGAGAAATTTTCTGCACATTCTATAACCTGGGTTCTTCTCTTATTATTATTATTATTATTAGCACCGCGTCTTACTACCCGTTCGGGTTATACGCACTTACGCTAATGTGTAATGGTAGAATTGAGAGATGAAATGGAGGACCTACAGTTTAACGTGGAATCCGAACCACGGTGGAGGCCTGGCATTCCCCACATTCACAATTCTTCTCTTATTAATTTCACTGACTGGGCAAAAATTCAAGTTCATGAATTAGGTAATTATTTGCTAGAAGAATGATACTCCTGCGTTGACATGTGTTTGAATGTATAAGATTATCAATAAAATATTCATATAATGAGTTTTGTGTGTATAATTGTTGACTTGTAGTGTTGAATATATCAGAAGTCCTCTGTTGCAATAGTGAGTATACAATAGATAATATATTTCTCACTATAAAATATCCTAACTTAGTAAAACCTAGTCTTCAATTCTCAACCAAATTGGAAAATAATTATATATTGATGCATGGAAGTTTAGGTAAACTAGAGTGGGAAAGTTTCCTTTATAAACATTTTGTGGATGGATATTTACACATGTTCTCATACCAACAATTCTGAGGTGTTGTCACTTAATTTATCTGAATGGTTTCCCACCAGTTAACGGAGTAAATATTTATTTTAAAATGTATCACAATCATTGTATTATTATTTTTATTAGCACCGTGTCCTACTATCAGTTCGGGTTATACACACTTATGCTAATGTGTAATGGTAGGGTGATTGTGAGATGAAAATGAGGACCTACAGTTTAACGTGGAATCCGAACCACAGTGGAGGCCTGGCATTCCACACATTCACAAGTTGTGATTAATACATGTACTTGTCAGAGGTGAAGGAAGGGTTTGGCATTCAGATAAATCTGTGCCGGGACCGAGGATTGAACCCTGGACCCCCAGCACAGAAGTCTGACACCTTACCCCTAGACTGCCAGGTCACCATCATTGTAGTAGATAGAGCAATAATTTCCAGCTCATGAAATGGTCAAGAGAAGAAGATAGTTCACAGAACAGTCAGAAATGTTGCCCAATTTGTGAAATAGGTAGTTTCACTAAATGGGTGTAATATATAGGTGTATATATATATATATATATACACATATATTGATTAATTTTTAAATATGTATCTAAAAAAAACTGGCTGATTGGATTGTGTTACAAGAAATATTTAACATAATTAAAATTGTACCTATCAGATCTATTCATGAAGGGAACAAGATATACTGAGAGAGAAAAACACAAACATAAATGTGGTTACTGACTTAGGAGATAAAAAAAAAAGCCATAGTAGTAAAATATCCTTTTCTCTGGACACGAAACCATCACTATATAAAGATTGCTTACAGTTTCAATCACATCCAACAAATTATCAAACCGCCATAAGCAGTCAAAAGATAGATTTTTTTTTTTTTCAAATTCTTGAACCTATTTATGTTCCATGGTTGGCTCAAATATAAGAAATAGTTAACGATTTCATAAACACAGCTTGAGTTACAGAACAATTTAGTGACTTTGAAACAAATTTTGAGCCAAATTTGATAATAAAAAAAAATTACAAATAAGAATGTAAACCTTTAAAATTAATATCACCTTAAATAAATAATATTGTAAACCAAACAATTAAATATATTTTTCCACAATTTAAATTGTGAGGTTTGTAAAATGTTTGAACTGTGTTTACATTTTTACATTGTTCCTACAAATCTTAAAAAAATTACCATGCCCTATTATGACATTTAACCTTTAACATACAACACTATAATACATAAGCCTGGGCTTTCTATTCTAATATGGAAAGAATAATTATAATAGTCAGTAGGTATAAAATATATTGGCTACAAAAGAAATAGCATCTGCTATTGCTTCATTTGTTAATATTCTAGATTGTGTTCATCTAATTGGTCTATTTAAAAAAAAACATTAAACCTTAATGAAACACAAAAACACAAACAACCCTTCCTCAAGAGAAATTTTAATAAATAGCTCTTCACCCTCAAAATACAAAAGTGTTTAACATGGATTAAACAGGCAACCTGCTTTGTTGGTCGCATGTTCTAAGGTGTCAATGTTGTGTTAAGACTGGACTGCCAAGGATATCCGAGGTTCAGACCTCAGTCAGGTGTACTGAGGTGTTTTTTTTCCAAAATGGTTTTCTACCTTTCCTACATGCAAATGCAGATACACTTCCTCTAAATCCAACCTTCCTCCTCCCTAACTCCTTATTGTAATAAGTACCTATATGTGTAACCTGGACAGGTAGTAGGATACAGTGCTAAAAGAAACCACATTAATCCCATGTAGAGGTGGAGTGATGATGGCAGCCAATAAATTCAAACCAGAAACTTAACAACAAATCTCACTGCTGAATAACCGAGATATAGGATACACAATTGTGCTCAAACCAAAATTCTGAATAAAAGCAGTATTCTACATCCTTAATGTGACAACATTGAAATAAAAATCAAATAGTTTTTTAAACACAACATAATTATGTTTCAAATTTGTAGTACCTTTATTTTAAAATATTAAATGCTTTAACTATTTTTAATTTCACAGGTTTCTAATGAATACACCATGACGCAACAACTGGGTTGAGATGTATCACTTGTTCAAGGTTACTCAAACCTCCAAATCACATTGGGACCACAGTGAAACTATTCATGTTGCTTTGAAATAAGCTTACCGTGATGAATACGAAGCTATATAACTTCTAAATAATAGGAACGATTAAAGTGATTCCAGTTTTTTTGAT
Organism: Timema poppense; assembly: GCA_902141375.1. Classification (NCBI taxonomy): domain Eukaryota; kingdom Metazoa; phylum Arthropoda; class Insecta; order Phasmatodea; family Timematidae; genus Timema; species Timema poppense. The sequence continues at coordinate 206,682 of CABFOV010000065.1, forward strand.
ATATGAAACCATTTTGGCTTGGTAAAGGTGGGTGCATATTATTCGTCAAAAGATTATAAAGCCAAAACATGTTCCTAAAAAAAATTTTTGTTTCACACTCAAGTTTCCCTTATAAATATTTTGTGAATTTACTTTTATGCATGTTCTCACATCAACAATTTCGAGGTATCATTACTCAATATGTCTGAACGGTTTTCCATCAGTTAAATGAGTAAATATGTTATGTACCACAATCATTGCAGTAGATAGAACAACAGTTTCCTGTTCATGAGGTCAAGAGAAGAAGTTAGTTCAAGGAACAGTCAGAAAGGTCAGAATTTTCGGCATCCATTTGAGCTTGAATGAGAATCCCTAGCAATAAACAGCAAAACACTTGACACTGTGATTTTATAAATAGAAATTCATAGGATACACATGATAGGGAGATGGAGAGAGTGCTGGTGTTAGGGCAGAAACAAATATTTTCACATAAAATAATGGACAGTGTTTTACCACAAGTAAATCTTGAACTGAGACATGCATTTAATATTAAATTATCCAAATAATTAGGGTTTAAGTTACTCTGAAAGAATATTTTCATTTTAGTAGTTGCTTTCAAACCAGGCTAAGAAATTCCAGACAGGGATAACAATGGTTGTTTATAATCCTGTTCAAAAAGCTCTAGCCTATTATGATGTAAGCTTTAAAATATGAGTGAAGAATGACCCTGGGCACAGGATGATTCCTGGAGAGCTCAATGGCCAGAGCATTGGCGTACTAAGCCAAAGTTCCCCGGGTTCGAGTCCCATGTCTAAGTGCCATTTTTCAATTTTCAGAATATTATTTAAGAGTTTGATTTTAACGATCCTCGTCAGTCTGAAATATTTTTTGTTGAACACTATTGTTTAGCTATTTGAAAGCTAGAAATAAGAGATATCGCCTTGGCACAGTTTTTTAGGAAACATATGAAGAGAAATTGTTTCAGGATGCAATTTGATTGGTAGATCCTTCACTGAGGACCATAAGCCCAAGTTTGCAGAGATAGCCCATGTGAATCCAGTTGGAGCAGCATCTTTAGAGTTCAGAAAGTGCAGAGGTGTGATGTGCACAGCATCTTTAGCAGTCAGAAAGTGCAAAGGTGTGATGTGCACAGCATCTTTAGCATTAAGAAAGTGCAGAGGTGTGATGTGTACAGCATCTTTAGCAGTCAGAAAGTGCAAAGGTGTGATGTGCACAGCATCTTTAGCAGTCAGAAAGTGCAAAGGTGTGCTGTGCACAGCATCTTTAGCATTAAGAAAGTGCAAAGGTGTGCTGTGCACAGTATCTTTAGCAGTCAGAAAGTGCAAAGGTGTGCTGTGCACAGCATCTTTAGCAGTCATAAAGTGCAAAGGTGTGATGTGCACAGCATCTTTAGCAGTCAGAAAGTGCAAAGGTGTGATGTGCACAGCATCTTTAGCAGTCATAAAGTGCAAAGGTGTGATGTGCACAGTCAGAAAGTGTTTCAGAACATTTTGACTTACTAGTGTTAACCCAATCTAATAAGTAAGAATATGTTCTAGTTAAATGTTACAAATTAATATAAACTTAAGGAATTAAGAGTAGTCATTGAATATTTAAAATTTTAAAATTAATATTCTCTTTTGACAAATTACACACAATTTAGCAATATGATATTAAAATAGTTATGTTGGCAACTCTGTCAAATTTATTTTAAGTTGGCAACTCTACTGTATACTTTCTGTATGTATCTTATGTTTGTTTGGGTTTAACATCTTTGTCAATTATTAATTAAATACACTTTTTTACACAATGTCACTGCATGTGTGAGTTTGTTTAGTGGCTTATTCATTCCAAGAGAAAATAGGCCCAACAAGTGTAAGTGTTTATTAGTACTTGTAATTGCAATTTGTGTAAAATGGTTTAACAGTGACCAACGATTTTTATCAAGCTCAACATGGTGATAGCATCTGTATCCTATATACATCCAGGATTAAATTCTTTTGATGGTAGTGGTTTTGAAAAATGGTTGTAATGTCAGAAAGGCTATTGGAAAGGGATTTCATGTTAGAAATGCTGACTGTTGATTCACTGGATATATTGGTTGATGCAAAAGTTAAATAAAGCGTTTTGATTAAAGATGCAAAGGCCAAGGATTTGATTGTGCGATGTGTGGATGATGACATTTTGGAGCATATAAAAATGCAGATACCGCTAAAGAAATGATTATGTCTTTGAAGTCAACTTATGTTAAAATGGGCAAAATGAACTGTAGTGAACTTCAGAAAAAGTTAAGTAATATATCTTTTGAAGGCAACTTAAATTTGAATGAGTTTATCATTACATTTAATAAAAGAGTGGCAGAATTGAGGAATTATGGAGGTATCGTTGAAGAACAAGAGTGTATTACTCAATTGCTGGCAGCAATGCCTGAGCGGTGTTTACCAGTTATCAGAAGAACAAGTTATTTAAAAAATGTGTAGTTCAGTATTTCAACTGCAAAAAGACATGATTTATAGGTTATAAAAATAAGTTTAAAAAGGATCATGAAAATATGTTTTGTTAACATAATGATAATTTGTGGAAAATGAATATGGTGATGCAATCTAAATTATTTACCAGTAAGTGTTATGCCTCTAAACATAAAGAACATATGAATACTAGATGTCCAAATAGAAAGAGGTTTGAAGGATATTTGGAAGGGGAAAATTCGTTTCTAATGTCATAATTTGATGGCAGCACTGAATTAAGATGTTGTGGGATGTCAAATGATCATAATCATAGGTATATTAATTTTATTGTTGATAGTGGGGCGGCAAACCATCTGATTCGTTATAAATATTCAAAATATTTATTTGATGCTCAGGAAATTTCTTTACAAATTAGTGTGGCTATAGTCAGTGAAATTGTTAACTCGGATAGATGTGGTAAAAGGCTTGAAGAAAATAACTCTAAGGTTATTTTTCATAATAAATGTGTTACTATTCTGAAAAATTATGAAGTTGTTCTGAAAGGTAATCTTATTGATGACATGTATTTCGTCACTATGAAGTCGAATACAATTGAAGTCAATCTTGTGGATAATTCTTCAGACTTGTGGCACAGAGAGATGAGACATTAGTCAAAGTTTCCTTACAGTAAGTTATGCGAGGTTTGTCTTCAGGGTAAACAGACAAGAGCACCATTTTTTAAATGTGTACCAGAAGAAAGAAAAGAAAAAAAGAATCTTGCAGTTTGTTTCATCAAATGTGTGGGGCAAAATAACCATAGCTACAAATGAAGGTAAAAACAATTTGGTCTCATTTATTGATCATTTTAGTCATTTTACAGTTGAATACTTGAAAGAAAAAGTGAAGTTGAAAAGAGCTTAAAAAAATACATTGCTTTGTTTGAAACTAAATTTAATAGCCAAAATTAAGAATTCTTGCTGTGTTAATGATGGGGAATATACTTCCAGTGACTTTAAATTAAAAACTTGTTTGAAGCTTAAGATATTAATGTAATGTATACTATTCCAAAAAATCCAGAACAAAGTTCATTAATATAACTGTTTTAGATAAGTTTGGGTGTCTAATATTTGACTTGGGTTTAGAAAGAGAGAGATGTAAGGAGAAGCCCTATTATCAGCTGTTTATTTGCTTAATAGAACTCTTACATCTGTGTTACATGGAGATGTAACTTCTGCAGAAATTTAGTACGGTTATAAGACTGAGCCGAGAAAAATTTGAGCCTCATTTATGAAATTAATTATGATAGGGTATTGACATAATGGCTATCGAGTGTGGGACCTTGTGTGGAAAAAGGTTACCACTGCTCGATCTATCGTTTTCGACGAGAGCAAGACTGTAACTCGAGATTACGAAACAGAAAATTCTAAAGTAGAAGAGGATATCTAAGAGCTTGTGAATAATCATGTGGATGTGAAGACAAAATAACCCTGTCCCGATAGCTATGAGGTTGAAACAGATGATGTTCCTGAAAGAAGGCAAAGAAAAAGAGTGAGTAAAATGCCATGGCTAGAAAGAAGCTAATGAAAAGAGAGTTGGAGTCTCTTAAGAGAAATAAGACGTGGGAACTGGTACATTCGCTACCTGATGTCTCCATAATGCAATCTCGATGGGTGTTTACTGATAATATCGTTGATTGTATAATTCAGAAGAAAGGTCTATTGGTAGATCAAGGTTTCCAGCAAACTACTTCGAAGGAGGAAGATGTTTATTCCCTGGTAGCTCGGCTGATGACACTTAGAACACTATTGGCTGTTGCTGTTCAACATGATTTAGTCTTCATCAGTTAGATGTAAAATAGCTTTTCTGAAATGTGAACTAAAAGAAGTCCTCCTGATGGCTTACATGTAAAAAAGTGTGAAGTGTGTAAAGTGGTGGAAGCCCTAAATGGTCTGAGACAAAGCCCTAAGTGCTTGAACAACAATGTAAAACTGATTATTATGTGAATTTTTTTTTATTCCAGGGTGGTCCATGTTTATACTTAGATTATTATTATTATTATTAGCACCGCATCTTACTACCCGTTCGGGTTATACGCACTTACGCTAATGTGTAATGGTAGGGTGATTGTGAGATGAAATGAAAGACCTACAGTTTAACGTGGAATCCGAACCACGGTGGAGGGCTGGCATTCCCCACATTCACAAGATGTCTTGTCAGAGGTGAAGGAAGGGTTTGGTAATTAGATAAATCTTTGCCGGGACCGAGGATTGAACCCCGGCCGCCAGCATAGAAGTCTGACACCTTACCCCTAGACCGCCAGGTCACCTTATTCTTAGATGATTCTACATATATTTTAATATGGGTTGATGATTTTATCATTTTACTAAGCTCAACTGATAATGTTAAACGTAAGTAAGTAATTTTTTTTTAAATTAGGAATTTGTCTTATGTCTCGAAATTGAAAATATAAGAGAATAATATAGTGATAGTCAAAAGAACCTTATTAATAAAGTTGTAAATTTTATTTTAAAATGAATGATTGAAAAATATCGAAAATACCTGTAGAGCCAAAATTGAATCTACAAAAGGTATCAGAGGAAATAAGTTATTAAGTACCATATAAATAATTAGTTGGTAGTTTAATGTATGTGATGCTAGGGTCGATGCCAGTTCTTTGTTTTGCAGTATCTTACTTTGGAAGATTTCAAATTGTTATAATGGGATTCATTGGAATTATCTAAAGAATGATGTGTGTTATCTTAAATATACTAGTAATTTTGTTTTAATGAATTTTGATGAATTGGAATATGCTAGTGATCCTATTGATCAAAAAAGCGTTACAGGTTTTGTTGTTCAATTAAATGATAATGATGTGTCATGGTGGTCAAAAAAACAAAATGTTGTGGCTCGCTTTAGTATCGAAGCTGAGTATTTGGCTCTTTCCGCTGGGATGTCACATTTCTAGTCCAGTTATTTGAGGAAGGTCTTGATAGTGTAAGGTCAGTTATTGTCTTTGAAGACAACCAATCTTGTATGAAAATGGCACAAATCTATTAAACAAAGAAGTCTAAAACACAATGATGTGAGACTTCACTTTGTAAGAGATTTAATCAGTAGTGCTAGTTTTAAATTACCATATGTAGCTACTGATGAACAAGTAATAAATAGGCATAGTGACAAAAGGGTTACCGATAAGGACATTTGAGTACTTTAAAAATATATTAAATATTACAGAAATTTTATTAGAATTTATTAATAAGATTTGGGAGACAAAAGCATGTTGATAAAGATTTTACCTTATTATATTTAGTAGTATATAATTATAAGAATGTATTGTTATGGTTGTATTGGCAACTTTGCAAAGTTTGTGCTATGTTGGCTACCCTACTTTATATTTCCTGTCTGTATATTTGTTTGTTTGTCTGATTAATGGTTAAACATTTCTATAAATCTTTAATTAAATACTCTGTTTTACACAATGTCAATGCATGTGTGATTTATTTTAATGGCCTATTCATCATAATATATTACAAATGGTGATATCAATTCTAAAATTTGTGGGATATTTTGTAAACAATATATAATATACCCACTGAACACAATTATTTAACAATTAAATAACTACCTACCTATTTTAGAAACACTTTTATATTTCTAGTGTTAGTTTAAGTCAGAAAATATATAAAATATGTTAGTGATAGTACTAAAATACCAAATCATTAATTAGCTTTACACAGGAAATATTAAAAAATCGTAATTTTATATATGTATAGTGTATAATAATAATAATGAAAATGTGCTATTTATTTTCATTATTATTTTTATAGCATGGCTATTGATGACTTAATCTAGGAGGGAGTGATGATGATAGTTTAAGTATAAGTGCACCTGCATCAACAGAGATATGGGGTGGAAAACACACATTAGTAAACTACATGCAAACAATTACATTCAGTGAACACTTACAATATTCAAACCAATGTTTCCTCAGCACTAGCAAGGGAATTTGTAAGAGCAACATAATATTGTTTGTTATATCATAAATTTAAATACTACACAAGATACATCCCCTAGAAAAATACAAATAGTAATAGCATTTTAAGTGCCTAATAGATTACATTTTTTGGAGATCATTATCCACAGAACATTTAATTTGTTTAGTACCCAAAACTATTTGTTATTATAGCTAGCTAACATTAACAGTAACTACATAGCTGTGCTATAATTACTAAATACTAATCGTTGATGAAATCTACATTGTAATAAACCATCTACATTGTGTCTTTGAAATATATTTTTGTATGTGTATTTTATAGTTTGTAATTTTGTCAACTAATATGTCATTGACAATTTACCTCACAGATATTTGAGTGTTGTCTTAAGTTTTGCTCTAATTTGTATTCTTTACCAGGATTTCACTGAATTCATTTTGAAAAACAAGATACAAATAATTTTATAAGAACAGACAAGTAAAAAGGAAATTTTAAGTATATAACTTAATTTTAAAAGTTATTATGTTAAAAGGTATTGTTTTAAAAACAATTGTTTTAAAGAAACTTTGCTATAACATTAAATGTAAAATATCTAACTACAAAAACTGTCATATTGGTATTTAAATAGATTTTTTTACTATAAAAAATTTACTAATAGGTAAAATATTTAACTAAACAATCAACATCATCATTTCCAGCCTGTGGCCGGGTTAGTTTAGTAAACCGCCTCCATCTTCCTCTTTCCTTCTACTCTCACTTGCACACATGCTATTCCTCTCATTTCTTTCTTGGTCTACCTTGCAGTCTTTTTCATAAATATGTCATCTCCATCATTCTGTTTGGTGTTCTCTATTTTTCCATCCTCATTACATGCCTATACCATCTCAGTCTTGATTCCTCTACCATCTCATGTACTCCTTGTACCCCCCACTCTTCCTTAGATAATTTCACTCCTTATCCTGTTTCTCCCCATCAGCGCTAACACACTCCTCACAAACTTCATTCCCATGGCCTCCACTTTCCTAGCCTTTTTTACATTCAGTGTCCATTTTTCTGCTGCATATGTGACAATGGTTACAAAGTACACCCTATACAGCAATTCCTTACACATCCAGGGCATGTCTCTTCTCCACAGCAGGACTCTTACACACCTATAGGTTATTAGATTCTCTCTACTGCCACCCTTCACCGCAATCACACTTCTAGGATAGTTGATGTTTATGTAATTATTATCTATTTAGATTGTTATACAACTGTGAACACTAGAAACAGTAAAATAAGGCTAGTTCTAAGCCTACATAACAATAAAGAGATCAGTGAGATGTTTGGTTATTCTGTGGTGTTTCATAAGATGAGTTCTCATATTGCCTTTCTGTTTAGTCTTGTGACCGCAGATTTTGCAGGTGAGATTCGGTTCCTTGTTGCATACCTCTCGGATGTGCAGACGTAGAGCGCTGCGCGCAGAGAACAGATTACCGCAGTCGAGGCACTGAAGATTCGTCCCACAAATAAACTCATGAGCGTGTAGCTCTGTGGGCTTGTAGAATGGTTTCGAGCAGTTGCTGCATTCCAATCTCTCTTTGTTCACCAGATTCTCTTGTTTTATATTGTTCGACAAAGACATTGTTGAGGTTATTATAGGGGTAACCTCCATGCTGTCATCAGATGATAATATTATGGGGGTAACTTCCATACTGGTATCGGATGACATTATTACTGGTGTGACTTCCACTTCCGGTCCCGCTACCCTGACCGGTGACATTGCTACAGGTGTGACTTCAAGACTTTCAACAGAGTTGGAGTCAGATAATGTATGATCAGGACATTCCACAAACTCTGGTTCTTTGGTTGTCTCTGAAAAGAAGGAAAATTAAAAACAACATTAGTTTACTTTGAAGAAAACTAGTTTTAAGAAAAAAATAATGTAGCCAAACAAAACATAAAAATTGAATAAATAATTTAGCATTACATTATTATTATTTTTTTTATTATTTTCTTGACCAACTTTTGAAACTTTATGACTAATAACATGTTTTATTTATAAGAAAATAAGAAAAACAATTCAGCCACCACAATGCTTATAGATGAACAAAGAATTTGTTTTGAATCTTTGGTTGTTCTGAAAGAAAGAAAAAATCAATCTTAACACAAATAAAAAATGGGATCAAACCAAATTAAAGGGGTTGGGTAGTCTAAAAGTGGCCATGGATAGCATACTCTGGAGCAGCCCAGAACAAGGTGGAGTGATGATGTGGTTAGAGAACAGGATAGCAGGGTGTAGAGGGATATTGGAGGGAGAAGACTTAGGACAGAGCGTGGTGGAAGCAACTTGTGTGGTCGGTGCATGGTCTTCAAGGTATGCGAGCAACGCCAGTAAATCAATCGATCAAACATACTATCATAAAGTATACTATATCATTGGGATGAATTTTAAATTGAAATAATTTAAAAAAAGTTTATTCAAAGAAGGAATTCATTAACAGTGTGAAAAAAATATATACCCAAGAAATGTTAACACTCTTGGGAATCAAACTAACAATATCAATCAGGTTGGTCAAAAACAGGAGCAAAGGCATCAAGCCAACAATATCAATCAGTAGTGGTTGCCAAAAAATTGAAGATGCAAGCATTGAATCAACACTATTCATCAGTAGTTATTGGTCAGAAATTGAAGAAAAAACTTTAAGCCAACCATATCAATTGAGAGTGGTTCAAAAATTAAAGATGCCAACCATATCAATTAAGAGTGGTTCAAAAATTGAAGATATATAAAACCAGCCAACCATATCAATCTGGAGTGGTTGGTCCAACATTGGAGATGTATGCATCAAGCCAACAATATCAATCTGGAGTGGTTGGTCCAACATTGGAGATGTATGCATCAAGCCAACAATATCAATCTGGAGTGGTTGGTACAAAATTGGACATATATGCATCAAGCCAACAATATTAAGCAGGAGTGATTGTTCAAAAATTGGAGGAAAAGCTTCAAACCAAAAATATCAATCAGTAGCGGTTGCTCATAGATTAAAGATATAAGTTTGTCATAGGTAAAAAAACTTTAAAATAATTATATAGCTGTTTTCCAGCATTAATATTACTGTACAGATAATATGTAGCAATTTGAAGAACCAATGAAAAAATTATAAGAATAAAAAAATGCAATATTAAATTTTAGGGTAAACCTATTAAAATCTACATGCATTTACTATATTAACCACAGCAGCCAAAAATAGTCAATCTTTAGATAGTGTATGCTTGGAGTAACCAAAATTTTGACAAAATAAAATATTATTAACAATGTTTAGTAGAATTTTATACACACATCAAGCATATGATTAAAATTATGAATACACTACCAATAATTAATTTTGAAATAATCATATATTTCTAAAAAAAAACAATTATAACTGTATAAAAATATATTTTTAGGAGTATGTGCTTTTGGATTAGAGAATGGTGTCAACTATTATCATAAAAAATTATTTTGAATATAAAACCCTAACATTACTTTGCACCTAAAGTATAGGCAGCAGACAATAAATACACACATCTTTCAATGCAGGTAGACAGATTATAAATAAGGTCATTTTTACACTCAAGTTAAGTTTGCTGCAACTTTATTGTCATCTTAACATGAACATTTATGTGGGCAGTTAACAGTAATGCTCTATCTTAAATAGTTAATTAGATATATACTTTTTTTCTCTCGTCAAACTAACTCAAATAAAACATGAACATCAATAGATGTAAAATTGCAACTAAAATTAAAATATGGATATTTTATTCTTATGCTAAAGAAGAAACTAAATTAACATGCAACATAACTGTAGAGAAAAGTTTCTTTCCATGAAGGAAAATAAAAAACTAAGTAATAACATTACTACTATTTACTTATGTTTAAATATATTTTTAGAATATGATTTCTAGATGGAGTAAGTCCTCACTAAAAGCATATATAATAGCTTTGGCTATTTAATTCTTAAATATTTGTATAAGTTAATTTAATTCAAAACAGTACAATATATAGTTTGATTTGTTTGCTTATTGACATGAAGCTAAAGAGTTTAATATTATTTTTCAAAAGTTTTTATAATAATATAGATTATTTTGATTAATTTCATGTCAATAATGTGTACTAGCTAAAATAAAAACTAGCATTAAATTTTTCATCTTTATTTACCTCTTTAATTTGTAAACTCTAATATTTGATTTATCTCTAGCACTGTAAGTGCATTTTACTAAATAAGGAAGTTTTTTTTTAAATTGCTTAGAACAGGAATAAAAAATCGTGAATTTTATTTATATATATATATAGAGAGAGAGAGAGAGATACATAAATTGATTTTCATTTCAAGAGATACAACAATGGGTGATGAGAACATAATAAAAATGTACTTGGTTTATTGGCCAAATGTTTGTGGTGTGAATATTAACTACTAAATAGTTAGAGAGAAAAATAAGAGTTAAATGCTGATAAAAATGTATTTAAATAAGTATATAGAATGTATACAAGCAAAGGCTAGATCCAAACATTACATAGTCTTAAAGAGCGACAGGGAAATGGTAATACCTGAAATATCAACAACCAAAAATACAATGGAAATCTGATTAACAGAAGAAAGGGAATTTAATTTGACCCATTAAAAACAACAGATTTTCTCTTAGTTCAAAAATAAGTAATACATCTATTTATTTTGCAATCAATGATAGTAATACACCATACATTATGATATTGAAAAGTGTCAACTAAAAAAACAAAAAACAATAATCTAAGCAAAATGCTGAAAGAGAAAAATTAATATTGTCTGAAGTGGTCTAATGAGCCATAATTTGATATTCATACATCTTCTAATGAAAACTAAATACATACATAGATATTATTAAATATAAGCAAAGAAATAATAAGATGGTCACTAAGTATATATTAACATACACACGCCATATATTTAACACATGACAAACCAATACACAAAATACCAATTTGTGTTAGTGTTTTTTTTAAATTAATTAAAGTAGTAAGCAGTAAAGGTAATAAATTAATCAATTATATGTATGTTGCATGCATTATATATATACTATCAATAAAAATAAGGATACGTGCTGACTACCAGACCTTGACCAAAATGATAGTAATATACACATATCCATTACCAAAACAGACCTTTTATAGTCCTTTAGCTGGACAAAGAATGTGTCATCTACAGACAGTTCCCATGGTTATTGAGAGCTGAGCTAAATGTGTATTTCTGTGTTAGATTAGTAGTTTAACTCTGAGCTGGTAAAATATTATAAGAATTTTTCTCACATTTAATTATTTCCTGGGTTCCTTGGCTTATAGAACTGCCACATTTTTGACAGTCAAGATTTAAAAAAACATAATTAAGTTTTACTATTTTAATAATCAATGGCTATAGCCAGGTCTGGAGTTCCCATTAGAAACAAAAGGAACTGTTCCTAAGGTCGACAAATTTTTAGGACTTAGGAAAGATTTTTTTTAATGAAAAAACTTAATAATCCTCTTTAAAAACTAAGGAAAAACAATTTGCAAGTCAGAAAATAATGCAACTACAGATTAAAAATGATATTTTAAACAAACAACTCCACAATGTCTAGGCTACCTATAAATAACTTAAGAATATTTCTTTTTTGGGCTTTTTGCTGCAGCAAAGTCATTAATAACGTCCTCAAAATTCATATATGTACAGTTTAGCTTATGAATGCCATCAATGAAATCTTCTGATTGACAAACGGTATAAATTATGTGGAACATTATTATATCCAGGCAATGACGCTTTAATTTTACTCGATGTCTTTTTTCTTTTGACAAAGTCAAAGCTAGATTCATGTTTTCACTTATATTCATAAACATTTTAGGTTAGGTCAAGCTCGGTCAATACAGTAAACTATAGAACAAAATCTAAAAACGTCGCTAACCAGTCTTTATTTAAACGTCGTTGAAACTTGAGTATTTTTAATTGTCAAAGTGCTACAGTAAAATACAAATTCAGTACTTTTCTAGTAAATTTGGTAATAAACGTGTTTAGAGCACTAATCTGTAATAAGTAATATAGTAGGGGCCCTGTTTCTGCTGATTCAGTATCCACGATTTCAGTTATCCACAATTTACTGCTGCCCAATTTTATTTTATTTTTAATTTAAGAAAAATTTAGTTTATAAGTGACAATGCCTACCCCATCACCCCACTTGATCTCATCGTGGCCATTGTGGTATTATATCACTGTCATCATCATCATCATTAACATCATGAGATCACCTCAACAAGAAAAAAGGAGAATAGTAAGTACATCGCAGTGTATAGTACACATTATTATTATTATGTACTTTATTTAATGTTGGCAATGTCTTACTGTGAATAATTTATCAATTAAACTTTACCAAATTTATGTTTGTTACATAAATTTCACTTGATATATTATCCCGGTACTATCTGCAGTTTCACGTAACTACGGTGGATCCAAGAAGGTATTACCTGCAGATATGGGGGCCCTACTGTACATGTTTATGAGTAGATGAAACAAATGTTTATAAAATTCATATAAGTGTTAAAGCCACTAAAAGGAGATTTGAGGATAATAATAAGAGCATGTTTATGTGCAGATGTCAGTCATCTGTCATCGGTGTAGTTGTTTTCTCTAATGCAACCTTTGATTATGCTATTTTAATAATAAGTTAATTGTTCTCCCAAACTGTTAGTAAGACTCGGTGCTAATAACAATAACAACTTAATTGTTCCGCTATTTCATGGATCCGAAATGCATTTCCTTTGTGTTTATTTTTGGAAGGTGAGCATATTCCTCCTCTTTTTACCATCCCCTTCAACTTGGAACAACAATTGATAGGATTCATTGATAACACTAATTTACCCACCACCACTTCCAGGATTGAAGCTGTATGTCCTAACTGCAACGTGATGACCAATGAAACTTTCTTATCCTTATTCAGATAATTGACTATTTCCTACCACATCCTAATTTGATGGAACTATTTGATACCTTCAGGTATAAATTCAGGACCCATTACTCTTATCATATCTCAAATAAGATATTTAATATACGTTAAAACTTTATTCTTAAACTAAATTGCAAGGGAGAGTTATGAATTTAAAGTTGTTGTTTTTTGTGGTATTTATATTCTTGGAACATAACTTGGGTGTTTATCAGCTGTTGAAATAAAGTATCTGTTCTTTCAGCTATAAATAATGTGAAAATGGTTAAGGATGTCAAACAAAATATAATATATCAGGCTTTATCAATGGGCCAACTTGTGTGAAAAACACTAACTTTAACTGACAATGAGTCATCATTGGTCAGTTATCATTTACTAGTGATTAGACAACAAACCAGTCAGTCATATACAAATGTTTGATTGCTCGGTAGATATCCCGATTCACCCCATTATAAAAGTAGGTTGTGTATTATGGAAACAAATGTCCTTTAAACAACGACCATACTAATCTAGCTCCGCTAAAACCCGTGCTCATAACCGCTCAAGTCTACCTAGATTCAGTATGGCTCCAAAACTATCCATATTCCCTTCCCACTTGAGAGAGCATACCTTACGGGCCATCAGACATTGTCATCAAACAAACATGTCTTTATCGTCAAGATCATCAACCACTTTATCAAGGACAAGGCTGGAGGAGTTACAGGACACATCTCAAAAATAAACAGCAAGACAAAGCCGTGGAATAAATCGTACTATTAAACTAACAATAAAACAACAAGACAGCACATTTTATATCAGATTGAAAGGGATTTTCATCAATTGTAGTAATCTCTAAGAGATCCTATACACACAAGCTGTTATGATTCTTAATCCCAAAGTTCAGTACTGCTATAACCATTCAAAAATACAGTGCTGGTGAGCATTGTGGGTCAAATTCCATTTTAATGCAACACAAAAATAATAACATTAAATATCATGAGTGGTTAAAGACCAAGAACAAATATCCATAGTGAGGGTTGTCAAAATTGTTTCCATGTAATCAGAAAAAACTATTACTAATTATAGAAAGGAGGAAAGAACACGCCCTCC
>CABFOV010000065.1:221250-283903 GCA_902141375.1 Timema poppense
CCCCCCCCTGCTCCCGTTCTCTATTCTGACACATGGGTAAACAGACAGCTTGAGTCTTTTGTCGATCAGTCAGTGAACAAGTCACAATCTTGAGGTGGGGTGGACTAAAGAGCAAGTCAAATCCAGGTTTCAAAATACAATGGCTACAATGTTTTGATATTTTTAATATAGAGCTATTGAATATGAAAATTTGACTAAATTATTTTACCTTGCTGAAAAATGTGCTCAAATAAAAGCATACACTTATGAATACTTTACTGAAATGCTGAGTTTTAACAAAGATGTTGGCAGTCATCAATACTCTTGTAGAAGATGAAAAAATACAAGTGCCGCTCAAAAAATTCCCGAACTATTTAACAAGCGGGCCAACACGATGTCATAGACATGTATGGTAAGTGGCACTTTATAGTGGAAAGCTTCACATTTAAAATACTGTCGACAATATCATTCTATTCTGGTTAGTCATCGCACTGCATTGTTTTGTTTAGGAGCTTGCTGTGCATGTATTGTGATTTTCAAAATGGCTTAGTTTTATGTTCAGCATATCAAAATTAAAATTTGCGTCAAAATTGGGAAAACATTTAAGGAAACTCATTAAATGATTAAAAAAGTTTATGGGGATCAGTGCCTTGGTCTTACACAGGTTTATGAATGGTTTTAGCGATTCAAAGCTGGTCAGCAGTCAATTTGCGATGATTTGCATTCAGGGTGACCCTCGATGTTAACTGACAACGCTCATGTGGCCCAAATTTGGAGAACTGTGTGTTCAAACTGTTGATTGACTGTTAGAGAAATCACGGATGAGTGTAAGATTTCAATGTGACCGTGTTACAACATTCTGAAAAAAATAAATGGAAATGCAGTGTGTTGATGCAAAGTTCGTCCCACAGTTGCTGACTCAGGATCAGAGAGATAATAGGGTTGCAATTTGCCAGTGACCCTAGTCTTCACAGGGGGTTGGAAAAGATTTGCTGGGACTGAAAAAAATGCAGCCGATCAGGTTGAACCTGAAAAGCATTCTTACGTTCTTAGTTTTTTAAGTCAAGGATGTTGTTCAGTGTGAATTTTTACTGAAGGGACAAACAGTAAATCGTTGTATTATCTTGAAGTTCTGAGACGCCTGCGAGAAAATGTCAGGAGAAAAATGCGCTGGTTGTGGAAAAACAAGTTGAGCATGACTCATATTACCTAGAAAACATGAGATATGAAATCATATTAGATTTTTTCATATTCTTTGTGACTATTATTTACTTTCACTGGTCATATTTCTTCAGAAATATTTTTAGCTCATACAAACATTAAAAAATAACTAGACATTTAAAATAAAAGCATTGAAAATTAAGTAAATAAATGTTAATTTTCAGAGAATCAAACAAAAATTGTAAATACAGTTTAAAAGAATGAAGTGCAAATTAAGAGTCTATATTAGGTTTCTCATTTAAATGGTAATAAATAAAATATTGTCAAGATTTAGTAGCAAAAGGGCCATGCTAACAAGGGATAGATGGGTTTCAAACTCCTCCATCTGAAAGTATTGTATGTAATGTATTTTTATATCCTTACTCAATGGCCGGGCTAATTTTGACATCTTATAAAAATCATAGCACCTACAGGCTCAGTTCTAATTTAAAAAAAAATACTTTAAATTTCTTTGAAAGGGTCATGTTATAACAACACAACATTGTTAAACAAAAGAGCAAAATATATTTAATAAGTATAAAAGTTCCCTTTAAATAACTTCCCAACAATGTGTAGGTGAAGGTCCTCTATACTACGTTTGAGTTGGGAGATTACACAAAAACCTCCCTTCTCTTTTCTCTTAGTAAACCACCGAGTACTATTATTATAAAATAATTTAGGCCTCCAATCCTCAAACAATGAGTATACCATTGATGACTTTTGTAACTATTTAATCTACAAGTTGCACAAGGTCTGTTGCCAGTTGACAATGCTCTATGGCTCTAGTGTGGTTGATGATTTTAACACCAGACAGTGCACGAGTCTAACTTTTTAATCATTATTATTATTATTATTAGCACCGCGTCTTACTACCCGTTCGGGTTATACGCACTTACGCTAATGTGTAATGGTAGGGTGATTGTGCGATGAAATGGAGGACCATCAGTTTAACGTGGAATCCGAACCACGGTGGAGGCCTGGCATTCCCCACATTCACAAGATGTCTTGTCAGAGGTGAAGGAAGGGTTTGGTAATCAGATAAATCTGTGCCGNTGTGCGATGAAATGGAGGACCATCAGTTTAACGTGGAATCCGAACCACGGTGGAGGCCTGGCATTCCTCACATTCACAAGATGTCTTGTCAGAGGTGAAGGAAGGGTTTGGTAATCAGATAAATCTTTGCCAGGACCGAGGATTGAACCCCGGCCGCCAGCATGGAAGTCTGACACCTTACCCCTAGACCGCCAGGTCACCAACTTTTTAATCAAAATTGTGGACTTGCGATGTAGGATTTACATGGATTGGGAGTACATAGTATGCTGATTTTTTTCAAAGTGATATTACTACGTTTATTGTATGGTTAAACAACCATTTTCTGGGCACGTGGATTGGTCGTCGTGGTCTAGTTGTGTTGCAGCCCTAATTTCCTCACCTTGATCTCCCTAATTTGTACTTATGGCGACGGATGAAAATGAGTGAGTGTATTCTGTTTAGGATGAAGATGGTGTCACCAATGGTATTCAAGTAGGCTGTAACTGCTGTAGACATAAGGAGATTTTCTAAGCAACTGGTTGAGTTTAAGGACTCTATTTGTTGTCAATGTGAAGCAAGTGTAGAACCAAAGGTGGGCTGCTTTGAACACTTATGTCTACAGTCATTTAATTAGGACTCCCCACCAAACAATCATAAACGAGGTGCAAGGATTAGATACTTTGAAAAAAATCCTGAAAAGCGTTATAAAACACACAATGTTTTAAATTGAAAATAAGATTTAAATAAATAAATTTAGCTTAAGAAATGCAAAATAAATTAATCATAAAGATTTGAAAAGTCACACAACTATTAAACAACAATGGCACGAAAATAATACTAACTGGCCTATTCTGCTCAAAACTTTCTACACAACCACCTCACTGGTAAAAACATAGACAATCAAATGTCTGTATAATTTGTTGAACATTTTTCAAACATATGAAGTATGATGTTAAATAAAATTATTTGATTTATACTTCACATCAAATATCTAATCTGTTAGTCTATTGTCTAGTGACACTTAAAAAATTGAAATAATACAAGCTCTAATTAATATATATATAGCTATATATATATATATAGCACTGTGTCCTACTACCTGTTCGGGTTATATGCTTAAGTACTAATTACGCTAATGGGTTAAGAATTGGGAGGATTGAATATATAGGAAATGAGCCGGCATTTGCATGGAGAAATAGTGGAAAGCCATAGGAAAAACTACTCCCAGTTCAACCTAGTGAGATTAGAACCTCGATCTCTTCATCCTCGGCAGTCTAGCTCAACACAAAACCAGCACATTAGCTAACTTCACCACCGAGGAGGGTTGACAAGCTTAAATTTTGATCCAAAATTAAACTAGTAATTAAAAATATGAGTAATATAAGTATCTATTGTTGAGAGACTATATTATGTATGTATGTATGTACCTTTGTTAAGGTACATACATACATACATACATAATATAGTCTCTCCTAACAAAGAATAGAATTGCACTGTGGGATTTGAAGAAACTTTCCTTGATAGGAAGAATGAAAAACCAGAACAACTTTGTTATGACTAATTTATTAAAGTGAACACAACACATTGATTTAAAGAATAAAATTATCCATACATATATATCAAAATAAAGAATGCACCATGTAAAAATAATTTATCAGAATAGAACTTAATTTAAAATTGATATTGTCAACTATAAACATAAAATTATGAGCTACAACTTAATAAAATAAAATATTGGGAATTTAACCAAATGAGAGCCAAAAACATTCCAAAAGTGTAAACTGCCTTGACGCGAGAGAGCTACGCAACTTCATGAGATTATTAAACTGGACTCTATGTCCGACCATCACACAGCAATATTGATACAAAACAATTTCTTTTCAGCAGTGAAACTTGTAATTAGATATAAATGTTTATTATGAATCACTTCTCAACAGTCACATGTTAAAGAATTTAATATGATATTATGTATCCAAGAGACCATAATTTGACAAGTGGCACCTCGAATATTTGGGTGTTTTGTAAGTAGATAATTATATTTTGAAGGGATCAAGTATGGAGTTGTATTCGTCATGGTGTCTGAGCTGATTTGTAAATCATGTGTTGATAAAGCTTTCGATCACAACGTTCATGTTAAATGCTATATTATTAATGTCTTTAACGTTTAATTCAATTTCAGTAGGCCTATTCAATCATCTGTTAAGCTATTTAAAAAACTAATATAAATATATATATGACTCTTAATATTCTAAGGTGCACCCAACTACTAAATAAACGACGACTACTATATCCAACATCATATCACTCCACCTTATTCTGTTACAACAGCAATAAATAGCCTCCTTGACAAGATTTTGACGGGCTGTTGAGGCACTTTATGTCGTATCGGAGTTACTTTCCTTAAACAAATAGATATTTCAAGCATTTTTGTTTTGTGTTAGTCTTACATACTGAGAAATAGTGTATATACTTACTAAGTATATTATATTAATAGATATACAATAATCATTAATTATGATATAGGTTATTTTATGAATTGATTAAATTTATTTTCAAAATACACACTTATTTAGCTCGAAAGTTCTTATTTTGCCAAATTATTTATTTTATATAAAGTAAGGTCTAGTAATATTTTATAGTTTTCAAGTAGGCCTGGTAATCAAGAGAACACAATAAATACAATACATACAATTTGCTCAGACTAAATTCACAATATCTCATGCTCATGAAAATGATTTACATGACGTCTAAGACTGGAATTATATTTGGTCATGTATGGACAAAAAGAACATTTAAATCGTGGAGCTTTGCCACAAATAAGTCTTAAATGCCGTGTCATATTGTTTTTATGTTTATAGTGTTTTCCACATTTAGGACACTGAAACTCAAATG
Organism: Timema poppense; assembly: GCA_902141375.1. NCBI lineage: Eukaryota > Metazoa > Arthropoda > Insecta > Phasmatodea > Timematidae > Timema > Timema poppense. The sequence goes on from CABFOV010000065.1 coordinate 226,354, forward strand.
CATTATATTCTAAGGTAGGAAATAACGATGGATTTGTATCAACGGCAGAGTCATATTCTTGCTCTGTCCTAACATCCGGACAGGATGAATATATTGTGTTCATTCCATCACTGCAACTAGCTGATTTTGATGTAGCCAAGTTTCTTGTATTGATTGTTCTAGCTATTTTAAAATATGGCAATGAACTTGATTTTTGCCCTTTTTTAATTTCTGATGACTCAAGATAGAGCTTTTGTTCACATAATGGACCACTCCTTTCTGAAAAGAAAATTTTGTTTAAAACAAAAATAAGAAATATTGCTTCCATGTAATATAAAATATAACAATACCTTACATATTTACATAAACGAGTACGAGATCTTATCATGGTAAAAATAAAATACTTTTTCGAACAAACAACTTAGCATTTATTACTTACCTTAATTAACATTATATATAATGAAGAATAATAATAATAATAATAATAATAATAATAATACTTTTGTAAAATCTAGTTTAACACACTCATACATAAATATATGATGAGATTGTTAAATCACTCATTAATTATTTAATCAAAACAAAAGGTTATTTTAGGATATGTCTTTAAGGTTTGCCTATCCCCTTTGGCGGTGTGTTGAGATTTCAGCTCTCAAAATATAAGGCGTTGCTAGCGCTATACAAAGTAGGAGACTCCAGCCATCTGGTTGGCAACATTACTGGTTTGTTTAAACAATTGGGAGGTTGCTGACTCGTAATCAGTCAAGGCTGCAATCAAACTTTTCCTAGAACTGAGAGAGATAAGAAGTGTGGTGCCCACCGGACTGTACAATGTGCAGGTGACCCAAGTTGGTCTAAACGTGGGAGAAAAAAACGTTGAGATACATTCACTCTCGAGCAGAAAAATTAGCCTAGCCATCTTAGCTAGCAAGATGCTTCTGTCTGACACGTCCAAAATAAGTTAAAAACCAACCGGGCAATTCTAGAGACCAAAAATGTTCATGATTACAATATTTTCTTTATGATGTGTGAATGTTTAGAGAGACTATTAAAAGGGAGAGAGTGAAATCATAGTTTTGTGGAAAAATACAGTCTGTTGAAATGTACACATGTATCCCAGCACACGGTGACATTTAACTTCCTTATCCCTTCCATCAGAGTAAATCTTTGGGTAGTTTAGATGGGTAATAAAACGTCCTGAATGACTTTTTCAAAGAAGTTCTCAAAAATAGCAGTTTACCGCGTTAGTGGTCATGCTCTAAGAAGGCATGTTTCTCACATTAGCACAATAGGCTGGTTTGTCATTGAAGGAGAGGTGGAGGTTCAAATCCCTGCTGAAGGTATTTTTGGTGGATCTTATTCAATTGTCTCCTTCTCTTTTCCTATGCAAATGTGGGTAAATTTCCTGTAATTAATTCTACCTTCATCACCACCACCCCAATATCATAATTAATATATATTCATTGAGCCCGGGAAGTAAACATGAGTGATTTTTTGGCAGATATATGTTGATTACTTTTATTTCTCATTTGATATAAAACTACTGACAGAGTATAAAAAATTTCAACATAACTCTATTACTGCCCGATTTCACAAGTTATTTTTACTCATGAAAAAGGCTCACGAACAAAAAAAAAAGTGAACCTTTGGCCTGGAGATTATCAATAGTGAGTGACAAAAGACTAGGGTGGAAAAATATGACATATTGGTCTATTAGAGGCCTCGGGCAGTGTCAAGTACGCCAAATCGCTTTGATGAATAACATGTGATTAGTTGGTTAGTTTGAATCCCAATAGAGTCAAGTTCTCTTATCCCTTAGCTTATGAAACCTGACAAAATAATTTATATCAGTATTTCACGAGCTTTGGTTAGTCATGTACCTATTTTGGGCGCCGTCTTTAAATTAAGTAGGGATTTTGGGGTGAGGAGGGAGGTTCAATATTTCACTACATTTTCTTGTGAGAGGATGAAGAGTCATAAATTATCTTAGATAAAGATTTTTATCAGGGTGGGGGATAGGGGGTCATGGAAAATCTTACAATACCTTACATGGGGCAAGGGATGGGAAGCAGGGGTCGAAAATCATGAAAAATGGCCTAACGTAATTTAAGGACCACCCATAACCAACGCACCCCTTCCAATTCTTTATGAAATAAAAGACATACATATCTGTTGTCTTGCAAAGTATAAATGATCGATCCAAATGTTAACAAAGCTCTAGCAGTAAGTTAAACAAAATCTTAATAGATTAAAATAAAGTCTAATAAATGCCACCACTTTTTGTCAAAATCTGTGTTAATTTGTCTATCAGACTTAAATACGGGGGTGATTGTTTTAAATGTGGTGAATTAAATTTAGGAGCAATGTGTTGTATTTACATTAAAAATCTTTAAAATTAATTTGTAAATATTTAAATCTGCACAATGTATTTAAATACAGGGGTGATTGTTTTAAATGTGGTGAATTAAATTTAGAAATACTATGTGATGTATTTACATTCAAAAATCTTTAAAATAAATTTGTAAGTATTATAATCTGCAAAATTTACTTAAATAGAGAGGGGTTTGTTATAAATGTGGTGAATTAAATTTAAGAGTACTGTATGTTGTATTTACATTATATTTTATGATTCATAAAACTCAGTGTTACGTCGCGTTTCTCAGGTGGTACATGTACCACAGTTTAGGAATCACTTCTCTATAGTCTAAGCCAGACATTCTCAATGGGGTCCCAAGGCACCCTAAGGTGCAGCGAGAAATTATGAAGTTAATAATTGAGTCTATATAAATAGAAAAATATTCTTGCTTAAGTTAGTATTAATTTTATTTTTCTACAATAACTTATTAATTACAAAAGAGTATTTTTATTTTTAGTATGTCATCTATTGAGTGTTTCCTAAGCTCAAAACACACGGGCATAAAGACGTTTTGTACAAAAATAGCGTTAAATATAGGGGATGTATCAAAATCTACTGCCCTGATATAGAGATGGGGAAACAATGCTTTATGCTCTAAAAATCGTGTGTGTGTGTGTGTTCGTGTGTGTGAAATCATAGTGTTGGAGAAAAGGAGTTAAGGATTCGCCGTTCGGCTGTTGCCCGACTCAGAATATCCACCTTGACAGTTATGCCAAGCTAGGTTATCTGTGAAAGGGCTGATTTCCTGTTTGAATACCGAGTCATAGTCATGACTCTTAACCTCGCGAATGCACTTGTTGAGTTAAGGATTATACACAATGCTCTCATTCATATGCGATACAATCACCATACTTATAGTCTCATAAACACAAGCATATAATTATGAGCCTCCTATACCCCGTTCTTTGTTCTAGCTATAGAACATAGACTACTAAAAATAAATTCAAGTTTCCCAACAAATTTAATACCTCTAGGCCAGATTATTTAGTTTTAATTTTAAATATATTTACATGGATGGACCTTATACTTTAAACATGAATATTCTGAACCAGAATATGACACACCAAACATATTCATATAAAATATACAACACTCAGTTCCCCAGCCGTCAATGTATCACTATGTAGGGGGAAAAACCTAATTTACCCACAGTAATTATTTCAGATATGGTGGGAACGAACACAAAGTCCACGATTCAGTAGACAAACGTGCGGTCATGAAATTAATAGTATAAATATACATTAATTTATTTTAATTTAGCGCTAGAGCCTGTTCCATTTTAAAAATATTATATAATTTAACAATAGTGTACCATAAATAATTTAAATATAGTTGAAAATTACACCTATACATGGGAATAGAACCTTTAACAAGGTGTCATTTACATTATTATGTTCAAATACATACCTGAGAAAGGACTTGGATACATCCCAAATAATAATTGCATGGTACTAACTTGTGAGTTAGTTACAGAGCTTATTACAAATAAATGTCATTCTGGCTAACTTTGATTAAAAAATGCATAACTATAAAAAAAATTAGTGCCCTCAATATAATATATTATTTCTTTTTATACACGCATTAAATTGTAAACCACTGTTCAGTAATAAAATAAAAAGCTCCTTGTGTAGGTTCCATATTTATTGAACATCCTAAGTAGTTTAGATAGATTGGATGTCAATAACAAGTATAAAACCAGTTTTTTAATAATAATAATAATAATAATAATAATAATAGAGCCTGTGTGAATCTTTGAAATTTAAAGTCTGAATCTGAATCATAGTAAGATTCAAATTCAATTTGAAATTTAAAATATTTTTCGGATTCAATCTAAAATTTAAAATATTAGTATTGGAAATATATAAATTTGATTTGAAATCTCGAATCTAAATAGATCCTAGATTCAGATTCAATGAGTATAGCTTAAAATTTGAGATTATAGTTATTACTTACAAATAAATACAGTAAGACCAGAAACCAGTTGTGGAGTCGAGTGAATAAAGAAATTAACTTGAGTTCCAGGTTGTAAAGGAATCACATGGGTGACAGTTGTTTGTGACAGTGAATATCTTTTTTTTAAGTAGCTATCCTACTCTTTTTAACATATTAATCATAATCAACCTTTTCCCATTAATTGAAAAAAAAAAATGTATGTGATCTTCATTTGATGTTTCACCTCTTGAGATTAGTGTTATTGCAGAGGCCTACATATTTTGTTAATAAACCTAAAATGTGTCTATAATAATTATCATATTTTGAAATATTTTATTATTGGATTGGAACTCGAAAATTTAACATAGGGAAATAATCAACACGGATTCTAATTGAAATATTATCATAGTAAGCCTAAAATAAATTGTTTGATTCTGATTTGAACCTATTTTTAATATAAAATATTCAATACAACTGTTTTTATCCATGCAACGGATTTGAACAGGATTCGATTTGATCAAATAAAACTAGCAAAATATTCAATTCTTGATTGATTCAAATATTTTAAGCATGAAATTTTATTCGAGTGAGCCAATATTCGGATTCAAGTTGAAATTGAAAATGATGATGGATTCGCATAGGCTTAATAAAACGCCTAGTAAGAATATTTTTAAAAAATTATTTAAATTAATATTATTCTAGACACAAAACATATATATTTATAGCTTTGCTAACAATCTTTTTTATTTCATTTTATAGACGTTGAAAGCTAGCAGTCTTCAATATCTTGCTCACGTGTCGTAGTTATAAAAAACCTTTATGCATTAGCGCTCTCTGTATTTGAGTTTATGTTTTGGCCTCATTGAACAAATATTGACAAATATAGAACATTATGGATTGAACCAATGGAAGAGGTACTGGAGAAAGTGCCCCTCACCCCTCCAAAAAACGAGATGGATTGAAACCCCAATGTGTTTTCCATATTTAATATCTGCAGTATTATAAATTTGTATCACACTTAACAACTGGATCCAAGGCCGTAAACAGAAATTTATTTTGGGAGTTGTATTACTTTTAGTAGCTCGTTGTCGCCTGTCAAGTATCCCAGCAGTTGGCAAGGTATTTTTTAAGGATCAAATCCCTCTTGAAACATTTTTTTAATATAACGATACTTTCGTCAGGAGGTGTTGAAGAACCCCTAAACACACAATCTCCTTTTACCACTTAGTAAGGGATTGACTAGCTGACACTTCCACAGCGATGACCATATTTGTAGTTCTCTTTGGGTTTTCATCCCCATATCAATATATGCTTCTAAAGATATAGTTTACTACATTATCAGTAAATTAATACATTCAAATTAGTCAATATTATTATTATTATTATTATTATTATTAGCACCGCGTCTTACTACCTGTAGGATTTATACGCATTTAAGCTAATGTATGATGGTAGGGTGATGAAATGAAGGACCTACAGTTTAACATGGGATCTGAGCCATGGTGGAGGCCTGGCATTCCACACATTCACAAGTTGTAATTGTCTTGTCAGAGGTGAAGGAAGGGTTTGGCAATCAAATAGATTTGTACCAGGACCGAGGATTGAGCCCCAGAACCACAGCGTAGAAGTCTGACACCTTACCCTTAGACCACCAGGTCACCTAATTAGTCAATAAAAGCTGTGTAGTAGGTTACCTAAGAGTTATTTTAATCACATTTAACAAGCTAATAAAATAAATTAAGTATGTTTAAACTGTGACTACCAAAAACTCTGCTCATTCATTTTATTGAATAATAACTTAATCCAAAGTCCAATGAGTCAAATCTTGGACCATAAAACAAACATAGAAGATAAAAACATATTGAGAACATCTCCAAATTACGTTTGGACCATATTTTATTTAAAATAATTATCTTTGATATGAGCAGGAATGCATCTTTTTATTTATTATAATACCGGTAATGCATTTAAAAATTCAATGTGCAGTAATTTTTGTTATTCTCTGAATATAACTTTAACACTTATTATGACAACCTGCAATGCTCAAGAATAAGAAAAACCGTGAAAGAGTGCAGACCACGAGTGCAAATTTTTACATATTTGACTGCCTCTATTAGAGGACTAATGTTATCAAACTAGGTACACAGAGAAACATATGTTATTTTTCTATAAAAATAATGTACCACAAGAGTGAGGCTTATATAGGCCTACACTACAAGTAAGTAGGAACCAACTATCTTTATTCACACAGCAGTTAAGACTTTGTGAGTATTCTAGTTACTTAATATATTATTATGTTTAAATTTAACTGTGAAAACTTTCATAGTTGGACATTGGCCCTTCTTGTCCCAATGCACATGGTACTAATGTTTCCTTGACTCAGGGTCACAGAGATTAGCTTCGCCTTCCACTGCCGCCTAGATTCCAATACAGCAGGCTAGCCAATGTTTGCAAAATGATACTAGCTTGTAAATGGGTAACGATCATACTAATGGTACTTATTATCAACCAAGATAACTAATTATAGAAGGAGAAGTTATATTTAAAACCATGTATTTTTACTAGAGTGGTGACTCGGGAGTCGTTAGAGCTCAATATCGTCGTGATTATTGAAACTAACACAAATTTAAAAACACATTTAAAAAGAATAATAAATTATTCATTAAATTATGTATTATAAACAAACACCGTATCTTAATTTTACAAAGAAAATATATATAAATCGATTAATAATTTTTGTTTTCCCATTTAAAATGCATTGAAATGGAAACTTTTAGCGAAAATATTTCAATAACTATTTTTATCATGGTTTGAAAATTCCATAATAATTATGAAAGATGCTCAGATATGTTACTAAAATAAGAAAAAAACAACATCATTGAATTGTTAAATAAATATTGGATACTTTTTTCGTTTAGAACGGTGCATTTATGGGTGAGCTCAGCCTTAATCTATTAATAGACTATATACAGTTGTCTGGGGATTTCTAAGTCAGCCACTAATCTATTTGATATGGTAAAAATACAGAATATATAAAATTCAAAAGTGTTTTTGTTGATAGCCACCCTTGGATTTTACATTCAATATTGACTAAAACCTGAGTAGTCAACTACATGTTTTCCTATCTTTGAGGATCTTATTGCCTATCAACTTTATTATTTATTTTGAAAAAAGTTATTTTCTTGGAATACCACTTGGTCCAATATAACAGCAGTTGGCAACCTACGGCCTGTGGACCTGATCTGACCGACCAACTGATTTTATCTGGTTCACAAAAGATATAGCAAACAAGTAATCATGTTCATAAAAATAGATTATTAACTAATTGAGAGATAAGTTGAAACTTTTTGCTCAGTATTTTTTACTAAGCTGGCCAACTATTTTTTTTAAGCCCATACAGCCTGCGATATCAAAAAGGATACCGACACTTGCTCTATAACAACGTTACATATTTCTAAAATACTCATTATGTACTGATGGGTAAGGTGTGCGTCGTTTTAACACATTTTCATTGTCATACAAACAACTTTAAAGAGCTGTTGAAACTATACTAGTAAACTTAAAACTGCAATAAACGTGTAAACATTTTTTTAATATATCCTATTTTAAGGTTTTTCCAGCTGGTGTTTGAATTGAAACTAGTTATTTTGGCCTTGAGCCCCATTAAGGAAATATTACTGTCTGACACCTCCCAGATGTTGGCTGTCAGAAATTTTTTATTCCCTCAAAGTAGCTTAGAGACGCCATTAGTTTAAATTAATTTAAATATAGTTGAAAAATATACTTGATCATGAGAATTAAGCACAGGACCTTAGAATAGCATGCCCATGCTCTTTTGACTTAGTTACAATATTGTGTTCAGGATCATTCTTTACTCATAGTTTAAGGCAAAGTCTGAGATGTGTGTGTGAAATTGTTGGTTAAATAGTGAGTATCAGAAACACAACCAATGTTAACTCTAGGCTGCCTCATATACAAGATTTAATTGTACTTAGTTTACATTATACATGATTTATTAATATTATTTAGTTCATGATCCATTTTGATAATGTATATAACATGAGGCATGTATGGTTAAATCTTGTTATGATAACGGATGATACTAAGTTACTGATAGTGGTGATTTTTATAGTTGCTAGATAGCCAACGATCTCACACCTCCAACAATGGATGAAGAGTGATTCTAAGCTAAGGAATAATCCACAATAGTTAAGTATTATAACATTTGCGCGTTAGGTACAAAGTTTGATTCCTGTGTTCAGCTATATTTTTCAACTATAAGTCATTCACGAGCTAAGTTTACCTGGATGACAGCTCAAAATGTTAATAGAAGTAATCCCTAATATATCACTATGCCAACAGCTGACATCTATCACTTTGGATGACTGTAATGAAAACAGATGGTAATAAAACAGATGGTAATATATTAATGTGATAGTTACCCACAGTAATTTAGGCCAATATTATTTATATATTTATTTGAGGTCGGACAAAAAGTTTATTTATAGTTTTGTTCCACTTAAAAATAATATTAACACCACTTTCACAAAAACTTTTAACGAACATAGCTTCAAAATGGCGACCTACGAATCTAAACCATATGATTGAACATAACGGTAAACAAGTTTTTTACAATGATGCAGACACGCAGTTGATGAAAATATTTTAAAATAATCATAAAATCATTTATTGTATGTAAAAAAAAATTACAACAATTTTCTCTTTTCCAAGTAAATACGATGCCTGTATTTAAAGGTATTGATGTGTACACTATATTACACAAAATCAGTAACATTCCAAAACAAAAAATAAGTACTTTTAATTAAGTTTAAAATATTGTTTCGAGTTGGATAAAAAGAGATTATTTAAAAAATGAAATAGTATGAGAAAAATTAAGTTTGCGTTATTTTAAATGTAATATATAACAGATAATTAAATATCTTTACATTTATAACAAAACTGTGATCTTTTACAAGTGTTGGCAACCCAAAACCTAAACATATGATTTTTGAACGGTCATCCAGGTAAAAACCTATCGTGAATGGAATATATGTTTAAATTTAATTCCTAGAGAACAGTCATATTCCAAAATAAATTATAATATTGTTGTAAATATTTTTAAATAGTTCTAATTTTGTTAAGTTAAGTTCAGGGAATGAAAAAGATTTTGATTGAAACAAATTAATAACACGTTTAAGATAATTTAAAAAAGGGTGGATTACCAATGTATTAAGTGTTCTCAAAAATACAATCGTGAGATCACATTTTTAAAAACAAAAAAAAATATCAATGAAATATAATGATAATAATTTCAGTCAATGTTTATTAACACTAACCACAATTACAAATGTGATTCATAATATGTATTTAAAAGAGTTTGGTAATCATGAAATATTTACATTTTTACTTTCTATATAAAAATAGTTTAGATATCTGTGTGGCTTAAGGCAAAACTATGTTACAAATTGTTATTATTTTTATAGTTTAATATCTATATTTATTTAATTTTGAAATAAATAGGATGTGGGGGTTCATTTAAACAATATAAAATAAAATTCTGATGCTTATTTAATTATTTCACTAACTTTTACTAAACAATTAGTCAACTTATGTGAGTCAAGTTTTTTACATAGCTTAAATTCAATGTTGAATAATATTGTGTTATTTTTTGACCATTATGTACATACATTATTTTAAAATATAAAATAATTAATACAAACTGAAATGCTTGATGTTATATTGGAAACATATCTTGAAAGGGACCAAAAATTTTGGGCTTAATTTATGAACTTTTTATTTTTATAACTTTAATGAAGATTTTTGGGAACAATTTAAATTGCCAATAATGACTTAACACATATAGGTATTTTGAATTAATTATCAATTCCAAGCCAGTATATTGTAGTAGTTTTTATCAGTTTCATTAGCGGTTGAAATAATTAGAGTGATAATAAAGAACTGGTGAGTCAACACAAATATCTAGAATTCTTGAGAATATTCAAGATTAGAGTATTTATGAAAATTTGAGATTTGAGATTTTTTAAAAAGATTCAATTTTTATATGAAGTTTAAAAAAAAAATTAATACTGCTTATTGGTGGTTTGATTTAGAATCAATTATAATTATTGAGTGAATTTAACAACCATGCCCCAGACCAGTAATATAACACTTAACTGTATGTTATAGTGAATGGATTATAAGAAAGAATGTTAACATTTAGTTACTATTTGTATTTTCTATTATATTTATATTTTCTCTTGTGTTTATAATTTTCTCCAAGATTCCAATTCAAGTTTCAAAGGTAAATTGTAGATTTGAATTTTTAAAATAATGGATTGGACCCAATTCTAATAAAAACTTGAATAATCCCGATGGTATATTTAAATTATTACATTTTTTAGTACCATAATTATATAGGACATCATTTTGTGAGGTAGGAAAGTAGAGCTGAAGAATAACAGTCTCATTAGCATGAAAAGAGGGAAAACCCAGTGTTAATACACGCATAGAAATTGCTTTTTTTTAATCCCGCCACCAATGACAAATAATACCAAAGGTTCTAAGTAATTTTTCTAATATTATTTCAAAGCTTCTTCCAGAAAAGTTGCAATTTAGGCATAGTCTTAAGTTATGAGTAAAACCTTTAAGTATGCTAATATATTTTTTTTAAATACTTTAAAAACATTTAAAAAAATTGAATTTATCATAGAAACAGTTTTTATAATAAATATTAATATTTCCACAGTTGGTAGTGTTCAAAATAGAGGGTAAGTTCAATTATATATAACAAATTTTCCAAAGAATTGATTTTAGTGGTAAAAAAAAAATTCTTGTTATAAAGAAATGAGAACTTTTATTTGATAAATATAAATCAATATTTGACACCAAAATGAATAATAATACATTTGATACACAAAATCAAACTAATGTAACTATCACACAAAGATACATGTTCCTTTTAAATGATTTTATTTACACTTTCAAACAAAACTATCTATTTCAACACAATCATGAAAAGTAACTATTGAGACTTTAAAGAAAAAAATACTGCTCTAACTATTATTAACATTATTTATAAATGGTTCACCATTACCCATTTCTTGGGGAAGAATCACAAATTTTTCAAACATGATTATTTTGTAATCAAAATGTATTATAATGAAAGTAATGTGATGTTTTGTAATAGATTGTTAAATCATAGCTAGTATATTTATAGTCAATAATATGTAATAAATAATTGGCTGATATGATACCCATATTTGTTAGGTAAATGCATTAATGCAAACCATTTTAAAACTCTCCAAATATCCTTTTAATACAAAAATTATTTAGCTCTCAAATTTGCCAATTCTGCCTCGTTAAAAAACCCCACATTTTCAATGATTTTTATATTTTTAAATAATTAATAAACTAATAAAATTTCTATTTGATGCAATTATATTTTAAAGAGTAATGCTATTAAGGTTAGATTTTAGCATAATGGATTGCAATATGATTATTAAATGCATCTTTACGGTTTGTGGCATATGAACAGAATTGACATTTAAGTTTCCGTAACAAGTTACCGCAGTCTTTATTCTTGTGTCTGGAAAGATTACATTGAAAAGTAAAACTCTTGCCACATGTTGGGCAGAAATAAAGATCCCTTTTATGTTTTGTCTTCTTAGCCATATGTTGAAGACTTTTGTTTACAAATATACTTGGTGCATAGTTCAGAGTTTGTTGAAGACTTTTGTTCACAAATATAGATGGTGCATAATTCGCAGTTTGTTGCAGACTTTTGTTCACAAACACAGTTTGTGCGTAGTTTGTTTCAAACATATTTTTGGGTTTGATGTCCAAATTGGTTTGTAGAAGCTGGGATAGTGATGGAGACACTGAAACAACGAAAAATATAAAAATTAATTGTAAATTAATAATAATAAATATAAAATTAATATATTCATATAAAAACAAATAATAGTAATGCAAGAAAATTGAATTGAAAAGAATTATCATTTTATCACTGAAGACAAAATAATACAGATGAGTTGGGCCCTTAAAATCCTCAAATAGTTAAGGATAGTCAAAATTTGAGGATTTAAAAAAGTTTCAAATTTGAGATATGTGTAAAGATATTTCTTAAATTTTGAATTAAAACCATTTTTTAAGGTCAAAATTATTTTAGGACCAGCATGGCAACCAGACAAAATACCATTAATTTACCATTTAATATGAACAAAATTAAAATTGAAGAAAAAAAAATTGAACAAATTTGGGAAAGTTAACCTTTTATACATAGTGTGTTTTCTTAAGTAAGGAATCAAATTCCAGATTGAATTTGTAGTAAAATTTACTTTACATCCATTACTGTTTTCAGCCCATGGTCTGGGTCAGGTTGGGCGAGATTCGAACAGTGGTCTCTCAATCACAGGCAATCCAGTCTATTGGGAGAGAGATGAGGAGATACACCCCAGAGAGGGTCTGCTTGCTGTCACGAGCTAGTCCCCACGCTCTCCCTAATAATCCGCTAAGTTTCCATTTTCCATCTCCACATACTTCAGATGGGGTCTAGACTGAATGACCGGCTGAGAAATTTCCCCTACCTGGATCCGCCCTTACATCATAGACTACTCCACTCATGTTGATACAGTAGTACCAACCGAGTGGAAGATCCACTCCCTCTAGCACTAGTTTCAAGTCATACAAATACAAGCATTGATTACCTTTAATCAATTAGATAGCATAGCCAATAAAGAAAATAAGAACAATTTTTTTAGTATATATAGTAATATATTTACAAATGATTATAAAAAATTAAGAAATAATAAGCCAATATAAAATTTTGAGCTTTTGCTTTTGTAAAGATTTAATTAAATAGATCTTTTTTTTCTTTATATTTGATTTAAAACAACCTGGAAATTTAAGCTTCACATGAAAGATTTTAAAATATAGCAATTGTTGGATCAAAGATATATTTTGAATAAATAATTTAAGATTGCAGAGAATCTTACAGCTACTAAACATATATATATAATATTTTAGAAAACATTCTAAAGTTGAAAGTAAGGAGCGCTATTTAATATAAGACCTTTATCTTTCAATTTTTTTTAAATATATTGATTCAATTTGAATTCAAAGTCTTATATCTTGTGTATGTATTGTATATATATTGTGTATATATGTGTAGGCCTAACAATATAAGACTTTGATATATAAATATATATTCTTCTAAAAACATCCACAAAATACACAGAAAGAATTATTTCAGAGTATTAAAAGTAATTTGTGGCACATAATAAACATTTAACATACACTATTGTATTACAATCAGCACTAGAAATGTGTTGATATTAATTAAAATGTAAACAAGAAGATATGATTCTAAAGTAACTAAATATAGCTAGAGCAGGGAGCCCCTAGCCTCCAATTCTATTCCCGCAGTATAAAGAAATGATTAGGCTATATTTAAATTAGAAATAAGCCTCTAACAATCAACAACTGTTTAAGGCTTTACCTTTAACATTTTTTTAATATTAAAATTTATTAAGGAAATGTTACTGATTTATATATGTTAAAATAAATGGTACAACACAATAGCATAAACTTTATTATATTGTGTATTAGAGCTTGGAAGAATATTTTCAAAAAGTGTGTTTTCACTTAACTACTTATAAGTTTTCCTCATAAAAACAAACACATTATCTTATTAATAATTGCAATACACACTTTCTATATACATTTTAAGCCAATTTGGTCAAACATTTTAATACATTTCAAGTTTTCAAAAATAAGCTATTTGTAAACTAATTAGCCCAAAATTACTTTATATTTGTAAACATAAAAACATATTATTATTTATCATGATCTGCAACCTGGGACGAACATAAAACACAAGATTTGTCATAATCGTGAGGTTGATATGAGAAAGACAAAAAAAGCCAGATCAATGCATAGTTGTGAAGAGCCAATTCGCCACTATGGTAACTAAGGTGAATAGCACAGTTTAGATCACGAGAGCATGGAGAGACCATATAACATTATTTATTTATATGAGCCATTTCGAGCCCTCTTTTTTCACAGCCTGATACACATCTTATTTTAGTGCTAATAGTATTTAATTAATCAGTCTATGAGCTTTAAAATGCCTACTGCTACTATTTACAATTCAATTTCTTTGATCAAAGAGAAAAAAACAGCTATTGATGGCTAGTGACATTCTAAGTTTAATGTTTGTTCTTTACCATGACAATCTCCTTTAAATAGTAAATGTTCAAAAATGTTCAGGGATACCCGGACTCCCTTTGATTCCAGTATTTGCTGGGTCTTGTCCCTCAAATTTCCAAAATCCTCCCATTGATGTATTTATGACTACATCAATGAGAGAATGAATATATTCTTAATACTTTCCAGCTTTATTGTACAGTCTAAATCATTTTAACAAAACAAAGTTATTCCAAAACATGAATAAAATATTTGGTTAATTTAAATTAGAACAAGCCAATATTTTGTATAAATAGATGTTTTTCATAGTTTTGATAGATAAAACAAGTTTTAACTATTGGTTAGTTTTATTCATAATTGTAATAGACATATCAGAAACCTAGATGCATTTCCCACAGATACCTTATTGGCAGGATGGATAATGGGAACATATGTTGGTTCTATCTAGTAACCATACATGTATATTTGGGTTTAACCAATTATGCAAAAAGTAAAAGTCTTTTTACTCGGGTTGGTTATTTAGAGTAATTTATTGATACATAATTATTATGGTTTACCAGAGAAGAGCTAATAAAGGTGAATGAAATGAACTGAACCTTTATTTATCATAAAAATCTATTATTAATATTACATACCTAGGATTCACAAATAAGTTTTATACATTTATAATTTACAATGTAAGAAATTCAAATACCCCATTTAATTTCTATTCAGCTACAAATACATTGCAAATATTAATTATAGAAGTGTAATTATTACGATATGAAAGGAAAAAAAAAAGTTAATAAATATTAAACATGTTACAATTATTTTACACAAGGATGACAAGAATAATATTTGTGTGTCCCCGCTGGAATGCACTATACAAAGAAGCCAACTTACGAGAAAGCTCAGAATTAGCTAATGTTAAAAGTAAAACAATATTTTTGATAGCATTTTTTCTCTTTAATTGCGTTTGTTCATTAAAATTGTTTTGTTTGGTAGATATTTTGTGCAAGAAAAAATTGATCAGTCTAAAGTTAAACAAAACCTATATACAATGATTAAAATGTAGATACTAATAACTAGCAAGTAAAACATGGCCAAGTCACCTATTAAAAATACAGTCTTGAAATAAATAACCCCATAAAGCTAAACATCAAAATAATGTCTAGACGGATGGTAGAAATATGATAAATAAAATCAAATTTAAGTGTAAAAGGATGATATTGAATGAACATGTAATTTCTTTTTGGAATGGCTGTATGCAGCATGTAAATAAAAGGTCTAGAGTTTGAAATGTAATAATGTAAACATAGTTATATATTTCCACTTGATTGATTTTGAGGAATTTTAAAGAATATAAAAATCTGTAGAAAGCAGAGGTACATTTGTGTTTCTGTATTCTTTATAAAAGTTCAATAGAAATCACAGCTTTTATGATCATACATTAAATTTTAGTCTGCTCGTGCTTTTGTATTCTTCATATCTTTTGAATCAATTTATGAGCTTAGAACAAACTTAAAAGACAAAAAAGCCATAAAAAAATCATTAAATTATATTTTCCATAATTCTTCCTCTCAGTAACAAATATCTGGACAAGGCGGTTTAAAAAATTGAAAGAATATATTATTTTATTAATATTTTTGTTTACTAAATTGTAATTTTCTTAAAAGTTTTATGAAACCAATTTTAAGAATTAAAACTATTCATGATTTGAGAACTTGAGTTTTAAAAAAGAGTTTGTTGTTAAAAAATAGACATAATTTATTAGGCTACTTATATTAAAGAAAAATTAGAATTAGTCACCCTAAAATAGAATTAATAAAGATGTGTGAATTTTAAATAAATGCACAAGTTTAGCTAAATGTGATAAGATTTAAAATAACATATGTTCCTTAGTAGTAAAATTTTACATTATAACAATAACAGTAGATATTTAAGAATAGTTACAATTTCACTCAACGTGTTTAATAGTTTGATATACAATAACCATTAGTCATAAGGTATCTAATAAGGGTGCAATACTATTAAAACAATAAGCACTTATGGTACTAAAATAAAAACCTTCAAAATACGGTTAAAATATTTAAACAAAATTTAATTTAAAATGTTTTAGAATAAACCTTGTACATTTATAGTCGTAAGGAATAAATGTGTAGTATTATATTTGCAACCGTAGGTTAAGTAAATGTAAAAACTGTGTAAGAATAAAATGTGTGTTTTTTTCACAGAGACCCAAAAGAAAAAAGAATCATAACTCACAGACATCAGTGAAATATTAGTAATGCTATATATTTGCAGAGAGAAATAATATGTTAATCTGAGAATGAACTAGTTAAGACAAGAATTTCATGAAGTAGGCCTAAAAGTGAGACAAAATAAATGGCACTTTTAGTCAAAAGTAGAGTGTAAATGTATACAACAAAATTATATAATTCGATCTCTAGTTAATTGCTTTTAAGTTAAAAACTATTTTGGTTTTAAACACTTAGTAAAGCATGATTTTGGTAGGAAGAACAATATCTGTTAAGTTAATAAAATTACTAAAACAATATTAAATTAAAACACTACATACATTTATAAATATAAACACTTTTACTAGGTGCAACTTTATTACATTTGTTATGAAGTAATTAATTGTGAACCCAGATTTTATGAAATCACATTTAAAAATTCTGAGTCCGAGGCAAGAAAGTAAAACTAAGAGACAAGTGAAGCATTTTTTCAATTGCACATACCAAACTTAAAACTAAAATAACTAATACCTAAATTAAAGACAATTTTGAATAGGTCTACTAGGAATTTGCCACCTTTCATTTTAGTAATTAAATTAAATTAGTTGAAAAATAACACCTGGACACAGGAATCAACCCTGGGACTTTTGACTTAACACACCAATGCTCTACCACTGAGCTATCCAGGATGTCATGTGTTCAGGATTATTCTTTCCTCGTAGTTGGACATGTGAAATTGTCAGCTACATATGAGCAATTGATAGTATTGCAAGCTATCAGATACCACAGACATGTGACTCAGGAGGGCAGTTATGCTTCCAAGTATACAACACAATATTTTGATTTAAAAAAAAAAATCTGTGAATATTATGATTGCCCCCCAGCATTGATGTAGTGTGAGATCAGAATGTTTGCTTGAGACATGTGCATATCTAAGGAAAATAGCGATTGAATAAACAAATAATGATATAATTAGATTCCACCCATGTTATGTCCTAGTATAGTTAAATAGTTATACTACTTGAGAACAAAGTCCCATCGGTTCATCATGATGCCCCACTATTGACACTTCATATGTACATGTTCCACATATCCACAACACTTGCAAGAGTTTGCATAGTTGTCAGAAATTAGAGTAAGGATAATCCACCATCACCCCAGTTCAGCCGGTCATCTGAGAGAAATAAATTCCCAAGGAACATGGCAAACATAACACAAGACAAAACAAAACTTACACAACAAATAAATTTTGTCTACTCTAAAATAAAGAGATGAGGTTAAATATCTTAGATCATAACAATCATATTATATAAGTAACAAATTATGAATGCTATCAAAAAGGTTCACTAAGAAAATATGTATAGAATAATGAAGAACAAATATTAATAACAAAATCAACAAAGGGGGATTGGAGTTTGTAGCGATTATGGCTACCTAAAATTTCTAGCATACATTATTTCTAAAAAAATATTTCTTGTGCTACAAGTAAGTATTCAATTTTCCTAAAATACACATTTCATAAAGTATTTTTCTTAATTCAAAATTCCTAATCCAACTTTCCAAAACTTTTTGTTTCCTATGGGCCACTAAAGATGTTAGGTAAGCACATGTTCACTGGGAGCCGAAAAAGAAACTTTATTCAATGGTGCATCATTTTATCTCATTATATAAAATGCTACAAATGAATCTTATGGCCTCTGGTTCAAAAGTGGTCTAGGCATCTATTTTCATCTATGTAGTTTTCATATAGAAGGAACACTATACGTGGTCTTCTTTGCATGTTCACCCACTACCTTCTAGGTTTTGCACGACTGCTTTTCCCAATAAAAATTCTGTAAGTGTGGTTTTAGTGTCTGCCTGTTCTCTCTGGAGTTCACCCAGAACCGTGTGTAAATGTGGATGATGTTTGCTCACTAGAAGTTGAAATCTGTTGTGCGATGCCTCGCTAATGTTGTTAGTTCTGTATAAGTTCTGTTGAGTAGCCTCATTCTGGTTCCAGAGTCCAATAGGGTAGAACCACTCTCCTTCAACTTCTAGTTCTTCTTCCAATAGCATACATTTTCTCTTCTCGGTGTTTTCTTCAATTTCTCTCTTTTTAAAAAGTGACTAAGTATGCCAGAGGAAACATTATGTAGTTTGTTTCTCAAGAGCTGTGCAGGAGATATTTCTGGCCGGTCTTGAGCTATCTGATTCAAGCTCAATTTCATCCTCAGCTTTCAGCCTCTTCTCTATTAGAGGGATATGAATGAGGAGATTCGTTTCTCCTCTTTATTACTTGATTCTGACTTTGAAATGCTGCTCTAGCGCTACACTCCTTGGTCTTCACCTCCAAATACATTGCCTTTGAGTGTCCGTGCTCTGTAATATACAAAACAGTTCATGAGGAGCTTTGCTCCCCCTCTTAATGACAAAATAATTTTGGGTTCATCCTTTATATTAACTTTTTATTTTGATGGGCTAAGCTAATAATATATTCTCCTAACAGCAGATCTAAGAATAATAATGGAAGTATTCCAACAATACACATTATGATGATTTTGGAAAAAATTAGGAATATGAAGAGTTAGGAAAATAATTTCTTTAGGAAATATATGTAAGATAAAAAAAGTTTAGGTATTTACTTATATAAAAAACAGGCATTAGAAAAATTGGTCTTTATTAACGTTAACTTAAGAATAAAATTCTAGGAAAAATGTTTTCAAAAATATACATCAGTAAAAATGTACATAAGGAAATCAAGATTAGGAAAAACATACGAGAATCACCAAAAAATAATTATATAATAATAAATATTTAAATAAACTAACTAAACTATTTTTCTTAAAAGTCTGCATGAGTACATATTTTCTTTACAGAAAAAGATGATTTGTAAAATGGTTGCAAATATAAAAATAAATAATTCATAGTTCAAATAACTGTAAATTCAATAAAAAGAGATTATAATAATTCACAAGGAAAAACTACTATTCAACCAAATTTTAGTCAATTAACGTGGTTAAATAAAAGATATCATTTTTTTTCCCACAATTAATCCTTATCAATTTTTACATATCATAAAAATCATATATATTTGTAAGAAGGTAGAGGAAAGGTGGATATAAACCATATAAAAGGGGACATACACAATATTGGAAGTCATATTGTGTTCGTCCCCTTTTATATGCTTTCCATCAACATTTCCTCTAACTTCTTCCAAATATATATTACAAATTACCTCAAAAAGTGTAAAGAGGTTTTCCTTTAGGAGATTAGGAGATATATTACATATCATAAAAAGCAGTTACAAAATACAGACACTTAATTTATGCCAACATTATATTTGGTACAGAAGAAATATGTGTGGATCAAATCATAAGTAAAATTAATTTCCTTTCCTAACTTTATTAGTATATCTACAAATATAAATATCCTATTAAAATAATTTATCAATTCTCAAAAATAATAAATAAAAATTGAGTTTATATAGCAAACAATAAAAGCATTGATTTTGTTAAACCATACAAAAAAAACTCCGAGCAAGTTTCTGTTTTTTGAGGATAAAAATACCCTTTAAAAACATAAAATCTCATTACTAAAAAGATTCCAATTTGAAGCAATTTTTTGATGATTGAGTTACAAATTAATCAACTAATTTTGACAAATAACCCTTAAATATACTATTTTTTCATTGTTATATCATATTTTAGCAAATATACTTAGGTATATAAATATTTAAAAAGTGAGATAGATACATTTAAGAAGTTGCTTACTTAATATTATCTACCATGTTGATCATAGATATGCAAATCTAATTTGAAAAATAAGTTTAAGTTTGAAAATGATTCAATCTTTATTAATTCAATATCAATATATAAAATGTGAAGTAGGATTAAATAAAACACCCTGGTTACTATATTTGGTAAATCAAATGTAGTTTTTTAGGTTTCTTTTGCTTTTTAAAAAAATTGAAAAATTATAGAGTTTGTTATATATGTTTTAAAACAAACTTATTACTGTAAAATTCCTTTTCAAATTTTTTTTTTCTATATCATTTCAGCTAAATGTACAATAGATGTCATTCATCTACAATATTAATAAGATTTTAATTGCAGTAAGAAAGGTAAACACATCGAAAGCAACCAAATACAATTGATAGAAGAACATGCAGTTTATCTTTAAAATTTAACAATTCTATAAAAGTCATAATTATTAAGTTGTTTAATCTAAATGCAATTCTAGATATTTTATTCCATTGTAAACATGTTTTAAAGAGTAAATTTATTTGTCTTGTAATCTTGCCCAGTGTTTTGCAATATGATTATTAAATTCATCTGTACGGTTTGTTGCATACAAGCAAAATTGACATTTAAGTTTTCGTAATAAGTTACCACAGTCTTTATTTTTGTGTCTAGAAAGGTTACACTGAAACGTAAAACTTTTGCCACATGTTGGGCAGAAATAAAGATCCCTTTTATGTTTTTTCTTCTTAGCCAGGTGTTGAAGGTTTTTGTTCAAAAATATACTTTGCGCATAATCTGCATCAAATGTAAGACTTCTTTTGATACTGAAATTGGTTTGTAAAAGTCGAGAAGGTGACAACTCTGAAACATTGAAAAATATTAGTTATTAGGTGTGTGTTAGTGATCAAATACTAATTTTATCCATAAATATACAAATGATTGAAATAAATCCCAATATTGATACAGGAATGTTAAATTGAATCATTGATTTGACAAATACAGATGGTGTGATGAGCTTGTAGTGCAACCAAGACAACTAAGAAGCTGAGATAGTGATAAATAGCTTTGATGCAAAGTACTTTCAACATTAATATAACGTTATAACAACCCATAAATAAAACGAGTTTGGCAATCCCCTCACCATAGAAGTTTGCTGCCAGTTCATCCAACCAACCAATAGCTTATTTATTTTACTTCATCAATTTATATCCGTTTGCCGCCCAAAGACTTCAGTTTTGTGAAAAGATGGAAGTCTGAATGTGCCAGGTTAGGAATACAGCGACACCATTAATGCAGATGAAAACTGTGCAATACTGTCAAGGCTACATCTAAAACCGCTGTCTAATAAAGCGTGTCTGCTTCATTACAGGACGTGACCACAAATTGCAAGAAAAACACAAACGTTGTTGGAAATATTTGGTTGGGAAACCTTTGACCATCCTCCTTACAGCCCTGGCCCCTTCTTTTTTCAGAAAACTGAAGGAGTTTTAGAGCAGCAAAAGGATGAAAATTGATTAAGTAAAATAAAAAGCAATGGGTTGGTTGAATAAACTTGTGGCCAATTTCTATGAGGAGAGGATTGTCATGTTTGTGCTAGATCTGGACAAATGCCTGAATCTCAATATAAACTGTGATGAAAAATAAACAAATGTTGTAAGAAGTAGTATTAAGGCAATTGGCCCTTTTCATTTGGTGTAGAAATGTAGTGCAGTGGGAACAAATGCTTATCTTCAAGAAAATACAGATGGTGTGATGAGCTTGTAGTGCAACCAAGACAACTAAGAAGCTGAGATAGTGATAAATAGCTTTGATGCAAAGTACTTTCAACATTAATATAACGTTATAACAACCCATAAATAAAACGAGTTTGGCAATCCCCTCACCATAGAAGTTTGCTGCCAGTTCATCCAACCAACCAATAGCTTATTTATTTTACTTCATCAATTTATATCCGTTTGCCGCCCAAAGACTTCAGTTTTGTGAAAAGATGGAAGTCTGAATGTGCCAGGTTAGGAATACAGCGACACCATTAATGCAGATGAAAACTGTGCAATACTGTCAAGGCTACATCTAAAACCGCTGTCTAATAAAGCGTGTCTGCTTCATTACAGGACGTGACCACAAATTGCAAGAAAAACACAAACGTTGTTGGAAATATTTGGTTGGGAAACCTTTGACCATCCTCCTTACAGCCCTGGCCCCTTCTTTTTTCAGAAAACTGAAGGAGTTTTAGAGCAGCAAAAGGATGAAAATTGATTAAGTAAAATAAAAAGCAATGGGTTGGTTGAATAAACTTGTGGCCAATTTCTATGAGGAGAGGATTGTCATGTTTGTGCTAGATCTGGACAAATGCCTGAATCTCAATATAAACTGTGATGAAAAATAAACAAATGTTGTAAGAAGTAGTATTAAGGCAATTGGCCCTTTTCATTTGGTGTAGAAATGTAGTGCAGTGGGAACAAATGCTTATCTTCAAGAATTTTGCAATTTTCTTTTCAAAAACGGTTTGTTCAAAAAGAGAAGTATGTTGATTAAGTTAGACTTTTTACATGTAAGCATCTCCTCTATGAAATTTAAAAGTGATCAAATATCAATAAAATTGACATTTTTCCTTAAAAAAAACTGCCAGCTTCATAACAAAAAATAAGAAAATCTAACAACTAATAAACATCAATGCATTACCTTAGAAGGGGTATTTAAAATGTTAACATAAACATTTCACTCGTTTTCAAGAAAAATGATATTTCCATACATATGATTTTTCCGTAAGACCTATCTGGTAGCTAGCGCCATCTACTGTTTCCATGATCCATCTGTTCTTGTTGGCGCTGAAGGATACTTTGGTCGGTTGTGAAGCCACACCACGTCTTTCACCCTCCCACCCACCACCCCACAAAATAGGTTTTAGACTTGAACTCGACAGGGCCAAGGGTCTTAACAGTAAAATTATTTAGATAGTTTTTATTGTCTTATAACAAAACAGTTGTTAGCTTACAAATGAGCCTCATAATATGATACAAGATTAATATATGGTGTTAATACTAGCCATCAGTAAATGTCTCAGGAAGTATGGAAGTAGAACAAGGAAATTAGTGTCTCACAGTTCACTTCATACCTCCCTTCACACAATCATACACCATTGCACAAGCCATTATTATTAATAATCTAAGATGTCACAAAAAGATTGGCCCTCAGTATTAACAAGTTAGAACACACACAGACTAACTATTCCCACATTTTATATATTGGCCTACAACTAGAAAAATATATCAGCTAAGCCCTCAGCCTTGTCTAGTTACTGAATCAAACAAACAATATAGGAAACCTATCAAACTTCAAGGTCTGACAGTCTCCCCTTAGGTCACATAAGGGGCAAATATGCCTATTAATCTGACATCCTAATCAAGATATATAAAAATGTTTTCTGAATAATACAGGAACATTGGTCAAAATGATAGAAATTCGTTCATTCATGGTATTCATCGCTGAAAAAAAAACCACTGCAATTTATATCTCATCTCTGGACTGTTTTCATTATATTATGAGCTTAGTTATTGTGTATTTATGTGTGATAGCTGATTAAATAAAAGTTATACCCAGTGCTGGCAGTACAATATTTTGCTTGTTGATTTTTGGCTTTTAGAACTGCCACATTTTAATAAATCATTTATTTTTACTTTTTTAAGGGTAGTCTCACCCCATGGATAGCACCTTGCTTAGGCAGTAATACCGTTCAACCAGGTAGCTTGTTGTGATGTGGTTTTCTGTCTTAAACTTTATAAGAGTTGAATTGAAATCAGTGAAAGAGTTTTACCATACACTAAAAAAAAGAATATTTAAAAATTATTTTTAATGTGAAAACTTTAAACTTTTTCTAATGTCACTGTTGTTAAGTGAATCATAAATAAAACTGCAATTCTGGCAAGAGCATTATCGTGTATATAATTTTATAGTTAATCATCGGTGAGATGGGCTCTTAAGAATTAATAACTACAACAAATAAAACCGCTCAGCAGCATTACAAAAGATCGCACAACAGGAGTGGATCGAAGAGGGTTGAGGAGAAAGGGGAGACATGACATCAATGTGGCTGCTACTTTGTATAGTAATGAAAATATAGAGCAAGCTTGCTAAATGTTTATTTTATTGCTTCGTTAAATTACAGAGAAAAAATTGTTGTTTGAAAAGTTGCATGCGAGTGCTTTCCTTATGACAACATGTTAGTGCCAACTAAGTGCCATATCATATACCAATATTGTGGAAAACTTATTGATTTACAATTAAATTTTACCACTGAGTGATTTTTATATTAAATTGTGTTTGATGCAAGATTTAATAAACAGGTCAGGGTTGATTAAGGGTGTTTCAGAGTAGGTATGGTATCTTTGGCAAAGAGAGAGGTTGGAAAATCTACATCAGAGCACTTGAAACCAACCATCAAGGACATTGCGAGCTAAATCTACAGGAATTAGAAAGGACAGGTTGATGACCCCATGTTTATATGTTTAATTTTATATAATTATTCAGGCAACCATATTCTTTATCTTATAAAATGAAGTGAAACTTTATTAAGTTTTGTTTTATAAAAAAAACCAAAAGCTGCCATAAATATAATAACAAAAATGTGATTAAAATCAACCATTAAAAGATAGCTTTTGAGTTCAAATATTATTACTTTTCATGAACAAACAATGAATACAGAAACATAAATCAAATGTGTGTGTGTGTGTGAATGTATATATATTTATGAAAATAGATCAAAATAGTAACTTTTCTTAATTAAATAGTATTAGGCTTCACTTATAATATAAAAATATTAGTTTGTTAGTTCATATTATTATTAAATTATTGACTCCATGTCATTAGTAACTCGAAAGACCATTGCCACACTTACAAAAGTATGTCACCTATCCCTATCTTGAACTAGTTCTACCCAGCCCGCCTCATTACACCCTATCTCTTTCAAGTTCATTCTAATTATTATTATTATTATTAGCACCGCGTCTTACTACCCGTTCGGGTTATACACACTTACGCTAATGTGTAATGGTAGGGTGATTGTGAGATGAAATGAAGGACCTACAGTTTAACGTGGAATCCGAACCACGGTGGAGGCCTGGCGTTCCCCACATTCACAAGATATCTTGTCAGAGGTGAAGGAAGGGTTTGGTATTCATTCTAATGATATCCTTCAATCTGTGTCTGGGTCTTCCCAATGGTCTCTTCCCCTTAACAAGGTTCTAGAATCTCTCATTCATGCTGAATGTCCTGCCCACTGTAATCTAGGAGACTTGATTTTTCTAACAATGTCTTGTGATGAGTATATGGTATGTAGCTCGTCATTATGTAACCTCCAAATAAATAACAAAGATCTCAATTGTTAATGGAATATTATTTTGATCTTTAACTTGTGTAAAGTTCAACTAGAAACTTGAATTATTAATATTTCTTCTAGCTTTTTTAGCATCTCATCTTACCAACAGTTTGAATTGTAAGCTTATGTACTAATCACGCTAATGGTTTTATGGATTAGGGAGTTTGTTTTTATAGGAAGTGTACCTGCATTTGCATGAAGGAAGAATGGACAACCAACCTTAAAAAAACACTCAGTACACTCGACCAAGATTCGAACCTTAATCTCCCTGTCATTGGCAGTCTAGTCTCCTGGGCGAGTAGCATCTTAGACCAAGTGACCACCGAATTGGGGTTTGTTTTTTTTCTAGTTATTTCATAAGGAATGATGAGAGGGAAGACAAACATAGAAGGTGAATCTTAGAACAAATGATCAGCTCTAAATAGTCTTAGTGAGAATGCTTATATTAACACGAGTGTAATATTGAAAATATAACATTCTAGTAGAATTAAGAGTAAATTATCTAAGAATTGGATGAAAGATTTGATATAAAATCTTTCAGTTAGCAAACGTGTATTTTTTAACTTAGAAGATTACCTTCGAAATAAACACACCTAAATTTATTTCAAACCTTTTTAAAGTTGTTATTGTTACACATACAAAATATTCAGTATACATAAATTTGTAGAATTACAATCTATAGGAAACATTTGTCAAAAATAAGTTATACCAATACAAATTAGGAAATAGGGATTATATAAACTAAATATTACAATAATATTACTTAGCCAAACAAGTTAAGTGCATCAAAAATATTTTTCATTATATATAGAAATGATTATATTAATTTTCAGGTGGACAAGTACCAATGGAACTGTACAATCGGTCTCATTGAATCTCGGCTCAGTGGCTTTACCCATGAGATATTTACGCTAGTTGTAAGCCTTTTATATAAGTGAATGCAGGTGCATTTCCTCTAAGCTATTCTCCTTGACCTTATCCTGTATAAAATTGTTAATAAGTTAACTTTTGTGTTAAACATCTGCTTTAAGGTGGGATAGGTTGGAATGAGCCTGTTGAGTTTAAGATGGGATAGGTAGGAATGAGCCTGTTGAGTTTAAGGTGGGATGGGTAGGATAGAACCTGTTGAGTTTAAGGTGGGATGGGTAGGATAGAGCCTGTTGAGTTTAAGGTAATTTTTACAACATAAAACCTTTTTGGCCAAAATTAAATAAATATTTACATAGTAAAAATATTGAGTTTAATTTGCAATACATGGTAATCTCAACTATTCTTGAATATTTATCAAGGGAATCGCAGAAATTGACCAAAACTTTTTTTCTTTTTATTTAAAAAGTTTATCATAAAATTCTCATTAGAGATATTCAAGAACTGTTGAGCTGTGTAGCAAATGAAACTAAACATACAAACTAGAACCAGACTTTATTTATTTTGTCCACAAAGGTTTTTTTGCTATAAGCCCGGCAAAAATAGCTCGCACCCCTGCATTTAGCTAACTCAAATAACTTACTTTTTGTCTAGTAAAAGTATTGTTGTTGCTACAGCTAGTTTAATTAGTGATTTTTAGAAGACATAATTAAGGTTATTAACAATTTAGACTGATTAGAGTAAAAGAGAATCAGTGTGGGTGAGTCCTACAAATAAAAATTCAAAATTAGATTTAAATTGTGTTTGCAACTATATTAAAATAACTAGATTGATGTAATTGAGTTGCTTAATTAAAATCATTAAATGCTTAAGTATTGAATCCTATATATATTTTTCATTCCATTCAAAACTAATCAAACCGGTGCAACTAAAAATTAGGCTAACTATTGATGTTATAAGTGATATTTTTAAAATATTAAGAATAGTATTTTTGTTTGCATTAAAGTGCAATGTTTTAATCAAAGTTATAGATCAGAGCTGATGGTTCATTTGTTAACTTAATCTCTAATTTTTTTACTTTCTCATCTAATGATAAAGTATTGTAATCGTGATACAGAGAGGAATAAACCAGACCCACAGCCTCCAGGTTAAAATGGTTGCGATCACTGGGATATCTCGAGTCCTTCAACACACGTATCACAATGTACAGTCCCAAACAATTAACTTTAAAGAGGTTTTATTCTAAGAATTGCCTTCTAGTGTCAATAAGTCGGCTTTCATAAAGTTAGGTTCACGTAGCGATTCTCCCTCATTCCCCCTTCCCATAAACTAATTCCCAAACAAGCCTACTCAAGACTACAAATTACAAAGAAAACATAGAATATAGTGGTCCTTTTTTTTTCAAGCAAATGTTTGCAAATTGCCTAAATGTAAGCAATCTTCAAATATGTCGACTAGTTATTTGTTTGAAAAGGCATGTTCATTGAAAGGGAGTAGGAGGGTTATTTTAAGGGGGAGCGGGGGGGGGGCGAGGCAAACAGGATTGCTAGTACTTTAAGTATTGTGTTTTGACTGCAACACATTTAAAACAAACAATTTATAATTTGTTTCACTTGGAAATACTATTATCACTGAGAATTACAAATAGCCCTAGACTGCTTTGGTGGTCGCATAGTCTAAGGTGTTATTTTTGCAGATGACAGGGAGAACAAGGTTCAAATCTCGGTCGGGTGTACTGAAGGTGGTTTTACACTCTTCCTCTATGGAAATGCTGGTACACTTCAAAGAGGTAGTGAGACGCGGTACTAACAAAACTAGCACTACCAAGTGCGTAAGAAACTGGCTCAAAGAGTGCAGCTAAACTCCCATAAGGCCGAGTGTCAGATATACCTTTTCTGTATTCTAGCCCTTAAAATAAGAATAGTTCACTTATAAATGATTATTTTTTGATCCAACATTTTC
Organism: Timema poppense; assembly: GCA_902141375.1. Lineage (NCBI taxonomy): Eukaryota > Metazoa > Arthropoda > Insecta > Phasmatodea > Timematidae > Timema > Timema poppense. Next base: position 255,022 of record CABFOV010000065.1, read on the forward strand.
CAAAAATGACTAATGATTTGGTTTGAAATGAATATTTATGAAATGTTTGACCTCCCAAACAAACAATATACTTGGTTTAAAAAAAATTCGTGGGGGAGTGATTCTTGAAAATTCAAAATTTTTCAAAATGGCTTTAACAATTATGTTTAAAATGTATACTGCTGATTAAAAATGTGGTTCAAAACGAGTATTTGGTAGGAGTTTTTAATGTACATAATTTTATATTTCTTTTTCTTAAATAAAGCTCATTTCTTAGTAGTGTACTGATGAGTGATTTTTTTTGTTGCATTTTTTTGAGAATAACTGAAGTGATTTATTCATAATTGATATCTAGAAACCATTTTAAATAATAATGTATATGTATTTTTAAAATTTAAATAAATTTAAGGGTAGTTTACTTCAAATTTTTTTTTAATTTAAAATTTGCCTTGAAGATTTAGTTAAAAATGGGTATTGAGGAACTGTTTTCATAATAATTAATAATATGTTATTATTTTTACAAATGAAAAAATAATGTTAGTAGGTGGGGATGTTAACTGAAAACCTATTTTTGAAAATTTTGTTCCAAGCTATAATACACCAATTGAGAATGTGTGTGTGATTGTGTCATACTATTTATTATTAAATATATTTGACTAAATTTTTACTTAACTACTATAATTCTAGATGTTCAACTTAATGAAATATTGGCAGTAACATAGGACACAATTTTTTGTGTCCCACTGCAGATATTGTATGTTTGCATATTTGTTCATTCATGAATATAAATATAATATATAGAAGATGTAACTAAATCAAACTGATTTCAAAGAACCAAACAACAATATTTAAAAAATTTGAAGCAGTTTCAAAAATACAAAATGGAAGAATTATTTCAATATCAGTATCAATGCACTCATGTGTGAATAAAATTATAAATTATTTAAGAAACAAGAAACAGATATTTAGTCATTTATATAGTAGTATTAATATGTTAAATAGGATATTTAACGTTTAATAGGATATTATCAAATTAAGTAAGTACCAAAATAAAATTATTGATGAGAGCTAGAGAAAATTTACCTGTTGATCTGTATGATTTTTTTTAATTTGAAGAGGACATACAAACCTTTTTAAAATTAACATATTGAATTAATTTTTTAAGTGAACTATACCAATTTGTACTATATTTAAAGGATTAAAATAAAATAGAATGAAGACAATACACCAACTAATTGAAGACATTATTAAGGTTTTTTTCTGAATATACTTTAACATATAAAGAAAAACATTATTGAAAGGCTTTTTTGAATTTAGAACCAATGCCATAAGCTTTCAGTTTGGTTCATCTCTTCAGTCGGAAAACCCAAAAATTAGTGATAACATAACAATATGGTATCTATTGTTTTCCAATTAACGTTTAATCAGTAAAATTTACACACTTACAATGAAAAACTATATACTTTGAAAGCTAATATTTAACACATTCTAATATCCATTCAGCTTGCAAAAAAAAAGAATATCAAATAATTAATATAAGCTGAATGAATTATTTTGTTCAATGGTAATTTAGAAACAAACATTCGTAAAGGACTTTCAGATCAATCTATCAATTCCCTAGTCTTGCAAACAAGTTCTTTTACAAAATAATTAAAATGATTAAATAAATTATCAAGAATACAAAGATAGCCAAAAGTTAAAAATAAAACAAATGTTACTATACATATTTAGTTAATTTTAACACATTTTGGAATAAATATTCATAATTAAATACATGTTATTTTTTCATCCAAAAAAGTATCATACTATTCATTTTGAACATTAAACTGATGATAAAATTTAAAAAATATGTTTTGATCTTGGGAAATATCCTAAAGTTCCTTCTCGAGTCCTGGGAAATTAAAAGTAGGGCAAATGAGATTCCTTGGTGTGTATTTAATGTTCAATCGATTCCATATTTTGTACACTGTGTACCTATATATTATATCTAGAATGTGCTAGTGACACCTGAGGAGACTATGTTATCCTATATGATACATATTTCTGAATACAAATCTCACAGGATGTATGTTGAATAAGATTTTTGGCTTGTGTTTAGCAAGGAATCACACCTTAGGGAGCTTGTGCATATATTTTGTTTCACCGACTATCTGTAAATCAAGTTTGGTAAATTAGTTTTCATATTCTTTAGATTGAAAAATTATACCTGGACACGGGAAGTGAACCCATGACTTTTGGCTTAGTACACCAATGCTTTGACCACTGAGCCATTCTGGAGTCGTCCTATGCTCAGGGTCATTCTTCAACCATATTTAAAGGGGGTCTGTGTGGATGTGTGGAAATCGTCAGCTACGTGTGAGTGAACAATTAAGATCACAAGCTATCAGATAACTCGGCCATCTTATACTTGGAAGGGCTTTATGCTGCCAATAATATATGACAATTGTGCAAATGCATACATCTTGATGGATTGAATAGCCAAGGTGTTATGTTTGGTTATTACGGTTATAGCCGCATGTTTTAATTTAATCTAAAAGATAAAGGACTTTGACCGTAAAGCCATAAATTACTTTTACAACAGCCTTTTTAGTAAGAGTTGCAGGAAAGTCTATAAATAACGTAATTTTTACATTGTAGTGTTTTACATGCACTAAAAAAATGGCTTAGTAAGTAATGAGATTTTTTATTGATTATAGTTTCATAATTATTTTGAATGCTTCTATTAATATTATTATTATTATTATTATTATTATTAGCACCACGTCTTACTACCCGTTCGGGTTACACACACTTACGCTAATGTGTAATGATAGGGTGATTGTGAGATGAAATGGAGGACCTACAGTTTAACGTGGAATCCGAACCACGGTGGAGGCCTGGCATTCCCCACATTCACAAGATGTCTTGTCAGAGGTGAAGGAAGGGTTTGGTAATCAGATAAATCTGTTTCGGGACCTTCTATTAATAATAATTTCAAAATTCCAAAACAAATTTCTTTTTAGGATCTTGGATAGCCAAAGGTAGGTTAATGGCATGCCAAATTAACAGCTTCAGGCTCAATTTCCATGTCAAGGTCAACATTTATTTGAATTATGTTTATGAAAAGACATAACGTTAACCTATTTCCAGGTGTGGGCGCAAATCAACGTTTCATTGCATTAAGTTATTGTAATGCCATCTATCAATAAACCATTGTACTTTTGGCCAGTCTGAATACTTCATATTGAAGCTAATATATGGGACTACCAGTTCAATGCTATACTAAGACCATGAATAAAGCAATTAATGAGAAAATAAGTAACTAGCAAAAATGTGTGTCGGATCAAAGTATATCATTAGAAAAATAGCTGCCGGGCCTGCGTAGATTACAGTGCTAAACATGTACAAGGGAAAGGGTTAATTGACCATTAATTTAAAGATATTGTGTGCGTTTGAGGGTAGTTAAAAGGTGGTACAAGCTGGTGAATACCCTTAACAACAAATGTAAACCAATTGGGCAAGCAAATATATTTACTAACATTCTTAAGGCATCTTCTAAATGTATACAATTTTATCTTTCTTTATTAAAGTTGTGATTGAGATACCTTGTCAATAAATGGATTCATTTCATGAGACACACAGTACCCAGATTTTTCTAATATAGAACATTAGTTTAAAACACATTTCAATAATTACAACCAGAAAGCATATTAATATAATATGTTGTCAGGGGCATTCCCTTCACTGCCTTATAGTATTTTTTTGAATATTCATAAACTTTTCCCCACCCATAATTAAACTAATTTTACTCTCTCTATATATAACACAATATGAAGGCAATCTTGCACTACAGAACACAAATATGGGCAGGTGGAGACATTGTATCAAGTAACAGAACATTTTACAGAAGGCTCAGTTATCACTTATAATCTTGTGACCACTGGGAATGTTTTATTATAACATGTTGTTTTAAAGAATTCTTATGGTAAGTAACATAAGAACAAAATTGACATTTTTGTTGCGGTATCTTTCCACACTCTACATTCTTGTGCCTAGATAGGCTGGGTTGATGGGTGTAGCCCTTACCACACCTTGAACAGAAATATTTGGCACGAATGGATTCCTGTCCAAAGGATGACGAAACAGCATTTGTCTCAAAATCAGGGACAAAACTTCTTCTCAAAGTTTTACTCTTCAAAGTAAGTATATTGTCATCAATTAGATTGAGAATATTGAAAGCTGAAACACAATAAGACAGTACAAAACATTATAAAGTTTAACATAGTAAATTATCTCTACTAGTCTACATCTGGATATGTATTGCCAGTAAAAAGAGTTAAAACATAATTATTATCTATTATCATGTCCTTTAAATGCCCTATCTCTATCTCCCCAATCTCCAAGACTAGAATACATGATAATAAAGAATCACGTTTTAACTTTTTCAATGCTGAAAAATATAATTGTAGTTTGAACAATTCACCAAATAATATATTATAATGAGCAATATAATTTATCATTGTCTCAAATAAATATTACTAGCATATAAATATAGCCTATAGTTTATCAATTTATTTTAATACCTCTTAAATATTGAAAAATGAAAATATTCAACATTTAATGTTTCTCAATGATTCAACTAAGTGGGTGTTATAATAAGAAATCAAACTTATTCATTACTATGGATCTAATTTTTAGAAATATGGACAAACAATATCAAACACAAATAAATATTTAGTCCTCAATAAAAAAAGATAATTAGTGGTTTGGGTTGTAATAGCCAACATAATTGAGTTCTTCCATTTATCTTCTTGCATCCCAATAGCAATCTGTTAGTCATTTCTCTTTAGAAGCATCACAGTGAACTAGATTCCTTCTTGCATCCCAATAGCAATCTGTTAGTCATTTCTCTTTAGAACATCACAGTGAACTATATTCCTTCTTGCATCCCAATATCAACCTGTTAGTAATTTCTCTTTAGAGCATCACAGTGAACTATATTCCTTCTTGCATCCCAATATCAACCTGTTAGTCATTTCTCTTTAGAGCATCACAGTGAACTATATTCCTTCTTGCATCCCAATAGCAACCTGTTAGTCATTTCTCTTTAGAGCATCACAGTGAACTAGATTCCTTCTTGCATCCCAATAGCAATCTGTTAGTCATTTCTCTAAGTAATTTCTATTTAGAACATCACAGTGAACTATATTCCTTCTTGCATTCCAATAGCAACCTGTTAGTCATTTCTCTTTAGAACATCACAGTGAACTATATTATCTCTATTCACTGTAGAATAAGATTATTTACAAAGTACACTGTGGGGAGGATAGCGATGTACTACTCCACACAGAAAACATCACATCTCGTGGCCAAGCGCTGCAATCGCTCTAGAGTTTGAAAGGCGAAGGAGTGAGAGGAGCGTTCTAATAGATAGTACCAAATGGCAAATGAGACATTAGTCCTTCATTGTGAATAGTTGGCTTAGCACGCTTATTTTAAACCAATTTAAAAACACTTTATGTACCTTGTATTTAAAGTTGATTAGGTGTCTGTAATATTTGTCAGAAAAGTTAAAGAATAAAGTAAAAATTCTACACAAAACTACTGAAAGTCCTCAACTTTTGAACTTGCGCGCCCCCCTTGGTAAGCTGACTAAAGTGTACATGCCAGAACGTCAAAATAACGACTGTTGACGTTATCATTGGTGTTCTTCTTCAGTAGTTGGCATTATTTCCACATGTAATGCGTACTGTGTTGAGTAGTAGTTTAGGTAGGAATCCAATCATGCCTTTTATATGGCCAGAAAATAGTGACAGCAGATATCCTTAGGTTTTCTGATACAAGTGTCTTGTCAATGATAATACTCCGCCTTATATTTGTATTATTATTTTTATATTTTTCTCTTTTACAGCTTTCTTAATGATATGTTTCAAAGACGGAAATTATATTTTTTTTTAGGCTAGTCTGGAGAATTGAAGTGGCTTTTTTCTTCTTCTATGAAGTCTGCTTTCCTCCTCCCATGTCTTTCGCAGTGTGATGGTATTATCTGGAGAATTAGGCCTTTAAGTTGTTTTATGACATGGTGGATGTAAAATATGTTTCTAGTCATAGAAAAATTAGTCATAGATTGTATTGCTTGATTAAGAGAAAATGAGTTAATACTTTTTGTTTCTGAAAGGATGTTACATACAGCAAATAGCCAAGAAGACGTTTAAACTAGGAGTACATATTAAACATATCACAAATATAAAAAATCTAGCTCACAATGAAATACACCAAACAATAAAATATAGCTCCGGTAGGTAAAACATGAAAGTAAGTTTTATTATGTACAATCTAAGAAAAAATTAATATCACAAAACTAAGTATACTACTTTAAAACTAGGTCACTTAGGTATTATAAGGATTTTATGATCAGACCACCCTCACAGAAAAAAATACTCTCCATCGTAAATCTTTCTGTCTGGTTCAACATACATTAGCTAACGACGTTTCCTTTTAGTCACCAAACAAGGCCTAACTACAGCGGATTCTGGTCGCTACTTTTACTAACCCTGAGATAGCCCCAGAATGATGTATTGGACCAGCATAATAATTAAATGGAATATTCATTCTAATTTAATAATACATTATAATACTTAAACTTTAAGATAGGCATTAGAGCATTCCATTATAAATTCAGATTTTTAGCATAAGTAAATCCTGAAATCTCAAACATATTAGCCATTATTATTTAATTCAAACTTAAGGATGATAATTTGTCAGTCCAAGATTAATGCGTAAAAGTATTTATCGACAAGTTTAACCAACAATCTCAAAGTTATGGAATAAATATTAGTTACTTTAAAAAATCTTCTCTGACAATTTTTTTTTGATGCAATGATTTATTAATTTAAAAGTGACAAATAAAATATAAATTTATGACAAGTGTAATGATATTATTTTACTGAACTAGTTTCATAAATACATTTGTTTAATCTAATGTAAATATAAAAGACAATCATCTATGTTTATTGTAACGAAAATTATGATTAAATAGTACACCATTTGAGACAAAATACAAGGTATAATAATAAAATATTGATTTAAACAAATCAAGACTTATAAAATTGATTCTTAGATGACCAGATTTGATATGTTGAGTTTCTAAATAAAAGTGCTACTGGTGAATGACCTTGACTGAATGAATATCTTTGAAAGTGAAGTTAATCAGAAACCAAAGTTTATCTATTAAGACTGGTCTGTGGTTGACAGAGGTGTAAACTACTATCTGAAAGCAGTTTTGGATTTAAGACCCCAAGGCTTCCATAAGCTGTTGTAGTAAAAAAAAAAAATCCTTTAGGAGATATAAATGCAGTCATGGTAAAATCTTTAAAAAACATAGCTTACTATATTTTTTTTTTAAATTTCTGACAAAATATTACATACTAATGGCACATGTGGCAAACAAATATTTCAGAGTGAGATTTTCAAAATCGATCGTTGAGAATTTAGTAGCTAAATATGGAATGATAAATCTAATTTATTATGATGGCCATATTTCCTTATTTAAATAATTCCGTAAACATATAAGTCCAAACAGTTAATTTTGTAAATAAAAATAATCTCTACGTTGAAAAGAAAAATATTTGTTTAATGATGGTGCCTCCAGTTTTTTACGGACTAGGCCATCCACACCTTCCGTCCCTGCCCGAAAATTATACTAAACATTGCTTAGCCAGGTAAAATTTACAAAGGGCTAGTCATAAATGATATCCAGATTAGATAAGTAAATGTTCATATTATATTTAATATCGACAGGTTTTTACATTAAATAAACTGTAACTTTCCAAATTTATGTTTTCTTTGTGTCAAAATCCTAGACAAAGAAATCCATAATATTCACTAACACTAAATTTCCTGAATGTGTCCAAAAGGTTATTAATAGCGTTTCCTGCCATTTTTTTACTAAAAGAAATATATATATATATATATATATTTACTAAAAGAAATATATATATTGATTATTTAAAGTGTAATTGTGTATACATAATATCTCACACTCCCTCCTGAAGAGTTCCAATAAAACAAATTTTAGGTCTTGGTATTCATTATTTTGCTATTTTCAGAGTGGCTACCAAAAATATTTTACAAAATTCCCTGACTTTTCAAGATTTTTTCTGACTTTTTTCTAGTTTTAATGGTAGATGATGACTTGTTTTATTCATTATTGATCACATATTAAAAAAGTTTGTATCTACTAAACATTAACAGTTTTATCAGTTATTTTTTTTAAATTCTATGGCTTTTCCTTATTTTTAGTTAAATTCCCTGACATTTCCCTGTCATTCGAAAATTCCCTGACTTTTCCAGGTTTTCCCTGTCTGTAGCCACCATGTATCTAGTGGTAGAAGTGCTTAGTGTGTGTTTGTCAATTTGTTCCTAAATTAGTTTCTTTAACTTATTTCCTATTTAAATTGATTGCTATCTGAAGCTATAACCAAGCACGTAATTTCTCTTAAAAAAAGAACTAAAGATGATATTAAATACACCTAAATTCCACCAATCCAAACCCAATTAGTCAGAAATTTCAGAAAATGTGAATTTTTTTTAATAATCGAAATATTTGTAGCAAAATAAAGCATTTTATCAAGTTTTAAAAGGATTCGGATTAAATACAAAATTGGTGTCCCCCTTCCTCTCATGTATGGCAACAGGTGGTGTCAACCTGGTGGGGTGACTGGCCTTGGTTTACTCGTCGAGGTACTGTGTGTATGCTCAATGACGCACAGAACAATAGTAGCCAACAATCGAACAATACTGTATGCCGTGTCACTAGTAATTGTAAGTTTAATGCTTGTATAGTAATTTTTAGTTTAGTTGCTAATTAAATACATTTGTTCAGATAATCCGAACATCAACAAATCCAAACAGACCCCGGTCCCAATTAGTCGGGATTAAGTGCAATGTATTTTTTTAAATTAATAATTTTTATGATAAATAAAAATATGCAATGAGTTTATCCCCTCTCATATAGAACTAGATATAACTTTGCGGTTAGCCTACATCAAACTATTGGGAAAATATTTTGCTTTTGTTTTTCTAATAACATGAAATAAAATATTTTAATATTTTTAATACACAAAACAAAAATTTTAGTAAATCAAATTTTAATATGGTTTCTAGGCCTTACAGTATTAAAATATTAAAGCTGTACTCATTTAAAAGTCACAGATTTTTGTTAGATCATGTTATTTTTATCAGTGTCTTACTATATGTACAAGTTATACACTTATGTACTAATTATGTTAATGATTTTAGGGATTAGGAAGGTAATATTTAGACGAAGTGTAAGTGCACTTGCATAGACAGAGAGTAGAAAACTATTTAAGAAAAAAACCCTCAGTACATCAACCTAGATATAAATCATAATGTCCCTGTGATCAGAGTCTAGTCTACTGTGAGAGTAGCACCTTAGACAATGCGGCCACCAAAGTGAGTATTGGTTATACTGCCCAGTCAATTTGAGAATTCGCAAAAATGTCCATTTACATTAACTAATTATATGTTAGGAAACTAATTTATATTCTAATGATTCAAGCTTTCTATTAAAACAATTAGTGCCTTATTGTCTTGTCTAAACACATTTTGAACATCTATTAATAAAAATATAACAATGAGAAACCTCACCAAGTGATATATTTAAATGGCGTTCTAGATATATAAGTGTGCAATAATCTCTTTATTTGCAAATAATAAAATATGTTTTTTATTATAAACTATTCCAACATAATAAAACCTAGCCCTCCATGCATTAATAAAAAAAATTATATTAAACTATCCCAACATAATAAAACTTAGCCCTCCATGCATTGATAAAAAAGATTGATATTAGTTGGAAATTGTTATATCAGTATATTAATCAGTTTACTATTTTTTTAAATATGAATGGAATAGGAAAATAATTTTGTTGCCCCCTTAACATATTAGAAAAGTTAGGTTTGGCCAGTATTGGATAGTTTATAATAATAAAAAACATATCACCTATTGTGTACTGAAATTCTTTTGTTGTCATGTTGGGACATTTCTATTACTATGAATATTTATGTTTTTCTGTAATTTATGTTAGTATATATTGAATTTTATAATACTATAAAAACTATAAACATTATAAAATTTTCATTGTTCAGTTTAGTGAAGCTTTGTTGTGTCTATTAAAAATAAGAAAAGCATGTTTAAGTTAATATAAGACAAAGAAAAAATTATTTACATGCTAGTAGCACGAGTGCTATTCTCATAACTTTAAAAAGGTTTATTAAGATAGGTGAAAAATGATAGCATCAATTTAAAGTAGGGATGAGAAACTATTGAAAGTATTGTACAATGTCAATAGTAGTCACATTGCTATCGATAGTGTCACATTGCTATCGATAGTGTCACATTGCTATCAATAGTGTCACATTGCTATCAATAGTGTCACATTGCTATCAATAGTGTCACATTGCTATCAATAGTAGTCACATTGCTATTGATAGTAGTCACATTGCTATCGATAGTGTCACTCCTGAGTTTGTGCTCCTAATTCTCAGAATTAAATGTTAGGGAAAAGAGAGAAAGGGAGGTGGGGAGACAGGGGAGGGGGGGGGGGCAAGAATTTGAAGTGAAACGGTATTTTGAGAATTCTAATGCTTACCTATATCTCACCCAATTAGTTTGTCCAAAACCTACTCTTTCAGTACTTTATTTGATAGGGGGAAATAACTTTTTGTCAACCTGACATCTGTTTTCCTTTCATTTCCCCATTAAGTGTTCACCATTTTTCCTCCTTTAATTTCGTCCAGTTTTCTCCTCTCAATTACACACGTTCTGCTGTCTTCCCACCCCATCTTTTTATTGGCGTCCCTTTGCGGTCTTTTGCCTACATATTTGATTTCCAACATTTTAGTTGGCATCCTCTCTCAAACCTTTCTCAAACTATTAATAACTATTACCTGATATCAAGTGACATACATGTCAATAACAAATGAGTTAAGTAAACAGTTATTGGCAAGATTATATTGTATGCAATGTGATTTAGTAGACAAACAATTCATCAAAATTATAGTGAACTAAATAATAAATGTGTATAAAAGTAACGTTTGATATTACAAAAAAATTCAAGACAGATGTAAATGTAAAATAATAGATTAATTTAGCTTTCATCAATGAAGTTAGTGGTTTATAGATAAGAAGGATAATAAAGAAGAGTAAAGAAGAGAAGATATATGGAGGGGAAGCCCCCCCCCTCCTATTGCATTTGATCGATAACTAATCAATCCATTCAAATCCTAACATGACAGTATCAAGCTCATTGCTAGTAAGTGCCTAATGACCAGTGGCCCTCCGTATGTCTAATCACATGACGGTTGAGGTTATCTGACCGGGTCGTGGCGTATGGACAGTAGGGGCACTTGAGTTCAGGTGCTTTCCCACAATCTTTGTTCATGTGTCTCTGTAGGCTGCCTTTCCAAGAATATTTCTTGCCACAATTCGGACAGTAATATTCCCCGCGGATAGCAGAGATATCTAATGAATTCATTGGATCAATGGTGGATTGGGCAATTTGATGAACCTCTTCTATTTTCACTCTGTCTATCACTTCAGATCCATTACTTTCTATGTTACAATCAATTAATGAATGAAAATAAAAATCTGTAACAAAATTAATAACAACGATTAAGAAAACCATGTACATATTTTAATGTCGGTAATGTTTTAACAGAAGATGAAATACTGATATAGATATGCCCCATTTAAAACATACCTTTTTAAAATTTATATTTTGCTTTTAGTAAGTAGGCGCATGAAGATGTATTATTTACATTTAGACACACACATAGTTAAACAATTATTTTTAGTCATAATATGCTTTATTATTTATATTTATTAGTTATCATAATTTAAACTACCTAAACCAAGGCAACAATAATAAGGCAAGTAAATAATGAACTGAACCATTAGAAGCAACGTGAAATATTTCAAACATCTTACAAGGCTCAACAGCCATGTCCCTTCGAACGTTTTAAGTATATATGTATTAAGACAAGGTCCCAGCCAACCAGACCCACAACTCCCAGGCTAGAACAAATGTTCTTTGTGGGAGAGCTTTATTTCTTTCAACACGGGTATTGCTAGGTTCCATCAAGGGGCACCCGTAAAACAAAAGCTCATTTTAAACATGGTTTCATTAGAGAGGGGACACAAATATCCATCTCGAGTCAATCGGCCAGCTTCCACAAAAATAGGTTCAGGTAGTGACCCAACCCCTTCTCTACATAATCTTGCCTCATGTAGAGCTTAAGCAGACTGCTCAGTTTGATAAAAATGACCCCTTTATGATGAACATGTTGAAAGTGAGTTTTTAAAAACCGCACATTCAACAGTGCTGTTATCACTGAGCAATGACACTAGCAAACTCCAGTGTTGAGGGACTCAACATGACTCAAGGGGTGCAGCAAAGCTTCTATAAGGATGCGGATCTGGTGTACACCTTGTCTGTAGCCAAGGGTTATATTTAATCTGGGCTAGGGATGAGGTAGGTCATTTGAGGCAATAGCAAGGAGAGGACAGGACACCCGGCCAAGATTCAAACCTATATCTTACCCCTACCTTACTTTATGCTTGACATCTTTGACTGTGTGAACACAGGTTTGTTCTTAAGTGTCAGACCTCTACAATACTGATATTTAAAAAAAGTGTTTAAAGGTCTTGAAACGATATTCTAAAGAAAATTAATAAGGAACATGTTATCAAAGAATTAAAAATATTTTAATTCAGTTTGTAGCCCTGGTTTAAACTCAACACACACAAAAAATGTTTTGAGAATTGTGTCATCACAAATCATTTAATGAGCAGTTAATATATTTCAAATTTTTACACACTATTTACATATAAACTGTCAAGACTGTAGTAAATAATAAGTAGAAAATGAATTTTTAAGTAGTATCAAACTACAAAATATCTGCGTAGCAAAATCAGTTTAAATATTTACTTAAACATGTAATAATGTGAAATTGTTTAACACTGAATAAACCACCTTTCCTCGTGTTATATTAGGGGTTTTCAAAAATCAACATCTGATTGGTTGGTAAAAATAAACCATTTGCCATAGCAGCATGGAGCATTGCCTGTATTGATCAGTATTGTGTTATCTCAATAAACACCAACATAAAGTACCCTTTGTTGAGTTGTGCATGACTAAGGACTGAGTAAACATGGACCATATCATCGCCACTCCCGCCAGCAGTGAGGTTTGGGGGGAGATTCTTTTCGGCCAGCAGGACACAGCGCCACCAGGATTCACCATCGATAGTGTCATACAATGAGTGAGAGTTATGTGAGGGATTGGTGCAGGAAATTCAGGGATGTGCATAAGGGGGAACAAAGACAACAGTCGATGGTGACTGATGAACTCGTTCAAAAAGTTGTCATATGTGGGAAAAGTAGTTTTACAATTTCAGTCAGACCTTCTGAATCAATTTCCTCAAGTTTTGAGGACTAGTCTGTTTTGAATTGTCACCAAGAGATTGGGCTACTTACCACAAGTTTTGTGCATGGTGGGTACTAAAATAACTAAGTGACGTTCACAAAACTCAAAGAGTAGGCTCAACTTTGACGTTCCTTCAGTGCTACTGGGAAAATGACCAATTTTTCATGAATGCAGAGAGGAAAGAACAAACCTAAGAAATGCAAACAAACATTTTTGAACCAAAAAAATTATGACTCTAGTGTCCTGGGGCTTAAGGGAATTTTGCTGACAGAATTCACGGCACCAGGGACCACAATATGGTCAGAGGCATATTGTGAAACACTAAAGAAGCTTCGGAATTCAGTACAAAACAAAAGGTGTGAAATGTTCGCTAAGGGAGTCGTTCTGCACGGCGATGTGCGGCTCTCCCACTGTGGTTCATACAAAGGTGTGAAATGTTCACTAAAGGAGTCGTTCTGCACGGCGATGTGCGGCTCTCCCACTGTGGTTCATACAAAGGTGTGAAATGTTCGCTAAGGGAGTCGTTCTGCACGGCGATGTGCGGCTCTCCCACTGTGGTTCATACAAAGGCTTTACTCAAACATTTCAACTGGGAAATGTTCACCTTCTTACACCTCAGACTTCGCGCCAAGCATATATCGTTTCTTAGACAAGATGAAAGTTTAATTTTCTACTCACCGCTTCGAAACCAACAAGGAGCTCATAGATGGAGTCAACAATTAGCCGGGTGCCCTGGCGGCACCGTTCCTTGACGAGGGTTTGCAAGAACTGGTGCCACGATACAAGTGCCTTAATTTGGATGGCAATTAGGTAGAAAAGTAATGCGGCCATGTTATCTAAGTTTTGTGGGTAATATTTTTTAAAATAATTTTAACTTTTTTTACCAGTCAATCAGAGGTTGATTTTTGAATAGTCTCCAATAGTTTTGAATTAAAATTTAATTTGATGGCTAGAAATTTCTGAAGAAAGTAATAGAAATACACTTTCCTAAATTCCCACAAGTACAATTAGTTTTTTAACCAGTTCTATTGCGTTAGTAGTTTGTTTTACACCATTTAAATTTCCCATTATTTAAGGACTTCAAATAAATTGCATTATATAACTGATCTATACTTTGCCCCCTGACATCCCTTGACATATTTATTTGTGTAAATAAAGGTTGCCTAAAAATTAGTGACACATCTTTACAAGTATTATCCCCAAGTCATAAATAAAAATAATATCCCAATAAAAAAAAGCAAAATATGTGTTTAACTCAGAAACATGTTGAAATCAGTGAAATAATATGTACAATTATGAAAATAAAAAAATGAAAATACATCAACAAACAACCCAAATCACCAACATTTTAATGTAATATGATATTAAAATCTATAACCTTAAGAACAGACATAAAAATTAGGTAGTGGTATTATAGGTTATGTTCAATTTCAGAACTCTCTATCCAATTATTTTTGGGGTATCAACTAAGGTACACTTGAAATTCACCATAGTTTGAGCCACATTTTATGTATATAAAAATACCTTAATACATAGTAATCAAGCCATTCCCTTATATGGTAGGCAAGAAACTGTGCATATGGCTCAAAAAACAACTCTGTACTAAATCCATCCTCACTAACTTCCTCTACACGTCCTTATACTTGCATACTCCTTGTGATTCAACCACATCCATACACCGAGTCATACATGCTCTTTTTCTAAAAAGATTATTAATGTTTTTGTTTTTCACACATTCATATAAAACATTTCGCCACGTCTTACATGGCCTACCCCTTCCTTTTTATAAAAACACACACTCTAACTTTAAATATTTCTTTGTCACTCGAACCACAGTTACCATCATACCATGCCCAAACCAACATAAGACACTTCTTTAACAATGACCTATTAAGTTACCTTTCAAACTGCACTCCTTCAGCACCCATTCATTACCGACTTTGTTTGTTCTAGTTTTCCCACATACATTTCTAAGTTATCTCATTCCAACCTCATTCACCTTGAACTTGTGTTTCTGCTTACAAACCACCACTTCACATCCATACAACAACGTTAGCTTAAGAACACTTTTATATGGTGCTTCCATCTTTGCCTATTTTAATACTACAGGGATGACAACCAGTCAAAGGGTCAAAATGACTGACTTAACTGACTAGGGAAATAAACTGACCAAATACTGACAAATTTAATTACAGCCTATCAATAAATTATAGTTTTAAAAGTAAAATTGGGATTCATCACAAATATTATTTTTATCATTATCATTATATCTTATGGGTTCCTTCTTTGACTCGTGCTAGAGCTAAACGTTGAAGCTATCTGAAACTGGACTTGTACAAAGATGACTGGAGTGGAATGTGTTTGCAGCCTGCTATGCAAATGTTTTGCTCCCATTAAAAATGGTAGAATGTTTTTCTTCAGTTTGCCACAGATTTACTTTTCATTGATTGATTGATTTAGTTCACCGTGCATCATATGCACCAAAGGATCTTTCTGAAACCTTATAGTGAACTTCGTAAATAAGTGGGGACTTGTGCAACAAAACTTTCATTGTCTCGTGTTTTAAGAGGTTAATTATATTGCTATACACTGTGGAAGATTTCGCCAAATTACCTTTACTCTTAGGAGCAAAGTCCTTAAAGTACTTTGTAACTGCTGGCCGTTGTTCAATCAGTCTTTCGGCAGCAGTTTATAGTTATAACAACCTAGAATAGACATGTTTCAAGAAGCGATCATTTGTGATAGCGAGATCTCTTTGCATTTTTGTATAATCCTCCCATCAAGATGGCCAGCCAGAAATATTATCATGAAGAAGGAAAATTAAATTTGATGCATTATCTCCCAGTTCTGCCATGCTTTTATGGAATGCATTTTGGATTATAAGAATATTACAAGTGCCATTATCTACCATCGTCTGTCTCTCTGTTAAAGTAAGATAATCATTTGTAAGTTTAGTGACAAACTTGTTGACATTTGGCCCATTATTACTTTGCATTTAGATGTTTTGACTGAGGAAGTTGTGCTGGATCCAAGGTTTTGTTTCAAGTTTACTGTTGCCAATACCATAAAGAAAAATGTATAGGTAACTGGTCACAATCATGTTTTTGGTTAGTGGCCAGTATCTAACAGTTGCCTGTAATTCTTTGTAAGATGTTGCATTGGCGGTTTCATCATAGCAAAAGGTGTAATATGCACCTTTAAAATCCTTCAGAGACTGTTTTATGAAGTATGGGGCCATAACATCTGGTGTTAGATGATGTGCCTTTGTCCTGTTGAGGGAAATGTCTTGGGGCACCGCAATTGAGAAAATGAACTTGAAAGTTCCCCCAATATGTCTACGAGATGGCTCAAAAGTGAAGTCAGCTGAAACAATTTTCAATGCCCAGATAATTTCTATTCACATTGCACTATATCTGACACTGTACGGTGGAATAGTTCCTGTTCTATCTTTAGCAACAGCGTAGCTATCAGTACTAGTTTTCTTCGGCGCACCGGGACGAACCACCAACAGATGTAGCTGAGATGAAACCAGACAATTCCTGTATTCACCCTTATGTTTAAGAAATGCGGCATGCTGTTCAAGTGTTTCAATCCCCCATTTGATACTAACTCAACCAACAGATGTAGCTGAGATGAAACCAGACGATTCCTGTATTCACCCTTATGTTTAAGAAATGCGGCATGCTGTTCAAGTGTTTCAAGCCCCCATTTGATACTAACTCCTTTAGCACACACAACACAAAACATTTTTTCTTCACTTTTTTTTTCATCCCCCTTCAGATATAACGTCTTCATTTTTGACATTTTTTTCCTCAACCACTCAGATATAAAAGCACACTTCTTCAGTGTTTATAAGTCTCACTCACAATTAATTTCAATCAGCAAAATAAAATCATGTTCATCATGGCTTCATTATAATATTTGTATTGTAGACTCAGATTGTTTATCTGAATTAAAAAAGAAAATTAAGATTAAGGTACTAGAAAAAGAGTGACACAACATAACATGGCGAATAACATAGCAGGAAGTAGAGAAGAAAACATGGACCTCAGACCTTAATATTTACATTTTTGAGCAATTAAGGAAAGCCAATGCTCAAGAAACATGTTCATCGTTGGGCCACTATGTCCGCATAATAATAATTATTACTAGGTTAGGAAAAATGAGAAAATAAATGTCTTACCTTAAGGTGAACTTTAAAAAAATGGTTAACTTATTGGGAAGTATTCATTTTCTCCACAACATGCAGTATTGAGAACCAAAAAAAAAATCACAAATTGCAGACACGAAAACAAAAAAATACTTACTTTACTGACCAATTTGGGAAAAAAAAAATACTAACCAGTTTTCACCCGTTACTAATTAATTCTTTGCAATAGTACACATATATCCACCTGTCTGTTCATCTCACCATCTATCCTTCCATTTTTACAGAAAATTCTGAACAGATACATAAAATAGTTCACGTGTTATAACAGTTTTCCATATATACTAAGCTGAGAATCATTTCCTGTGAATGTAAATAATAATAATAATAATAAGAATGACATAGCTTGAAAATGTTCTAGTATAATATAGTAATAAAGTACCACTCACTACAGCACCATTTCATCCATTTGACAATAATGGCGTATAACGCACTAGTCAGTAATTTTAAAGTGTGAATATGAAGGGGTAGATTGACAAAATAGATTAAGTAAGTTGAGTATAAACAATACAATATTTAGTTTACAGGGGCAACTCCAAGCTAGTACTGTGACAAACTCTCCATTGTGGCATTAATTTTATAATATACTAACAAATAATTTTAAATCATCATTATAGGATTTTATTGTATTAGTGTGTCTAGATCTTGTTAATTGAGAAATATTGTTTATGTAATACTAAAGTAATAAATGTGAAATAAACTAAACCATTCTATAAAACTTTAGTCACTAGGATACAGAGAGTAAAATTTAATATTTAAAAAAAATGCAAAATAGTCCTTAACACTGATCAGAATAAATGTTTCTTTTATCCAAATGACTAACCAATAATAATATTTCTTCATTCAACATTAAAGTTTCCAATATATTGTTTTGTTGTTTACTAAAACTACTGTACTACCATGGTAAATAAATATGTCAACATATTGTTTAAATGCAAACCCTCAATATTTAAATGAAAACACAAAAGGCGTGAATCATTGTAATTACAGAAATGCATTAAGCTATGAATAAAGAATGACCCTGAGCATGGGATGAATCCTTAAATAGCTCAGTGCTAAATAGGGTCCAAAAATCCCGGGTAATTTTTCATCAAATCCTAAATTAACCTTAATATTACTTGTATATATCAAATGGATAATGTTTCCAGTCTCAGAGAGGAGTAAAGCAGTATGAAAAATAAGCAAAGACATGTCATGGTCTGAACCAAGGACTCCATACTGGTCTGATCACATGTCATGGTCTAGGAAATGAAGGTAGGTGTAAGAGTGACATTCAGAATATGATCACAAAGAAACCAACATTATTAAATTAAACCCATACAAATATGTATCCCTCAAAATATAATAAACCCAAGTGATAGTGCCATTTGCAGGTGTACAAGAGATAATAGAGGAAGATAGAGTGAAAGAATAGGTTAATGTAATGAGGATGGAAAGGAAAAGATCACACTGAAGACCAAGAAAGAAATGGGAGGAGAAGATAACTAAAAGTGTGAGAGTGAAAGGAGAACAATGAAAGTAAATAGAGGAGGAAGAGTGGTGGAAGGAAAGAGAAAGATAGAAGCCACAGGTTGGAAATAGTCGGTGAGGATTACTATAAAGTTATGGTTTAGGATCATGGTTCTGGAGTTTTAGGTAAAATTCTCAGGCTTCAACAAGCATCCAAAATTCAAAAATTGGTAGAGCAATGTTGTATTAAGTCAAAGGACAGAGGTTTGATTATTTATAAAGGCAGATGTTTCAATATCGTTATTTCAGCTCAGCAGATATGTTTTAAATAACCATGTGTTTTTTTATTTGGTAATGTTAAATGGATAGAAAAAAAAATTAAAAACTAGGAAATTAAAAAGTAATATGTTGTAATTATTATTCTGAAGATTAAAACAGGATACAAAATTGTGTTACAAATATATTTATACTGGTATAGTTAAAACAAAAATGTAGATATTACTTCTACAACATATTATTTGGTATGGTTAATGAGATTAAGTATTTAGGTACAATTTTAACTAGCACTAACGACATTAGATTGGAAATTAGGAAAAGAATACAGCCAGGAAATGCATGCTATGTAAAATTCAGAATATACAAAACAATTGCTTTATTGGTTGTTACCTATGAGTGTGAAACGTGTTCTCTTAACTTACATGACCACAAAATAATTAAGGTGTTTGAAAACAAGGTACTTGGAAAGATATTTGGTCCAAAGAGGAATTAGGCTAGTGCGGAGTGGAGGAGGTTTTATAATGATGAATTACATACCCTGTATTCATCACAAGACATTGTTAGGATAGTAAAGTTTACAGTGGGTAGGACATGAATAAATGGGAGAATCTATAACCATGGTCAGGCTATTGACTGGAAACCCAATGGAAAGACATAGTAGACGCAGATGGGAGGATAACATAGAATAAACTTGACTAATATATAACATGTTCCCCAGAAAATAATATTTCTCCTTAAAACATTTAGAGTATTGAGAAATAAATTCTAATAATTTATCAATGCTCAAGGCTGAGCAAAAAATATTCATAAAACCATGAAAACTAATCATTTAAAGAGGTCCCATTATTAATTTAGAAAAGTTACAATTTAGTTAAAATGGTTATGCCAAATGAAAATATGTAAAATATCTACCATAGTAAAAATAATCCATAGAAAGTAGCTGAACCAAGTGAGTCAACAGCTCCAATCTCAAACAACATAAGCTAGATAAAATGGTACTTTCACATTTAATTACAAAATATAGTTCAGATGACAGGAACAATAGTGGAATCAATGAGAGGCAATAATATGTAACACTTGGGAGGGAATGGCAATAAGCCAAAGTCACCAATGCATACTATCCTGCCGCAAGTTCTCCATAGACAAACTCACACCTCTACAGAAATTTGGCACATATAGTACATTTGAGACAGCCCCCGCCGTACAAATGTAATAACAAAACTATCCACTTGTAGTTTAAATATCCATGGATCTGGTTCTTGTATCTTAGGTAAAAGTATAAATAAGCTTGTATAGATAGTACAAAAAATAGCTTTAAGGTTACACCCTCTTTGTTTAAACGCCAGCTCTCTTCTTGGTTAGAAACTGGGGGAGGGAGGGTTCTTAAAGCCTCTGTGTGCCCCTAATTAGCCAACCAGGGTTTTATATAAAGGCAGATTTTGTTTAAAATCATTTGAGTAAATGTATGAAATATTCTTGTCACACCTCTTGTTACAGTACTTGATATTTCTTTGTAAAACTTTATCAAAATATGCTTAGGAAAACAATGGCTAACATCAACATTTATGAGAGTAGTACGCAAAAGGCATGCCTTGAAATTCACTAGGTTTGCCGCCATATTTTAGACATTATGTTATTGTCAATAAAAGAATAATTAAAAGTTGTTGCATTCAATTATATATAATTCTTTTAAATTTATTTTAACTAAGTAAGATAAAAATGTTTGAGAGGTTTAATATATTACTTTTTCCAGAAAATGATATAGCGTACAATCAAAGATCTGAACTAATTAATGAGGAACTTGGGTATGTCCTTTCTTACAAGTTCAGTTCATGGTTTAACAGAGGAAAATCACAAACATATTTCCTGATCAACTGAAAGAAGTCTCCCTGTGAATATGCATATCAGTCTCCCGTAATGTTGCCAACTTGCATGCTCAGTGATGTAAAGAATAGAGAACCGTGAACAACAACAGAATTGATAAAACACTGATCTAGGAAAATGCAGTGCTGGATTAAAAAATATGAATATTAGTTAATGTAGGAGAGAATAAAAATCAAGAATTCTGAGAAGGCAAACTTGATTATGCACAAAGAATGATTCGAAAGTTACCTTTTTTAAATACTTGACTACACTAAATTGCATAAAAATAATTATTTAATGCATTAGAAGTAACAAAAAAAATAGTTTTTAAATTATTATATTATCAGTATAACCTATATAAGTAAGAAACCTAGGATAGCCACTACCAAAACTAGATATTCAGTAGGTAGCCATTAACACACATTATGTAACTATAAGAATGAACTATACATCTTGAATAAAACTCACCAAAATAATCTAAAATTGCTATTTGGTATGATAATTAATTTTAAAAACAACAAATTTCAAAAACTTAATCAATATAGTTATTTAAACTAGACATTCAATATATTTATTTAACTATACAAGTCCAGAGCTTCCAGCCCTTTTTATTGCATGTCTAGTCAAATGACGGGTCAGCGTGTCTGAGCGGGTTGTGGCGTATGGACAGTAGGGGCACTTAAGTTCAGGTGCTTTCCCACACTCTTTGTTCATGTGTCTCTGGAGGCTGCATTTCCAAGAGTATTTCTTGCCACAATTCGGACAGTAGTATTCCCCGCGAATTGCTGGACTATCTAGAGAATACTGCGGATCAACGGTGGGTTGGTCAAATTGTAGAACCTCCTCTATTTTAACTCTGTCAATTAAATTGGATCCACTATTTTGTTTGCTACTATCTGTAAGTGATTGAAAATAAAAATCTGTAACAGTAAAAAAAAACATTTAAGGGAAACGGGTCTGTTTTGTTTTAATGTTGGTTCCATTTTAACTATCACAAGTACTAATGAGTGTAAACAAAATACAGATTTGCATTTAGTGTGTAGTACATGCATCTAAATTAATCACACGAGAATTTTGATAATCATTTAACTTACTTTAGTGTCTGTGTTGGCTAGCAGCGACTTAACTAAATTAACTAAGAAGAACGCTAACACTTGTACAGTAAAATGTACATGAATAGTGAAGAGAGAAGATCAGAATGATGTTTGGGCTATCAAATATCTTCTTTATAAGATTGAAAAATTATACCTGGACACAGGTCCCTGGTTCGAATCCCAGGTGTCCAAGTGTCATTTTTCAAATTTACGAATAAATTAACTAAAGGAGGAAATTTTATAGCATTTACTTGGTAAAAGGTTCAAACTTAAGTCACAATGGCTCTACTCTAGCTATTGTCATTGTAGAGACTTTGCTAATCTTTTAATACCAAACTTAACTCCAGAGATGGCATTGTTGTGAAAGTGTAAAAAATAAGTAAGAAATAATCAAATAAGACAAGGTGCCAATTACAATTTTAAGAAAGGTGAAACTTGACAGTAAAAATATATTAACAATTCTTGAAGGGAAATATTTTATAGCAACAAAACTCAAAAATACTTCCTTTGATGTAAATAAGTACTTGTATATTTGTCAATTTGTTGTTTATCATTTAATGCAATTGTTTTGGGAAACAGCAAATTTGTATCTTTATGTATTTATGATCAAATGAGATTTTTTTGAGAGAATGAAAATTTGTTTCTTTATATAAATATGAACAATTGCATGGGAAATAAAAGCAAAAAAGTCATAGTAATATTTCAATATTTTGAATATATGTGTTTACTTGAAATAAAAATAAGGCTATTTATAGCTTTGGAGGCGTTGTAGATAGTAATTATAAGGAGTAAATACGACTTTTTCCAGGGCAGACATGTGCGTTCCTATTTTTCTGGGTGTGTTGTTGTTTGTAGAGCCACAATTTTAAACTTTCAAGTTGTTTAACGATAATAGTAAAATGTTTCATTCTAAGGGTATTTGTAATAAATTGTACCAACTTTTCCAAGATTTTAATTCCAAAGCAAGTCTACTTCTGAACATGTTAGTTTTTGTTAGCAAAATGGTTTGGTTTTACATTCCTAAGCCATGAGCTGAAGATTAAGCTAATAAGGCTTATAAGGATAGATCATGTAGTCAACTTATTGTTTGTGGACTACAGTGGTGTAAGGACTAACACAGGTTGCACCAACAAGGTTGTGTCAACAATACAAAATACCAGCACACTAAAACGGTCCTGCCCAGCAACGGTGGGCCATCAAACTCCCCCCCTAAAAAAACCTGAAGGTTTAGAAAAAGTTCCCATTATATTCAATTTACCTTTATTTCTAGATGCCCTTGACAAATGTCTGACCTGTGAGCAAATATTGCATAGGCAACTGCGATACTTTTAATTTTATAAAGCATAATTATAACCTGCACAAAAATCACAACACACTCCTTTAGATGGACCAGGATGAATTGCATATGTTGGTTATCCTTTGTACATATCACAAATTAGTTCCCTTTTTATCTTAACATCTGCTAATTGATAATGAAGTGAAGATGCTTGCTTAGCACTAGGTAGCTCCACTGCTTTAGAGATTGTCAAATTGGTGGCATTTTC
Organism: Timema poppense; assembly: GCA_902141375.1. Lineage (NCBI taxonomy): Eukaryota > Metazoa > Arthropoda > Insecta > Phasmatodea > Timematidae > Timema > Timema poppense. The sequence goes on from CABFOV010000065.1 coordinate 278,920, forward strand.
ATCGAAAAGTCTATTACAAATGGTACCTTTAATCATCTCCAAAACAAATTTACTAATGTTAGCAAAGTCTAGATGGGTGTGAAATTAACAATTTGCTGTCGATTCTCGTATTCTTACCAACCACTAATCAACGTTATTATTTGGCTCTTTACTGGCATTGCCAGACTTAAATCTAGTAGCGAAAACAGACTCAGACGGCAGAAAATAATTATCGAACAATTTAACGTGGCTTTTTGGGTACACTTAAAGTTGTTCATTAATTTAAATGTATCTTCATCCAACGCTTTTGGTTTCACTATTGATGCGGGTATAGTCGAAGAAATTGTCCAGGTTAGGTTTGTAAAGAGACCAATCATTTTTCAGAGTTAACTCCCTCAATGCAGCAATGGTTCTGCTTTCTTCATAGTCAGATATATTGAATACTAGTATAAATTCCTTCCTTGGGATTAATATCTCAGGTCTTCAATAATCATAATCCAATAGTGTGACCTAATTAAATGTTTGTGGAGACAATTTCCAATGGATTTAACAAAAATGAGTAATTTTGTTTAATGTTCCGTACAGCTGGAGTTTTAAATATTAGTGGTGTTTGGTTAAAATTTTCTTACAACTTCTTTAAATACTTTTCTTTACCTTTAATAAATGTTGATTACTATTTTTAGGAGATTTCATAGAAGATTATATGAGTAAAATTAACAGATTTAAGTCTAAACCATAGATGATTGAGGAAGTGTACCCACATTTGTGTATGGGAAAGTGGAAAATAATTTATGAAAACACCCTCAGTACACACAACCGAGATATGAACCTCGATCTCCCTGTCAACAGCAATCCAGTCTATCGTGAGAGTGAACCTTAGACCATTTTGTTCAGCCCTTTTGATGAACCAACAACACAAAATGCGGACCAGGTCTTGTTGTAAATGTTGTAGAAATACACTACTTGAGATTTGAAAATGTTGCATTTGGAAGTTTGTCAATATTTGGGATGATGTAGCAAATTTGTATTCTTTTCTCACCAAAGATTGAATCCAATTTTTTTTTTAATTTGCACACCAAATATGTGCAATGTTTGGCAACATATAAGTAAGTGAACAATTGATTTTTCTTAGACTGGATGCACACTGCAATCAACATTGTGTTAACACACAATGGAAAAACACACTTTTGTGTTATCATGGAACATGTTCGAACAAAACAATAACACATATTAACAAACGTTTACACAAATCAATCATCTTACATGCTCCCATGTTTCATGGAACATTGTTCATTCCTCATGCACCCCTCCTCTTGTTTACTAGTCTGTTGAGCTGGAAAGTGGGGTGTGCTGGTTTAATATGTGGTTAATCGGTGGTCGAAAATGTGTTGTTAATTTTTTGTTGTGTAGTAGCAACATGCCAGTGCAAAAAGGAATTCAAACAATGTAGGCCTTCTTACTGCCAAGTTACATGTAGAAAAATGTATAATATTTGTGAAGCAAAGGCTTGCCATTTTAATCTTAGGGACTATCATAGCAAAGTTTTCATCAGTCCTTTTTTTAAACATTGGGCGAACCCAGATACATCTATTCATCTTATTCTTCATGAGGCATCACCAACCACAACAACAAAGCGACTTCTTAATCCCTTTCCTGCATCTTGACAAATATAAAAGGTACAAGAGATGAAAATGTTTTATTGTGTTTTGTATGTTCCATGATCCAAACTACCTTCGCACAAATTTGTTTTGTTACACAAAGACATTTTTGTTTCATAGAGTGTCACCATATAATGATCAATGATGTGTACACCCACCTTATGAAAAGAAACAAACAGCCGAGAAATCATGGATTACAGACATGTGTTTTTCATCAGTTATGAAAGTGAATTTAATACAAAATTTAAATACAAGTATTTACACTTTTACAATAAATAAAAGGCTTCATATTTCTGGTGAAAAATATAGTTTTGAAATGCCTACTATTCTTAATTTATTTTAGTAATAGTAAGGATTTTAGAATTAAGTTTTTTGGCGTAAGAATTTTCAGTTTGACCCCCATAATCAAATAAGTTTGACACTGCCCTATGCTATTTGACCACCAACGCAGGTTTGCCATGTTCTCAATACTACTTTATAAAAACAGCACCATCCACGTTCAGGAAAGACAATCTTGACATACATCAAAATTTATTGAAAGGCATGTATGTTTAAATTTGTATTATAAATGGCTTAGAATTCAACTTTTTTTTAAATAAATGTATACTCTTAAAAGCTGTGTTTAAATATTTATAATATGGAGTTCAAGTAACAAGAAACTGTGTTTTTTAAGACTATATATAGTCAATATTAACCCAGTAATACCAATTTTAAAAACATAATGTTTTATGAAAAAAAAGGTGTACTTTAAACAATTATCATGAAAATTTGAGGTTGAACCTCCTCCTCCTCCTAAAAGAAAAATGTAAAGTAGCAGTAAGTGTTAATTAGTTGTAACTTTTTGTTCACGGAATCACTGAAATGCCCCAAGTAGTGGAGGGGGCCACGTTGTAATATCCAAATTTGTGACATTAAGGTTCAATATGTATCAATTATTCCTTTATTTAAACTTATTAAAATCACTTAATCAATTTGAATACATGGGTCGCTCTCTGATATCACACATAATAAATATCAATGCAGGTTGCCCAAGTTATCAAGGAGGATATCCCGATGGATTGTAGTAATAAAGGTCAGATCAGAACGCCTGATGCGGAATATGCATGTTTACAGCACAAGCCCAACTACTTTAGAAAAAGATGTGTTCCCTACCCACGGTAGGAGCGTAATCAAGTGAAAGTTAGCAGAAGGTTCTTTATTGCAAACTTTAGCTGGAAGTAACTAATGTCAACCTTTTTGAAAATATTTATTCTTTGTTTAGTAATGCTATATTATCAATAAAAAGTGTTATCAAATGATTCTAATAACCCTTTCAACTAATGTTTGCACTAAAGAACCTTCTGCCAGATTACACTTACCACCTTTTCTAACGTAGATTATACCTTGCATAAGATTTATACCTTCTAGAACTTTCTACAACGCATTCCAACCTTATACATTCCAAATCCTTGTTTACTTTCAAAAAAAAGCTCCGGCCTGTTTGGACGAGAGAAGGATGGAAGAGTGATGAAATACTTTGCAATCCTACAACCGAGAGAATATTAAAATATAGTATAATTTTGAATATCTTAGAGTATTAAATTTATTATAACTCATAAGGATTTAAGGGGCTTATAAAACAATAAGATCACATAGTATAACAGTAAACTTTACAAATATAGCTCCAAACAAATAGATCAATGAAGCTTTACATTCCAACAATGCCCAACGCTTATTATTTATTACATGATTATATGTCTAGTCAAATGACGGGTGAGCGTGTCTGAGCGGGTTGTGGCGTATGGACAGTAGGGGCATTTGAGTTCAGGTGCTTTCCCACACTCTTTGTTCATGTGTCTCTGGAGGTTGCCTTTCCAAGAGTATTTCTTGCCACAATTAGGACAGTAGTATTCTCCGCGAATTGCTGGGCTATCTAAAGGATCCAAATAGCAACTGTTGATTTGGTTAGAACTTGTTAATGACTCTAACATGTGATCTGAAAAAGAAAATATTATTATTTATTAAATAAATTTATTTTAAAGTATTAATTTTAATTTTATATTAACACAAATTATATTTTTAAGAATTGAATAATTTATTTTTATTTTTTGCATTGCGTCCTACTACTTGTTCGGGTTATATGCTAGTATTTTAAATGGTTGTTGTTATTAATAAAGTATGATCATTATTTTTTAAAAAGCTTAGAAATTCTTAACATTATTTTGAGTGTTTCTAATGCGCATGTGGGCATGGGTATGTGCGCACACACACATACATACATACATACATACATACAAAAGCTATTTTAAACTATGTACATCGAAAAAATAAATAAGTTTGGCAAAAATAGTGATTGTAACTAAATTAACCTTAGTTAGATAAATAATAATGAAAGTTTTCCTTGTTTAAGTTATAAAAGAGCCATCTATACCAAGGAACCTGTAACAATTTTCATTACATAATATTGATTACTCTACAGCTTCAAAGCTCGAAAGTTTATTGTTAAACTTACAAAAGTATTACATATGAATTTTAAAAACAAATAAACAAAATCTGTGAGGTGTGGGGAGAGGGGGGGAGGGTAATATTTAAAGGAATATATAATATCAAAAACAAGTTTTCAAGTTAAAATATATATATATATATAGCCAAGTTTTTATTGAAGGTAATTGTGCTTGATTTCAAAACAAATTCTATTTGTCTAAATCAATACATATTTTCTGTTGTTGCATTCTGATGCCTTTAAGTAATAAACGAGGCACAGGGTGAAACATGTACGATGTAAAGTCATTCTACTGTTAAATGTATTACATTAGTTAATTTTGCCATTATTAAAGTTTAAAACTGTGCTTCAAGTCTTCTCAACTAACCACATATTAGAATATTAGACTTCTGAATAAGGGAAGAGGAAGATAGAATTTAAAGGAAGTGTATCTGCATTTGAATGGAGACAACAAAAATTTTAATCCCAAACTATGTGACATTGGCGAACTTGAATAATAATGAGGTGTTTGTTTTCGTGACTGCCAGTGCCCGTTTTAATTCTTTTAAATGTATATCGTTCTAAATGTGGCATTTTTAAATTATTTATGGTCAAGATCTTGGGAACATTTTGTTTTTATTGGTGGGGAAGGGGAGGGGTGTCTTTAGAGTCAAAATTAAATTATGGCACCCACAGAAATGAAGTTGGCCCTCTTAATAAACTAGAGTATGGAGCCGACAGTGGTGCTCCCAACAAATATGCAAAACCATTTAACCAGAAATTGCTTTGATTCTAACTAATGGGTAGGTGGATGGACCCCAGTAAGCACCTCCAGCAGCCATCTAAAATTTTTAGAGGTGGCTGGCAGCCCTGAGTGCTCCTCCCC
>CABFOV010000065.1:284010-344176 GCA_902141375.1 Timema poppense
CTCCCCCCCTCCCCCCCTTTTCTTATAGCCCTGGTAAAAGTGTAATAGGAAACAACAGAAACTATAATTAATATAAAGCCACAGTAGGTTAAATAGATCTTGTATTAGGGTTGTGGATTTAAATAGGCTAGAAAGAATTTGAGCAGCATGAAATTATATTAAAAATTGGTTGTTTTTTTAAATTTTGACATTCTTTGCACCATAATCCAGAGAACTTCATAGATGAAGATTATGTAGGTGTTTTAAAAAAAAAATATTAATGGTCCTTTAAGTTTTGTTGGTAACTATTGAAACTTTTGATTGTGTATTCCAAAATAAACACATGATATGAAAGTATGACATTAAATGTTGCTTGGCAAGAAATAAATGTGTTTATTTCACATAAAGTGCAATATTTATACACTATTGTTATTCTCGCATGGAATGATATCTGATATGCATAATTTGAGTGAAGAGAGGGTGGGACTCTATAGCTAATATTTGTATCTGCCTTGATGAGTGAGTTTATATATTCAGAGCTTATCACATGATTGGTTAAGAGATTATTCAATTAATATAAAATTTTATTACCGACCAATATTTCAAAATTGTTTATTTATAACCCCCTGTGAGGTATAAGAGCTGTCCTGTCTGAGTTTAGGGCTTAAAGATTCACTCCAATATGTTTGTGTCAGACATGAGATACGAGTATAAAGCAACAACTAAATTCCAAAATTTAATATACCTGCCGACCATGAATGGGAACCTTCTTTTAGGTCTTGACAAGTTCTACGAGGTCAGGTCGTGTAAATAGAAAAAAGTTCCCTCAGAGACTCTGGATTAAATACAAATATTTTAAGTGTTTACCAAATGGTGTCTAATACAACTTGTCAATCAATATGTTTTTGATAAAGAGAAATAAGTTGCATTGGTACATCAAGAAAAGATTTTAAAATGTCCATAATTAATTAATGAAGGGTCATCAAATACTACTCAAAGTTTCACTAAGTAAAGTAAGCAAAGCGTGAAGGGAAACTTGGTTATTATTTATTTCAATTTCCTAATTTACTTGTGCAAAGTTAAGGTTTAGTAATATAAATTTAAAGGAACAAAACATACAATTATCACTCTTTTAATTATTATTTTAGCACTGCATCTTACTACCTGTTCGGGCTGTTTTCCTATGTACTAATTAAGCTAACGGGTTAAGGATGAGGAAGATCGGATTTATGCAAGTATACCAACATTAGCATTAAGAAAAACTGGGAAACTATTTAGGAAAAACCATATTGAGTACACTAGATCGAGATCAACCTCCAATATCCTGTAATCAGCAGTCTACTCTATTGTAAGTGTGACGCTTTTGAATATGTGGCAACCAAAGTGGGTACTATCTTATAAATTATGTCTCAATCACATAATCTGTTGTTTACCTACTCAATACATCACATATATAAACAAATTAATATAAACTCACATTACTACACATAAAATAATTGTAGGAAAAAACAGAAACACACTCACAAATTTTGCCTCTAGAACTATTTGAGATAAAAGATTTAAGTTTGGTTTCTATGTTTATAAATTTAGACAGTTTTTTTTAAAGTGGTCAGATTAGTTTCTGGTGGTTGCAGGTAGCTCATTTTAATCTCGTGATGTTGCAAATGTGAGGGACCGGGAGTAGAACTGGAATTTGCGTAAAGGTACAAAGAGAGCTGAATAAATGCTAGCAAGTGTATTACAGCAATGTTTTTAGAACAGCCGAAAGTGAAATGATAAATACTCAGGTTAAAATGAGTTGACAATGTTATATACTAAAGTAAGGAACTTAAACAAAATTCCTTTTTTTTCAGTTGTTACCATTCTAGTTTTTTTAAATATGTGAATATGTGGTATTTTAAATGATAAATTATGTATATAAGTTGGTTATGTATGTTGGACTTAATTACATAGTTCTGTTAGGTTGATGTATACAATGTTATGGTAGTTAAAACTAATGTTCCAACGTAGCCTTAAGTTCAGGTGTTAATATCAGTTTTAAGTCTTTAAATAGTGTATACAACTCCCCAGTTGTCATACAGTCCACCCAATACAATTTTGTGTTCCTTATTATACATAAGTTCTTTGCATATGAAGGTAGAAGGATTATGGTATAGTTCATAAATAATTCTAGAATAGAAGAGCAATTTATACTAAGCATAAGTCTAAGCCTCACGGTAAATGTTGACTGTGATTTAATTGAATTGATCGTTAATTACGCCATTACTACCAATTTGCAATTAGATTTCAAATCAGCATTTATTTTATCAAAAGTTTAAAATACTTACTTTCAGACCAAAAACCAAAATACCACGGTTTGAGCCCACAAGTCAACTAAACTGGCCGAGCGGCCGCCATCATTAGTGATGATAGTGTCAACATTTGCGGATAGAAGGTGTCGTGTCGTCAGAACGAGCCCTACAAGTGTTAATTTCAGTTTTCTAAAGTGGAGCTGCTACTTCTTTACTCAAGTAGCTTATTCTTGTATATTATCAACATATAGGTAATACCTACAATTTAACTAATAAAGAGGGAAAATAATAATATTCCAAGAATAGACCCCTTCAAGACGGCTCTTACTTCCTAAAGAGCTCTATCCAGAATATGTATCATACACTACTATCGCCCACAGCATGTGATCTCTCTAGAAAGATTAGAGCATAATAAAGTAACACAAGGGATTGATATTTGTTTTTCCCAAGCTTCTGCATTATTTAAAGTTGATTTGAGAAGTAGATACTTTAATACATCTAATGCGTGCAATGCTTTCTAGATCCCATTCCTTTAAACTGTTGCAAAAGAAACCTATATCTGGTAGTTAAGCTACTGAAATGTAAGCCCCAGGAAGCTTTCTTTTAACCCTAAATTAAAGCTGACTAGCTTCATGTCTTAAAGGTTCGACAGTTCAAACACATGACCATTTCATGATCTGTTAAATAATCATCACCATACCTGCTAACACTTTTCAAAGGTAGCCACAGTCGCCTTTTTTTTATACATAACCTGCTAACACTTTTCAAAGGTAGTCACAGTCGCCTTTTTTTTATACATGAGCATAGAGGTTAAATAACATACAAGAAAACAGAAATGTATGACAAGACTTTTTTTTTCTTTTTTAACTTTTACACATCATAATACATTTATGTATTTTATTTTTACAGATATAGTTTTATTCTCAAATACAAGCTTGTGATGAATGTTATACTATGAAAATAGATGTGAATATAAACTTTGAAAAATTAGGAGCAAATTTAAAATTTAAAAAAATTAAAAACATCAGGGTGTAAAACAATGTCAACTTTCTTTTCAAGTTATATTTAAATTATTTCTAGTAAATAGTAATATCAACAAATAAAAAAAAAATATTCATCATACAATATTATTGCACAGTACTTATAATACTTACAAATAGTTATTGCAACTCAGTGTTTAAAAACCACTATGCACATTATTAAAATAAACAATAAATAAGTAAAGGTGAAATTTATGAAGGTAATAGCTTACCAATCTGAGGGAAAACAACCCAATGACAGTTTATTTGTTTACTACAAAACATAGTTGAGCAATAATTGACATTAAACTTCACATCAAGTAACATTTAATAAAAACAAACTAAATATAATTTGTCAACACACAAATAAATTATGCCTACATATGTTAAAAATGAAAAATAATGTGGCAAACAAAATACTTTTTTTCATCAAAATAGTGTTAATATTGGTATTTTGTTAAATGGAAATGATTTTCATTATTTTAAAATGCTGGTTCACAATATTGATAAGTTATTCCTTAATAATGTGGATAAACCTATTATTTAAAGTAAATATCGGAACTAATTCAAAGAAACGGGTGTTTGGAATGAGTTTGAAGATGAGATTTCAAGCGATGCTTGTGTTTGAAGGTGCACGAGCAATAAGGACACATGTGACTCGGTTTCTTCCCACATTCCACTGTCATGTGTCTGGAGAGATTGCTCTTCCACGAGTACCGCTTCCCACATTTCGAACAAGCAAAATCTTTGTTGCCTCTCATATATTTGTGCCCCGGATTCCGTCCACCGTTCCCTTCATATGGGGAACTGGTCCACAAACTCTCCAAATCACTTGGGCCATGGCCGCTTTGTGACCATGAATATAATCCTGAAATACAAGAACAATACATTTCAAATAATATTATAAATCCTTGAGTAAATCTGACAGAAACACTTGTAATCCTGAAGATGCATACTAATCCTTTATGAAATATATAAATAAAAACGCTTCATCCACATGCTCACAATTTATAAATAAGTTGGTTTTTATCTAATAAAATTATTTTCATCCAAAGTAAACATCACAACACACATGATATATAATTTAGCAATATAACAAAAATACATATATACAGTAGAGCGTCGTTGGAAATCCGAACGTCAAAAATCCGGATCGGCGGTGAGAGCAGGTAGGGGAGGTAATGGGAGGTGCCCTTGAGAGTTCAACGACTTAGCCAGTCACCTCTCCTTGGTCACGTGCTCGGCTCAGTTCTGTGCTATCATTTACAAACTTTACAGCAATGGTGATAATGGAAGCAATGTAAAAGAGAGTGACGACGACGAATAAATGGATGCTGAAGAAGCTGCCGGTCCTTCACACTCAGACGCCTATGAAGCAATCCAGACAGCTATGAACTGGTTAGAGAGGCAACCTGAGGGGACGGCGACACAACTTGTACTTCTTAAAAGACTGAGAGATGTGGCTGCAAAGAAACGTAGGTCAAGTCTTGTACAAAAAACAATTAAGGACTTTTTACCCAGTAAGTTTCCATTAATTATTGTAGATTCTTGGGGTTTTTTTTCTAAAAAGTATTGTAGAGTTACTAATATAAATTACATATTGTACATGTTCTTATTCAATATACTTTATTAAAATATTTTGTGTACTGTATTTTTCGAACCCTTCACCCTCTATTTTGCAATACAGTAGACTCCCGAGCATCATGTATCCTCTAGTCAATACATTGCGTATGTATACAGTTATTGAAAGCACATTTGAAAATCCGGACAATTCAGTAATCCGGATGGGTCCCGGTCCCGATCGATCCGGATTAACGATGCTCCACTGTAGTTTAATACTATCTTAGCTTAGAAATAAAAATGCATCATATCTGTTAGACATTACAATGAATAATAATAAAATAACACACAGCCAAATATATAATTACCAACAATTTTTACTCAACCCAGTATTTCTGAGTCAAATGTATTCACATTCCATGTATATGTTACAAATTCATATCATTAATTCCCCAACTACCTACTGCTTATTAAATAATACTGGTGATCTATTAACCAGATTTATCAATATTTGCACCTCCAAAATCAATATTTATTTAGGTGCTATCAACAACTAAAAAAATGCACAGTAAGATTCATTGGTATCACCTCTTGAAATGATTAGATGAAATAAACAGTTAAAGTGTGTTCATGGCTTCCCATATTGCTCCTTCCTTTGTTTCAGAAATGATACACATATCAATACTGATGTATTACAATCAAAGTGTATAATATTTTTCTCGGTTTTACACAATGACCTATTATAAAAATTAGTGTTCTGGCTTTCTATACTTATAATTTCTTTGAATATATAATTTTCTAACTGTCAAAATGTAAAATATCCAACTACCAGTACCCTAACATATTTGAAAGGTAATACCGATGAAAATAATACAAGGTGTTGTGTCATAGAATGATCCCAAACCTTATGATGTGCTTAAGTTGCGTTACTACAATATCTGGCGACACATGGCATGATGGTGGTTATTGTTTGACTTGTAACCTTCATAGGAATTACGATAGAATTTTAAGAGTCATATTACTTTTAAATAAACAGTAAGAGTGTGATGTGTTATAAGAGCTGTAAATTTAGTCTGATCCAATGGATTGACCCAAAGAGTAGTATCTAGCTATGATCAATGGAATTGAAGGCGTGCAAAGAAATAATGTTTATAATTCAGAGATAGCATTGGCTAAACCAAGGACAATTAATACTACCCACCACAAATTATCATTTGTTTACCTACTTACCATATTTATGCCACTAAAGGTTGAAGGTGAACAACAAATAGTTTTCAAGTAGCAAAGTATTTGTGATAACTGCATCGGTGGGTCCACAAACTAAACATCAAGGTCATCCACTCTAGTTTGTCGATCATGGGGAGGTCAGGGTTAGAATTCCAGCAAGGAATGCTGAGCTTGGATTTTTATAGATGGTTTTCTACTTTCCCTTTGGGCAAATTTAGGTACATTTTCTCTCCATTCTACTTTACCCTAGTCTAATTATAGATGAGAATTTTCCACAGTGACGGCTTGCGGTCTAAGCAGGTGAGGCCACAGTTAGAAACTATTACATATAGAAATAAGTCCATCAAAGTGGGTTAGGGGACGAGTGAAAGGGAAGAGGGTGGGGATAAAACTGTTAGAAAATACTCATACAAAAATTTAAATTATTTTATTATTATGAATTAATTACACTAATATATTAGAGATTAAAAGGGTTGTAATTTGAGGAAGTATACCTGCATTTGCATGGAAGAAGAGGAAAACCCTTTAAGAAAAAACCTCTTCAGTACACCAAACAAGGATTGAACCTCGATCTCCCTGTTCTCAGCAGTCTTAAAAAAGTAATTGTCGGTGGAAATCATGCAATACAAGTCAGGGTTTATAAACTAATATAATAAAGTTAGCAATTATTAACTTTTGCATCTGGGAGTATTAAACACCAGCCTAATATTATTAACATTGAATCCCAACCCTCAAATTTCAGAGGGACCCTTTATTTATATTATTAGTAAGCCAAACTTTTAGACAAAAGTGTACAATATAGTGGCCAACTTTATAACACTTCCACACATGTGACTTTTCTTGTACATGACATGTAATTATTTATTTTAATTGGCACAGTGAACACAAGGATTAGATTCAAGGTGGTAGGGATGAGCACTCACTTGAAGGAAGTAAAACAGAATGTTAGTATTCTCACCAAGATTCGAGCCCCTGTCTCCTAGATCAGAGTATAGAAGTCAAGCAGTGAGTTGTCTCTGCTAGTAATGTTATCTAAAGTAGACAATGTTAAAAAAATTAGTTCTGAAAACTATTAATCAAGAATTAAAATCAAACCATAATTTAAAAATGATGTATTGTATTAATGTGAAACATAAATTGAATGTAGTTTTAGAAGCAAACAACCGCCTCTGTGGTCTAATGGTTAAAAGTTCCTGGCTATCGATTTAAAGATCCCGGGTTTGATTCCTGGTGTTTCCAGATTTCCTGTGAAGCAGTGGGTCTGGAACGAGGTCAACTTAGCCTCATGAGGACAAATGAGGAGCTACTTGAATGAAAAAGTAGCGGCTTCGATCTAGAAAATTGATGGAGGGTTTGTTGTGCTGACCACATGACACCACCTAAACATAAAATTGGCACTCGCTTCATCAAAAGACGATGGCTCCTCGCTCGATAAGTATGGCCTAATTACAGGCTGGCGACAAAAAACATATTTTAGTTTCTATTGAAATAGTAGTCAACATTATCATAAAACCTGTAGAGCATGAAAGTCGAATGTGTTTTTATATAAGTAAAAAATAAATTCAATTCATTTGGCATTTGTGTTTTTGAAATGATAAGCATTTTAGAACAAAACACATTGAACATGTAAAGATAATGTTTGATTAACAGCAAGTAATCAATCATATTGTAAAGCTTACATATTGGATTTACAAAACAGTTGCATTAATAGCATTATAAAGCTACCATATTAATCATAATTAAAAACTAAATCAAGTAAAAGGTTATTTATGAACCTTAAACGAAGCCGATATGTATATTTTTTCTAGTGACCCAATTGTTTGCTTTTAGGAAATTGTTTTAACTGCCAATATAACTTCAAAGAACTCTGGTTTGGCCAGTTATGTGTTAGAAAGAGTATACATGCTAAACGTATATGAGTCCGGTCAGAATTGTACAGCCCCTCTCCCTGTCTCAATCTAACCTTAAGTAGTCTAGGTAGTGATTCCGACTATCTGCCTTAACTAACTTATACTATGAAAATTGAAAAATGACACCTGGATATGAGAATCGAACCTGGGACCTTTGGCTTAGTACGCCAATGCTCTAGCCACTGAGCTATCCAGGAATCGTCTCGTTCCCAAGGTAGTTTTTCACTCATATTTTAAGGCAGAGTCTATAATAGACGTCCGGAAATTGCCAGCTATAAATGTGTGAATTATTCATATCACGAGCTATCAGATAACGCGGCCACCTTCGACTCAATAGTTGGCTTAATGCTGCCACTTGTACAATTATTATAATTGTAAGGGATCGCATATTTATTAATAAATAGGCAAAGCTATTATTGATGCTTTTACTGAGGATTACTTTATATAGGTATCATATTCTGAAAATTGAAACGATTCCTGGATAGCTGAGTGGTTAAAACATTGGCGTACTAAGCCAAAGGTCCCGGGTTCGATTCTCGTGTCCATGTGTCATTTTTCAATTTTTCAGAATATGATATCTAGATGGGTTAATCCTCACTAAAAGCATAAATAATAGCTTTGGCTATTTGAATCTTACCTAACTTAGATGTTCATGTACATGAATAACATTTATAAATATGTGTCGTCGGGTGATATGGTCACTTCTCTTGGGACCTCCAAGTGTCCTATAGGATTCGTTGACATTTATATAGGAAGCTAGGATACAAGGATACACACTACTTAGAGCTATGGCTACTTTAATAATGTGACACAGACAATTGTGACTGTTGAAATGTGTGTCTTGTAGAAGTGTGTCATAAACAATATCCAGCAAGTATAAGAGTATTTCAATACCTCCGATGATTATAACGTGACTATGTTCAATCCAAACTATTCAAAACATAAAATGCAATGTACAACCAATTATATAATATACTCTTAAAAACCATATACAGTGTCTTAAGTGAAATAAATTGTGTGCCATTATTATGACAATGAAGAATAACAGTCTGTTGACAGATAAATAAACTCAAAAGTTTAACTATAGAAAATAATAAATGTATTGCAGAGGACAGGGTGCTTTGGCAGTCTAAGTTCACTGACAAAAGGAATGGACCTGTAGTAAGACAGAACATTTAATAAAATGTAGTTCAACGTGACAAGTGACTACTAAAAAAAAACTATATTAGTAATTTTTTTCATTTAAAGTTCTTGAGTAGCATAAAAAATAAAGTTTTAGTGAGTTTAATAATGTCGCTTCATAATCTTCTAGACAACATGGCAATCACTTATTTTATAAATATAGTTTTGTTAATTATGTGATAAGTAGAGGTTAAGGCCATAGAAGTATTTATAAATGTTCATGAAAGTTGGATTTTCCCATACAAATGAATATGAGAAAATAGCACCTCAAATGAAGTTGCTATGTCTTTGACATATTATGTTTGAAGAAAATCTGACAAAAATTATAAAAGTTGATAAAATTCAGACATTTGCCAGGAAATGTTGTTTGTGGGTAAAATACCTACCTGGCTGTGATCATATAATGGATCTTCAAAACAAGCTTCTCTCATTGAGGTCCTTTGTTGCTTGCTAATAAGATGGTTGATACCGGATTTTAAATTATGTTTACAAATACCGCCATATTTCATTAAACACCAAGCTTAAAGCATTTTTTTTTGTCTTTTTCAAATGGTTCACCCAATCAGATCATGGTAGTCAAGGTTATAACAAAACAAATTGATTTTGACATATCATTTCAGGAATGTTTTTAGACCATATTAAAAATCACACAAAAAATTACACTGTATTAATTCATTAAAACAAGAGATATCATGAATAAGAAAATACCCAGTGTGAATTCAACTTACCTAACATTGAGACTGACACATCCAATGTTTGATTCATATTTCCCTCTTTTATGGACAACCCGTATCGAGGAATTACCTTTGTGCAAGATGATTTAAATACTTAACAACTAAACACAAAACATCTAAGCCCCTCTATCATTATTATAATAATCACATGCAAAAGATAAAAACAAATCCTCTAAATAAAAGCAAAACAATATATAGCTCCCTGATCCAAGCAATCATGTGGTGACATCTGTAGAGGCTTACTATAACTTCTGGATGATGGGGGTTCCCTCCATAGATAGTTTTCGTAGATCAATCGAAAACAGACTATGCTAAAAATAAGATAAGTGAAAATGTATTATTCTCTCCTCAAGTATCTAAAGTTCTTATTTGAACAGACGTGAAGATATTTTGTAAGGCATATTTTGATACTGTACTTATTTTTTTCATTGTGAACTGTGTAGGCCTAAATTATGTTTTGCAGTTCATTTATATCATTCAACTATATAGTATTTCCATTATAAGATATAGTATTAGGAAAAACCCTTTGCTACATTGTCTAGGTTACAAATAATATATAATTTACAATAAAGTGACGTGATAAATACATTGGAGGTTAATAACTTCAATGTTGAGATTATTTAGATTTGTAGAATATATTAGGAGATCACTAATGTTAGTAACAGAATAATCTAACTAGAATATATCTGCTCGCATGAAGGTAGAATATCGGGTAGTGGCAGAGACCCATATTTGGGCTAAATAAATATTTATTTTTGGTTAGAAAATGGTAGCAAATTAACTTAACTCTAGTGGTCTGGTGCAACAAATAGAAAAATCATTACTAGAATTTGTTATAACATATAAACAAAAGATAAAGAGTTTAAAAATATATGATTTAGTTTAATTATTGTGTCTTTATTTCTTATTCTGGAGGGAAGCAAATGTCAGTCATAGACTACTTCCTCATGGACTAAGAAATCAAAAGGCAGACTGTAAACATCAAGGTAATACCAAGTGTGTCCTAAGATCAATGGTTCCCTAACCCAAAGTAGCAATGATGTTCATAAAAGTCACGAGAAGGTATCAAGAAAAAATAAATTTGTCAAAAATTATTAAATATTGCAAATGTTACTAATAAATTGTAAGACTTAAGCATTATTAAGGATTACTGAAATACTAATTATAGCAAAATGATATAGGGAAAAAAATAACCATTTGACACATGAGTGTTTTTTTCATGACATTATATCCATGATTATGGTACCATAGTACTAAAATATGTCGGAATGAAGTAATCCAGCCTCTTTCCAGTGCTGGATATTAAAAAGGAGTAATGGTACAAAGACACGGGTAAGACTTAGATTATTCTACATTACATAACCACTTCATTTAATTTGTCTGGCAGTTTGGCAGATGTTAACCTAATTTTTATTATTTTATTTATCAACATACCTGGACAGAACATTGTTTACCCCACTCTATATTGTGTCTTATATTTTTGTATTAATATTTTTATGTGTAAACTTATGTTTTAGACTTTTCATCAACTTGTTTGAGATTTATATTTTAGTTAATGATGCAATATAAGCTTATATAAATGTTCATATCTTACACTTTGTTTCTTCGCCAAAATTATATTTAAATTGTATATTTTTGTGCTTGATAATTTCAATTAATACATCTACCCCTTTATTAACTGTTTGATTTATAAATTAATTTTTTTTCTAGATCAAATTATCTAAGTCTTAACTTTTATTCTAACCCCTCCTTACTTTCAACCATTTTTAGAATGTTTTCTAAAATGTCATTTGACACATGTTCGAGTCGGTCACCTAAAGCACCTGATGTGGAGCCTTGAAATACCATGACTACAGTAGAGGTTACCAGCTATTTCCACTAACTCCGTTGACCGTATATTATAAACCAGTCATTCTGTCTCCATCCATTTCTCTGACCAATTGTATCGCATGTTGTCTCCCTTCACAATACAGAAAGAGACCGTAAGTAAAAGTGCAGGACTCAATGTCTCTTTCGTGAGCATTGCAAAGTTCTTTAACAAGATATGGGGACCGAGAAGGATCACGTCCTTTTCGTTCAGTGCCTATGTTGACATATCTTACTGAAATAAAACTAATTTTGTTAATATCTTAACTGTTTTATATTGTCCTTAGTTGTTGAGTCAATTCAGGAGCTGTATAATAATCAAGTATTTTACTGTGGCAGACACCAAACAAGTGTATTCTTCTTAGACCCAGAAAACAATTGTAAGTGATAAGGGAGTGTTGTCTGAGGAGTCTGTGTTTAGTAGTTTATTAACTTAAGAGGGAGTGTCGAGGAGTGAGCTATTGACTGTCAAGTTGTGCTTTACATTGCCTAATTAAATATATATCTAGTTTAATTTATTATATGAAAACAAATTTAGGGTGTTAAAAAACAAGGTGCTTAGGAAGATATTGGGTATAAAAGGGGAGTGGAGGTAGCATAATGATGAGTTACATACTCTGTACTAATCACAAGACATTGTTAGAGTAATCAATTCTCATAGATTACGGTGGGCAGGTCATGCAGCGTGAATGGAAGAATCTAGAACCATGTTCACGTTAACCCAATAGGAAGACCTAGACGCAGATGGGAAGATAACATTAGAATGGACCTGAATGTAATGAGGTGGACTGTATAGAACTAGCTCAATATAGGAGTAGGTGATATAGTATTGTAAGTGTGGCAATTAGCTTTTACCAATGTTCCTTAGATGCAGAAAATAAATTTCCTTGAGTGAGTGAACTATTTAAAAAAATATTAAATGGCATTGTTAAATTTCATATTTATATCAATGAAATTGACCATGCTTCACATTTTGCAAAAATTATGTATTTATTTTATTTTGCATGTTTATATATTTACTGTCCTCTTTTAAATAATAATAATAATACTTAGCACCGCGTCTTACTACCCGTTCGGGTTATACGCTTTAAGCACTAATTACTCTAATGGATTAGGAATTGGGAAGGTTGAATTAGAGGAAGTGAACCCGCATTTGCATGGAGGTAGAGTGGAAAACCATTTAAGAAAAACCACCCCCAGTTCACCCGACCGAGATTCGAACCTCAATCTCCCCGTCCTCAGCAGTCGAGCTCAACACGACAAGCGCGTTAGCCAACTACGCCACAGAGGCGAGTTCCTCTTTTAAAACCACATGATTTTCTAACTCATGATTTTAAAACCAACTTAGTTATAAAACTAACAGAACACCCAGTCATTTGGTCATTATTTCATCACTGTTAAAGGAAAATCCCTAAAGTTCACCAAAGAAGCATTTTACACCTATTCCGGGAATCAAATCTTAAAACAACAAAAAGACCTAATACTGTCTGAGCTAAGGGTTTTATATTTGTAATTAAATTTAGAACATTCAATTTACTTTCTTTTGTTCATAAGTAAGTTTAAATCACAGTTTTTAGTGACTATCTAAGGACTCATTTTCGTAAGCGTATTGTAACAAGATTAGTGTCTAACAGTGGGACCAGCGAGCTTCTCGTTGCTATCTCTGTTATCTCTATCTCCCTCCTTGTTTAGAAAGTATGCAATGACAGTCTCGATTGGCCGTGGGATTAGAAGGGACGGGGGGAGGAGAAGGCACAAGTCTGGATGAGTTTGGGTTTGTTCATTTTATTCTAGAAATGGAGGATTACAAACTCTTAAATGTGCCCCTGTATATACACAGTCAGCGGTAGCCACGGAGCCTCCATTCCGAGTTGTGGATAGTGAAGTGAGTGTACCGATGTGCCCAGGAGTGGGCTTGCATGTCAGAGAGTGGGTGGCACGACCAGCGAAAGGGTCGGTGTGTCCGTGGGTGGGTTGGCGAGTTCAGTGTTTGTGTATCGCGGGTCATCACAGTGTGTCATGTGTAGGGACCAGCAGCGAGTTACATGGATGGGTTATGTAGAAATTGATTGCTAAATTGTGAACTGTGTTAATAGTGTACATTTTTGTGGCTTTTAATATTTGAATAGTTGAGTTACTATGTATTATATAGTTGTTAATTTGTTTATTTAATTAATTTACTTCTATTTTCACATATTCTTATAAGTTTATTAATTTACAAGCTTGATTGTGAATATTTTTATTTAATTTAGTGACTTTTTTAGATTTATTCTGAAAACTGAACAATGACACCTGGACACAGGAATTGAACCCGGGACCTTAGGCTTAGTATGCCAATGCTCTAACCACTGAACTATCCAGGAATCATCCCGTGTCCAGGGTCATCCTTCACTCATATTTTAAGGGAGTCTCTATAATGGATGTGCGGAAATCGTCGGCTACGAATGTGTGATCAATTAAGATCACAAGCTATCAGATAACGAAGCAACTTTCGACTTGGTTGTTGGATTAATGCTGCCACTTGTACAATTATTATAATTGTAAGGGATTCATATACATCTTTCTCTTTCTCTCTCTCTCTCACACACAATCACAACTCTGGTTGTTTCTTCATTAAATGACCACACAGACAATATGCTAAAATTCAATAACAACACACAGTAAGAAATGAAGTCCACCCAATTCCTTCAGTAAATGGTATACCTACATGTGGACAGCAATTGACCAGACATTGACACTTGTGTCAGATACAAGAGCAACACTTGTAAGTGACAAGAAGATGAAATGACCTTGGGTGTCAGATGCAGCCATTGTCGATATCATAATCCAATTAGTTGAAAAATGACACCTAGACCCCAGAATCAAACCAAGGACACTTGGTTCTAATAGTGACCTATCCAGGATTAATTGTTTGTTCAAGGTTACTCCTCACACATAGGTTTAATGTCTCGTTTACACGGGGTGAGTTGGCTTATGGGTTGATATAGTCAGTAACTGAGGGTCGGCTATTGGCTTCGTGTAAACAGGTCGGCCGAGTTACTGACCGTGTGAGGTCAGCAGCTGGCCTAGCCAGTCACTTCAAATATTTTTGTTTTACTGTCCAATGGCCTCCCCCACTCCGCAGATAAGCCAGCCACACTGGCTCTGTGTGAATGCACAGGTCAATCAGTAGCTGAGCAGACACCTGATAATATTGCACGTGGTTGTTGTCGGCGTTTTTGATTTAATTGTCCTATTCCTCACCTACTTATTTATATCTGATAATTCAGCACACAATATTAAAGAAAATGATATTACCTTACGAATAAGAACTATACTCTCTTAAGACATTTTAAGTTACAGAGCCCACTGTCCACCCAATTAAAAGGCCAGCCATTAGCTCGCAATGTGTGAATAGAAGGGGTTGGTAGAGAAAAGCCCAGTAGATGTCCACCCAGTTAGGACAGCTACTGTCTTACTGACTAACCAATAGCTCGCATCATGTAAACCATGCTTAAGGAAGAGTCTATGATGGACATATAATAATTCTACAGCTACATACAACTACCAATGAAACTAAAGTCACCGGCAGCATGGTGGTTGGCTTTTTGCTACTGTTTGTACAATATTTAATTGTAAATTATTTTTGAATCACATGATCAATGAATCATCTTAGGTTAGCTGATAAATTTCACATGGCCAACATAAACTCTACCTTAAAACTATAAGTGAAAAACTACCCCGAACAAGGGACAAATCTTGAATAGCTCAGTAGAAGAGCAATGGTGCACTAAGCCAAAAGTCCTGGGTTTGATTTCTGTGTCCGTGTGTCATTTTTCAACTGATTGAAATATGTCACAGTTAACATATCGTATTTGACGTGATAGAGGTTGAGAGTTATAAATGTAGCTGTAGTAAAAAATTACAGTTGTTAATAGTAGCCAGGCTCCTAATAGTGGTCCGGCTGACTTGAATGTAACCGGGACAAAGGCATTCCGAGAATTTTTCACGGGTCTCACACTCACAAATTTCCAAGTACTCCCATTCCTGATATTCAACTCCCTTGACTTCAACTCCGGACTGAGCTCTCTTAGTAATTCCCGCAGTTCACTTCGTGGAAGGATCCTGTCATTAAACTATAGTGTCATACTTCTTCAATCATCAAAATGTTTTTCTGTTGTGAGCATCGTGAACGCCATGTTGAGTATAAAACGTAGTTTTATGATTAATTTGTATTTTCCATATTATATTTCTTTGTTTGAGGATGAAAATAAAACACTTTTTCTTGTATTTTTCATTTCTTGTCTCAATTTTAATTCACCTAGGTGTTGTTTTTTCTAACCGGATCTCCAAAAGTAGACAAGTAGGCCTACTCCAATTTTAACGTGGTTAAAAAGTAGAGTTATTAATGAGAGCCAGGTATAATTGTCCATCAAGAAACTATTAATGTTTTTTTCCCACCACTCTCTTCCTTCTCATCCTTGAGACCCAGAATGACTCACTTGTCATTTATGACCTACGGTGAGCTCACCGTACTTAACCAACATAAGTGAGCTCAGCTTAGTTTTGTCCTATATATGAGGTGTATGACATAGTCCACAAGACAGCATTAACAAGTAAACATTTGCGTAAAAGTGTGGTTTTTACTTTGATTTTCATTGCATTTTTTAAAGTTTAAGCCGATAGTGCAGAATCAAGTTCTGACAAAAAAAAAATCTTGAATTTACTATACATAACTAAGTTTTTAAAATACTGAATTAGGTACATTGAAATATATAGCTTTAAAATGGATACATGATCTATTCCTGACACAGGTTTAAGAAAATACAGGCCTCTTTAACAATAAAGTTTAGGTGACCCAGTGGTCTAGGGGTAAGGTGTCGGACTTCTGTTCTGGGGTCCGGGGTTCAATCCTCGGTCCCAACAAAGATTTATCTGATTACCAAACCTTTCCTTCACCTCCGACAAGACATCTTGTGAATGTGGGGAATGCCAGGCCTCCACCGACTCACAATCACCCTACCATTACACATTAGCTTAAGTGCGTATAACCCGAACGGGTAGTAATACGCGGTGCTAATAATAATAACAATAAAGTTTAATCACTGTGAGATTAGATGAACATTCAATAAAATCCTAATTTTAATTAAAAAGCCGTTGATTATAACTTTGTTTTAATAAATGGATTGTCAGTTATAAATTATGATAGTTACATTACTTTAATAAAGTCATGTAAAATATTGTTTACAAATTTAAATATCGAGGAGAATCATGTTAATTCGAACTAACCCAAGTTTGTTTGGATTAAGATGGAGAGTATGGAGGGATATTTGAGAATACATTGTGTACATGTTCCCACGCATATGTTCGCCAATACCTGTTTGGATGGTTTTGAATGTTAATATCTCGCTCTCGTGGTCTTCATTGTTTGTCTCCGTACAACATTTGCTGTGACATTATGTGAATAAGTAATTTATATTCTAAAGTCAATTATGTTAATTAATATATAATAGTTTATGTTTGAATTATCAGAAATTTTGTACGATCTAGATATGGATTAAGAGGGTTTTACTAAAACAAAATTTGTTCAGTTGAAATACAGTAAGCTGAAGAACACAACTTGGTTAAAAGAACAACCAAAACAATGTTTATATTTTGAATTGGTAACTATGTGAAAATATAATATTATGTAATATCTATCCATGGAGTAAAGAAACAAGTGAATTGTGATTTTCTTGGTAACTATTATTATAGCTCGGGATCTGAACAAGTATATTTCTTAAAGTATAATATTCAATAAAATAAAACATATTCCATTGATACAAGGCATAATTTTTATTTGTGTCCTTTACTGCTGACATTATATTAGTATTTTTTATACTTAGTAAAAGAGAAATACATTTAAACAATTTTAAAAAAATAGACCAAATGCAGGGCTTATTACAAATGGATCAAGGTGAACAAATGCATTCAAATATACGTACACATAATAAATGTATAGAATGTCTTCCAAATAAGTGTCTTGTAGTAATATTCCAAATCAAGCAAAAAAGTTAATTCACATTTCCAAAGACAAGTTCACTATATTTTGATGATGATGGTTACCAAATAGAAGCACTATGCTAATAAATACCTTAACATCAAACCATTGTGAAGAAACGGGTGGGTCATTTTATTCTTCAAGTATGTCTGGAAAAAAAGAAAATAGACATGAATCCAAATAATATATCAATATTATAAGGTATTAAATGTAGGCATGTAACACCATCGTATGTGTAATAGCAAAATCCATTCTCAATTAATATTGAGTTTAAAGTGAAATCCTCTTTTGGTTTTACTGTGTCTTTATGTCTAGAACTAGATCTTAACCCTTAAGAATTGATATTGCTATTTTTTAACTTATGTGACATATACAATCTGCCCTGACTATTAAAAGTAGGCCTAATTGAAGAATATTTTGCCTTGGAAATGGTTATTCTCTATATTGTTATTTATCAGTGTGTCAAGAAATTTAAAACTCTTATACCTTCTTATTAAATTTTTTCCTTCAAATACATTTTTACTGTAATGCCTCTTTATTTCGCATAAAAACCAACAGGCTTAGGAACTTTGCTAGTAAAAAAACAGTAAAAACAAAAAAATAAAATGTGTAGTGAAGATAAATCTTTGGTAAAAAAATACAGTTGAAGTAAAGTTTCCAAGTAAGTAAAATGGGCAACAATTAATAATTAGAAGTTCTAATTATGTTTTTCAAAATGAGAAAATAAATTATGATGGCAGCTTTTAGGTATATATATTCCAATTAACTGTTTTATTCAATTCTTTATATTGGAAAATATTATTATTATTATTATTATTATTATTATTATTAGCACCGCGTCTTACTACCCGTTCGGGTTATACGCACTTACGCTAATGTGTAACGGTAGGGTGATTGTGAAATGAAATGGAGGACCTACAGTTTAACGTGGAATCCGAACCACGGTGGAGGCCTGGCATTCCCCACATTCACAAGATGTCTTGTCAGAGGTGAAGGAAGGGTTTGGTAATCAGATAAATCTGTGCCGGGACCGAGGATTGAACCCCGGCCGTCAGCATAGAAGTCTGACACCTTACCCCTAGACCACCAGGTCACCTATATTGGAAAATAACACCTGGATATGGGAATCAAACCCAGGAATTTTGACTTGGTAAGCTAATGCTCTAACCACTAAGCTATCCAGGAATTGATCCCGGTATCAGGTGTCATTATTCAATTTAGAAAATATATAATATCTAGACGCGGCTATAACAATAATTAACAAATATAATATCTTAACACAACTATTTAATCCAACATGATATGCTCATGCGTACAAAATGTAATTGTGCTACTGGCAGCAAAAAGCCTATTTCCGAGTCAAAGGTGGTTGTGTTATATGATAGCTCGTGATTTAAATCGATCACACATTTGTAGCCGACGATTTATGCCTGTCTATCACAAACTCTACCTTAAAATATCAGTGAAGAAGGACTACTGGAGAGCTCAATGATTCTAAAATTGGCGTGCTAAGCCAAAGGTCCCAGTTTTGATACCCATGACCAGGTGTTATTTTTCAATTTAAAAGTTTATGATAGTTAGATGCTGGGGACATAGCCATAATTAATAAATATTATAGCGTAGCTATTCAATCCATAATGTTTTATTCAAGGCAAATTATCTCTACAATATTGTAAATGGAACAATAAAACTGGAAGACATAGTTAAAGACAAGGATAAAAAAGCATAGTGGATTGAAAAGGATGCAATTTTTACAAGCATTGATTAAAAAAATCTAATGCATGTTATAAATTGTGCTACAGCCAAATATATATTTGATAAGCTATATTTGAAATTTGGTAGGCACACAAAGCAAAAAAAGTCAGCTTTTACAAAACTTTTTTTCCCCTTATACCCATGACAATGTTACCTATAGCACTCTTCATATTAGTAACTTTGGAGAATTAAGCTTTGAGAATGAAGTCTGTTAGTGAAAATATTAATGATAATAAGATCATATCTAAAATTCTCTCTATGTTGCCAGATCAATATAGTAGTTTTTAGTTCTGCTTGGGAGTCAAAGCATTTTGAAAAACAAACAAACTATTCTTTGATGTCAGAAGAAAACAAGTTGAAGATAAATGCATTGTATAAAAGGGTGTTAGCTTTAAAATCAACAGAAGGAAATTCTTGATTGTAAAAAATATTCTCATATTTCATGATTTTGCACTAAAAAGGAAGAAAGTAATTCTTCTACTGTAAGATGTTACTTCAAGTATAATCGCCTGCATCATCTAGCAAACTCATGGAATAAAAGACAAGTTAATGATTAAAGATATGTGTAATATTTGTAAAAAAAATAAAAGCACCTTGATAAGGGCTTTTTTTTATATAAATAAAAAAAAATCTCACTTTTGTTGATCATACAAGTAATTCAAGTTTTGTTATTAACTCTGGTTCAACCTCTCACATGACAAATGACATATCCCGCTTGTCAGATATGGTAGATAATAAAAGTAAAATATCAGTTGCAAAAAAAAAAGAGTTTATGGAAGTTTTGGAGTAGTATTTGTTGTAAGTGACAACTGTATGTTTAACGAAGTCTTGTATATATCCGAGCCGAGTAAATATATAATTTCATTGAATGACATTACTGAAAATGATGGTGAAGTTCTTTTCACCAAAAATAAAGTCACTATCTCCTAAGAAGTTGAAGAATTAATGAACCTAAAAGTGTCTAAAATTAGATGTGAAGGGAGGAAAAACAAAATAGGCTTTGTGAGAGAAGGAATGCAGGTGGTATCGATGAATGACATGATATTAAAGATAGCAATAAGTGATAGAGGAAAAAAGGTGGAGGGGATACAAGGCATATGGGAAATGAGTGAAAGGCAGTATTGGGGAATCTTAACGCAAAATGAATAAACAAGAGAGGAGGGTGAGAGGAGGTGTGAGGGAAAGAAGGATGAAGAGAGAGAAATGAGGAGGATAGAAGGCTGTTTTAGTTATGTGCCAGAAATAAAATCAAAGTGACAAAAAGCTGGTATAAGAAGGAAAGAGAAATCCATTAGATCACTAGATATAATTGGGATGTGGAGAAAAGGTCAGTGATAAACTATTTTCTAATAAGGCAGACTATAAACATCTAAGTACTACCAAGTGTGTCCTTAGAGCGACCAAAGGTTGTTGGTGGCAGAGATAAAAAGATGAGAATGTAGGAGAAAAGTAATAAGACAAGAAAGAAGAATAACATGGTGTCTACTCAACTTGAACAATAAAATTCCCGACTTTTTCCTTGATTTCCTCTGATCATTTCCTGAAATTCCCTACTAAAAGGTATGTCACATCCTTCTAACTGCCCCCCCCCCTCCCACCTTCCCACCTTATTTTTCTACTAATCTTTCTTATTAATAATAAGTTTTAACATTTAAATAAACATTATTTGAAATTGGTATTAACATTGTTAACTAGGAATTATAAAATATATTACACAGCTACAAACAAACAAAAACTACAGTTTGAATAACATTATTATTTACAGATTTAATGATTATTATATTTCATATTTTGAGTAAAACAACATTTTCCCGGATTTTTTTTGTAATTTACCAAATTCCCGACTTATTCCCGTTTTTTCCTGATCACTTCAAATTCCCGGCTAATTCCCGTTTTCCCTGATTTTCCCAAATGGTAGACACCCTGAATAAGGATATGGAGGTTAAAAAATGAAGAGGAAAGAGAGCTGTATCTAAGAAAAACAAGAAGCTTAATGCCCGCAGATGAGTTGCGAAGTGTAAACATGGAATGGGAAAGGTTTAAGAAAAGTATGGTGGAGCTACTGAGGAGGTATGTGGGGAGACAAGTGATAAGAGGAAGTAGAGGGAGACAAAATATAGAGAAGAAAAGAGAGAAAAATGAGTGATATAAGAAGCCAGAAAGAATTTGATGCAAAAATGTACACAAATGCTGAAACAGGACATGGAAGGAAGAAAGAAGATACTATATAGCCAAGTAAGAAATAGAAGGAGAGATAAAAGACAAGTTAGAATGATGGCTGAAGAAGGAAGAGTGGTTAAGACAGAAGAGGAAGAAAGGTAACTATGGATGAAATATTATGAGAACGTGAGGAAAGGGATGAGCATGAAACAGAGGAGCAGGAAGAAATATCAGAATAGAAGGAAAGAGGTTCTACATGGAAAGAGGTGGATGACGCATTAAGAGGATGAAATAAGGAAAATCGCAGGGTGTGTACAAACTGACTGTGGAAATGATAAGCGCTGAATGTGAAGCAGGTATAAAATGTTTGTACAGGATGCTGAAAGTGATTTGGAAAAAGAACAAGGTGCCGGAAGACTGGAAGAAGGGAGTTATGCTTCTTTTCAAGAAAGGAAACAGGAAGAGGTGTACAAATTAGAAGGGGATAACACTAATATGTCACTGTACAAAAATATATGAGAAGATACTGGAAAAGAGAATAAGAAACAAAATTAAAGAAAGGAGGAGAGAAGAACAGCAAGGATTTAGGGAACAGAGGTCTACAATAGACTTAATATTTGCCATACGACAGCTGATGGAAAGAAGGTATGAATAAGGAAAAGACTTGCTAATGGTATTTATGGATGTGGAGATGTCATATTATAGCATGGATAGAAATAAAGTTCGGAGAGTGATGGAGGAGACTGAAGTATAAAAAGGAGGTATTGAGAATGAAAATCATGTATGAGGATAACAGGAATTGTGTTAAGATGAAGAGTGAGAGGATGGAGTGGTTCCAAATAAAAAATTGAGTGAAACAGGGCAGTTCCCTCTCACCACTACTATTTATAATGGTAATGGAAATGGTTATGGATAAAGTGGCTGGAAAACTCAGGGAGGAAAGAATGAAAGCCATGATGTTTGCTGAAGACTTGATGGTATGGGGGGAGAAGTAAGAGGAAGTACAGGAACAGCTACAGGAATGGAATGAGCAAGTAACATGGCGAAGTTAGAAGTGATGGTGATGACAATAAAGGGTGTAAGGCCTTGTAAAGCTATAAACTTGGTTGGAGTAGACCTGAGAAAAGTACAGAATGTAAAATATCTTGGAAGCATGATTGAAGCGAAAGGTGGTAGTAGAGAGAATCTAATGAGGATCTAGTGGTGGCCGCGTGGTCTAGCACTTGACTCTCGCATTAGACTAGACTAACGATGACAGGGAAATTGAGGTTCAAATCTTGGTCGGGTGTACTGAGAGTGATTTTTCCAAAAGAGTTTTCCCCTCTCTCTCTCATAAACATGGGTACACTTCCTATAAATATAGCATACCTCATCCACAAAACATTAGCGTGATTAGTTCATAGACATAGCCCAAACGGGTAGCAAGACATGCTGAAAATATGGAATACAGAAGAGGAAAGAGCCAACACTAATAACATGGAAAAAAACTCTGAACATCAAAGAAAAAGGATCTTAAGATAACCGCAACAATATGACAACTATGTAATGCTAAATTACCAAGAGGCTTTGAGAGGACCAGATGGAAATAAATGGAAGAAGTCAAGAGACAAGAGAGAATCTTCCAGCAAAAATAAAACATGGAGGTATGTAAATGAATCTAAAGCTCATGAGAGAAATATCTTGTCCAGGAGATGGGTCTCTAGAATAAAATAAAAAGGTGGAAGACATAAAAGGCAAGGCTCGTTATAAAAGTGAGTGTTCGAGAAAGAGAAGGGACTTGACAATCAGGAAACAGATTCAAAATTAAAACATTTTATGTTAAAACAGCCTTCTTAAATGGTGATAGTGATGAAACTATTTATCTGAAACCTTCTTAAAAATATTAGAGGGATAAGTTTGTTTGCTTCTAGAGGCCCTTTGTGGTGTTCTTGTAAACTACCTATTGTCACTTTGTGTAGCACTGAGGCTGAATACATTCCTGTACTTGGGTGTTGTAAATATATTATTTGCTAAAAATCCCTTATCGAGGATAACCAAATTTAAAAACAAAATGTTTGTGTGAATGTTTTGACTGCTGAAAGTAACAACAAATCAATATGTGGTCTTGCAGATATGGTTTGGCGTATGGATATATGGTAACTTTTCTAACTTTCAGATATCACCTCTCCCGCCGTGGATGCCCTCTGTATATAACATTCTAATGTAACACAGTATACACATAATATTCGCCAGGGCATTATAAAGTGTTTTACTCCCAGTAGCCAATATTTACTAAACCATGACTGTTAACATTTGGAAAAAAATCCATTTTATATGGTTTCAACAAAGATTGAAATACAAATAATTAGTATTTAAGTACCTAGACCTTTAATTACCCGGGTAATAAAGGAAAGAGGTGTCTGGGTATTCATAAAACCAGAACTATATAATTTTATGGTAAATTTAGTCTCTTATCACATCCCAAATTATTGATTCCATAACAGTCAGGTTTATTTGTGAAAATGGTTAATTTATGTTTGCCAAACTACAAGGTCCACAGCGACCCTTCAGAACTTAGCAATTTCCTCAGTTGCCTAAATGTGGATCCACACATTTGCTGATAAACTAGCACAGAAGAGAAACGTAGTTATGTGCCAAGCTCTAAGACAATCACAAGATTTCTGCCTTATCAGTGCGAGCTGTTCTGCTAAAGTTTAGCTATTCTCTACTTTGTCCGCTCTGCCCGAGATGTTCAGCATAGGAGAACCAATCAAATCTCAAATCAATGTGCATTTGACAACACATGTGCTGTACAGGCAAAAACAAGCATACAGCTTCGTTGGCCTTTGTGAGGAGAGTCGAAAGAATCTGTTAATGTCAAGCGTGGGTATCGATGTAATGGATTGTGTCTCAAAACAGAGTTGTAATTTGAAAATATCCATCAGGAGAATTATCTTATATATTTATCCACTAGAAAATAAAAGATGTTGATAATCAGCTGTTTAAGTTTGTGATGCAATGCATCATGGGTCAACATACAGCGTGTGAGTTTCTGTACCACTCAGGCAGATTGTTTTTTATTTTCAGCGAACGTGTGAATCAAGCTTAACTAATAAACACACAGCCGAAAAATAAAAATGGAAGAATTTGTAGATAAATACACAAGTAAGCCTGCACACGAATGATCAGGAATTCACTGTATTAGGGTACAGCCATACTAGGTGAGCGAGCAACTAAAATATAAAATATAGCACATTGGTTGTAATGAGAGGTGGTCAGACTGAGCGTGCATGCTTCAAAGATAGAACTGGTTCTATTTTTCAAGCATGTGCACTTGAGCCGGTACAGTCTAGTTTACAAGCGCTAGGCGGTATTATTGTTTGTTGGTTTATTGAGTGCTGGAAAACATCTCATTTTGACATTTTTATTACTATCGATAAGTTTAGCACACTTGCTACTAACGGCCTAATTTAATTGGTAAGATCATAATCCATACCTATATATATAAAACTTATATGTTAAAATACTGCAATATTATAATCAAAGTAGGCCTTTACAAATATGAATCACCATTAGCACAGATAGAGGATGAAGAAAACCACAACAATAAATACATTGTCAAAAACAACCCAAGATTCAAACATTTGCCTCCTTGTCAACAACTATCGAGAGCTGTCTGCTAATCATGCGCTCGCTCACCAGTTTGGCCACTCAGTCACTCAAGTCGCTCGCTTGCACGCTTGTCAGACTGGCCAAACCCTAAGGGTTTCAATAATATATTTACTTTGCTCCTAAAGTATTTATTACAGAGTAAAATAGTATTCAAATTTAACGAATAATTAAAAAATAAATTTATTTGAATAAATTTAAACACCATTTTGTTAAGACTAAATGTACAATGGATGACCTTCTTTCTGCTACTGTGCAAACATAGCTTAGATAAGGGTTATAATGAGGCTGACCATTTGTACTGGTTTTGAAGGTCACTGCTGCCGTCCTGTTGTCATACTGTACAGAACAGGTGAGATAGTACACCCATAGGAACTGGTTATTATCCAATTATTTCCAAAAGTTCTTATTTTTGTTAGAGAAAAGAGTTTGAATCAAAAAGCGCTAGCTCAAGGAATTTCCCCTTTAGTTTTAGTTTTTTGAGAAGTTTTACTTGCTAAACATTATGTACTATGTGCAATGATAATAAGTTTCTATCTAATATGTGATTTATATAAATTCCAATGAGAATGGAAAAAATTACCTATGGTACTTTTTTTGTTAGGCACATATATCTCTCAAAGATGTTTCTTGATATTATTATTATTATTATTATTATTATTAACTAATGTGTAATGATAGGGTGATTGTGAGATGAAATGGAGGACCTACAGTTTAACGTGGAATCCGAACCACGGTGGAGGCTTCTTGATATTAACTATTAAATATTTATAGGATGGTTTTGTTTTTAATGCTAAGTATTACTGTAACTTTTCTATTGAAATATGAGTTTGAATTTATTAGCAACTAACTTCCTAGTCCAATTTATTAGCTCAGTTGGTAGCGTGCCTGTCTACTGAGCTAAGAGTTCTGGTTTCAATTTCTGACATAAGCAAAAATTGTTGTTGAAATGTGGGTCTAACCTTTCACAGTGATGAATTAATGACCTGGGGCTGGATGTTGTGTCTGTTATAGATTTAATTCAGTTTATAGGTCATGTACTGATATAATCAGTCGGTTCAGAAAGTGAATGTTAAATCGCTCAAATAAATGAAGAAGAAAAAAACTAACTTCACGAATTTATTCATAATCAATAAAAAAGTCAAAAAGATAAAGTTAAAATTAAAAAGTATGTATTTATCTGTACTAAGATAATTTTTCTTGACATTAAAAACTTGTTACTTGAGATTGTTGATGAAATAATGTTATTTATTTATTAATTATTATTATTTAGCAGCGTATAATACTATCCATTTGGGTTATATGCCAAAATACTAATTATGCTAATGAATTAGGAATTGGCAAGGTTTAATATAGGAATTGAACCTGCATTTGTGTGAAGGGAGAGTGGAAAACAATTTAGTGAAAATCACCCCCAGTTCACTCGAGCGAGATTCAAACCTCAATCTTACCGTCCTCGACAGTCTAGCTCAACACGAAACTAGCGCATTAGCTAACTACGCTACCAAGGCGGGTCAAGTAATGTTATTTTAGGTATAATTTGACTTGATGTAACTCAGTGTTCTTTGAATTAGCAATGAAAAGGAAGTTTTCGTAAATAATTTGGTGTTTAAAATATTTTTTTTCTCCATCCCACTATTATTTTTCTTTTATCAATTCTAGTTCTCATATATATACATAAAAATCTTACATATTCAAAATATATTCTTCTATGTGATACTTGTTTTGTCCTTGATTCTCTCAAAAATCTATGGTCACATAGTTATAATGTATGTATTTGCTATTTTGAACAAAGCCCAGGGTTAGCACTAATTTCTTAATAAGAAATTTCCTGTTTTTCCAGAAGAAAATTCCCATTTTCTTAGACAGTTTAGATTGAAGATAAGAAGAACCAAGTTTAATTTTCCACGAAATTAACTAGTGTGAGGTCATATAATTGGAAGATTTGAGCTTGATTGGTAAATACATGCAGTCAGTTTGATATTTCAGGATGTTATAGGGGTTAAGACATTACTTTGAGCTAACGTCTTTAGTCCTTCATTCAATGCAAATTCCTAGTATTTAAAGCTTGCAGTACATGTCCAAATTCACAAATAGTCACTTAGGTGTATACTAGTTTGTTTGTGTTTGTAAAATTCCCAATTTTCCAGGTGTTTGGCAGCCCAGTATTTCTCGTTGCAGGTGTGCTCAAGTTCATACGAAATATAATGTAGTTTATTTTAATAAATATTTGTTTGTGGGTAAAACAATTGAAGAGGTGGCTCTAACAACGTTGCAAGTTACATTTTGTTCCAAATTCACAAAACATGTTGTATGATGTATAATGCATACTTTCTCAATGTTAAATTTCAATTTAGAGCCATAGAAATTGATTGAAAAATTTTCTAAAGATTAGATTGTACCGTGGCTACAAACTATAACCAGCAAACCTCCGCCACCAAGAGTACATCCAGCACTTACCCCAGTTAACGGCTATACGAAGCAAGCAGTCGTGCCAGCCGACAACTGTGACCGCCACTAAGAGTAAACAATATCTGGGGCCGGTCAGGAACGTGCAGTGTTTCCACTGGAATAAACCCACATAGTGGTTGGCGCGCAAGCGCTGCCTTGTGGAGGTCATTGGAGCTGTAATGCTAAGTGTGTCCACCCTCACTCCCCCCATCTTCTACTACCTCACAGTGTTGTTCGCAGGCGCTGATGAGGTAATCTAAGTGCTTATTTGATGTGAATGACATCACCTTACGTCATGTAATCCATCCATATTTCCCCCGCTGTTACAAGCAGAATATAAGCAAGTGCTCAGCGATTCTCAGTACTCTTTGACGCCAATAGTTCTAAGGAACATCTTATAATGTAAGTATCCGCAATGTTGGGGATTCAAATAATATTTTTTTTGTAACTATTACATTAGTGGGAAGGGTTTTCATACAGATATTTAAATATGTAGCCGCCTCTTTGTGCACTGGAAGAAGTTGAGTTTAATTTATATTAGGTTTTTTGGCGTGTTTCTATATTATACAGAAGTCGCTGAAATTGTCTTATAATATGTATTTATTGCGGTTAATTTAGTTGAGTTGAGATTAACGTATTAGTTGACCTTTTGTCTTTCTACGTTGAATTATTTATTAAAGTTTTGTCTGAGGAATAGGCCTTTACGCACTGGCGTATAATTTATGTTATTCTTATGTATAAAGCTGTTAGAGTAAGAATTAATGGCATGGAACAGCCTAGAATTCTATAACCCCTTTTTACGTATTTTATTGACAAGCCAGTCTTTTGAGATTTGAATTCAAAGTAGTTCTTATATGTTTCTTGTAGAACCCCTATTGAGAGAGGGGACATTATTAGAGCAATATTTTTATGTTGTAAACTGACTTTACTGCTCGCCCTATAATTAATTATTCATAGACTCTGATTATAATTTTGATTGTTTGGAGAGAATTTATTTTATGTTGAATATTAAATGTATAATATCTAGTGTAGAACTCACACCCTTGTGTTGTCTTATAAAGTCATAAACTTGGATATTTACCAGTAATTAATTAACTCTGATTATATTTTTGATCAACTGGAGACAATTTATGTGATGATTAAACGTCTAATATGTTGCGTTAAAGTAGCGACCTAATTTCATCCTATGTTATATATTCAAATATTTATCTATTATAAATAAAATTTCCGAAAGGCCCTAATAGTTACTACTCCTGATTTTATTTAACTTTAACTCTAACTCCCTGGTAAAAATAAACAAGGACACCTGAGTTTGGTTGGATTGAGTGGAGGTCATCAAAGGTCCCTGATGATTTATTTGTATATTTCTCTTTGTATAACACTCTCGCTGTGGTGATATTTAGGTCTGATAGGGAAAGGAAGTTACCACCACAGGGGAGGGTTAAGTTTACCTAGAACAATGTTTTAAGTGTTACCAAAATCTTGGATAATAGTCAGGTTTTGTTAATGAGACCTTTTGCACTTACATATTGAAAATTATGGTGGTGTAAAGCTAAGAGTTGTAAAATGAATGTAAATATAAACAATATACTAACTCCAAAAATGTTTTGAAAGTCCCGTGAACAGCCCCAAATAAGGTGGCTAAATCAAGATTGTATTGGTAGCTTCCATAATGTTAACTTGTAGTGTTTAATACAAATCACATGTTTAACATTTCTTTCATCTCAGTGTAATTTATCAGCGTTTTGTTTAGTCAAACAAAATATGTACACACTTTTAATATCCTATGAGTGTTAAGTTTAGTTGGATGTATTTTAGTGAGTAAGTAATCCAGTACACTGCAAACCTCACGAGTTAGATCACATGACTTAGTGTGGACATTATCTTTTAGTCAATTTTAGTATACAGTGAAATCTGGACACCTTCCGAGATCAAAACATCTCCCGTTACTAAGAGGTGTCTGTTATATGGAAAATATATTTCTTTAGATCATACTTCTTGAGCACAGTTTAATCAAAATGTCTAAATACTTTAAATATTAAGCTACAAAAATATAATTACTGCACTATACAGTATTGTATGCAAGATAATTATAATTAATAAATAACTATTGTATGTAGCTTACTGAACAGATTGAATAATATAAAGAACAATAAGCAAATTAAATTAAATTTGATGTAATGTATGTGCAAAATTACTTAAGTTGACTCGCCCACACCCTCAAATTTAAAAATGAAGATATACCACCATTTTACACCCCAACTCCTTAGACATTATTGCCGTTTTTATTGAGGCGGAAGAGACCAAGTTAAGTGTAGTCCCCCACATAAAAAAATTTGCCCCGCATTATACTACCTGTTTGAGTTATACGCCTATGTACTAATGGGGTATGGATAATGAAGGCTTAATTTAGAAGCAGTGGACCGACATGTGAGTGGAAAACCACCCTCAGCGTACAGACCGAGAGCGAACCTCTATCTTCCCATCTTCGGAAGTCTAGTCCAACATGAGAGTAGCACATTAGACCACGCGGCCACCGAAGCGGGTCCCCCCCCAAATTAAAATATTGGTTTTAATTAATGCAAATTTACATGTCTTGTTTTGCACCTTGATAGTTCTGTATGTGTGCACGAGCACAGTCAACTGCTGGAACATCTTCCACTGTTGGTTCAGAAGAGGTGGAAGGTATGACCTTGAAGTATCGTAGTTAATACTACGTAGGCTATTTTAGAAACGTTCCCTGTAGAGAGAAGGCAAGACTGCTCACACTTTGCGGGAGACGATGCTATTCCTGACATTTCTACAGTCAATTATTATAAATTGCCTGGTTTTTATTTTCAGTTTTTGTCCACTGTTTAGAGGTTGTTATGCATGAATATGCATCTTTAGAAATGTATGTTTCTGTTAACGAGAAAGTCTGTCATTGTCTTACCAAAAGAGCTCATGTTCTTTTGCCAAGGAAATTTAAACTGTATGTCATAAAGAAGAATCTGCTATTCAGAAGTGTCTGTTAAGGGATTTGTATTTGTTTTACAATTTAAATTTGTACTTTTCTACGTTTTTTAATGTTTTTTTTATTTCCAGTCATGTTGTTAATATTTTGAAAACATTGCAGACTTGCTAATAAACCAAGTTTGTTTGTTACACTCTACATGGTCAAGTTTAGAGTTTTTAACAAGTTTTTTGCACAAGATTTACATAACAAGGTTATGGTACATGTGTGTATAAGATATAAAACCATTGGGAAATGCAGTGACTATGGGTATGTTCTTATCAACATAGTTAAAATTGTCAATTCACAAAATAGCTATCATTTATTTTTGATAGAAACTTTTGTTTGCTGAAATATAGATTTTAAAAAATTGGGCCCCAACTATAATAACTAATGTGACTTTATTTTGTAGTGGTTATCTTGGGTATTATAGCTGAAGCGACATTTTTTTAGCACCGTGTCTTACTACCCTTTCAGGTTATACATTTATGTACGAATTATGATTATGGTTTTAGGGAATAGGAAGGTTATATTTGGAGGAAGTATACCAACACTTGCACGGAGGGAGAGTGGAAACACATTTTGGAGGAAAAAAAACTCAATACACTGGACCGTGATTCGAACCTTCATCTCCCCATCATCGGCAGTTTAGTCTACTGTGAGAGTAACGCCTTAGACCATGCGGTCATCAAAGCGAGTTAAGGTTACAGTGTTTTTCTGTGGAATATTTACTAAAATGTTTATCATTAGTGCATAATGAGTCCAAACAATTTCAACGACGCAAAGCAATGTAACTAATTGGGTTAAATTATTCACTTGAGAGCCAGTTCAAGTGGTGATTTATGAGCAATATATTATTAACTATATAGCTTTCAACAAATTTATAAAAATCTAACTTTAACCGAGTCACAGAGTGAACGTAATTTCTGAACAATTGACAAAAGGTGGGTCACTTGGCAAAAGACGTAAATTAATTCAAATGGGTGGTTCAACTCTGTTGTTTTTGAAGTGTTGGCTCTTTTATATCCTCTTTATATGTATCAAGGTTTCATATGGTCAGAAAGTTGTTTTGATTGAACATCTCAGCTCACACATTCATAAGAGGGTGTTCTCCATACAAAACTCCCTGTAATTTCCAAGTTTTCAAAAATAAATTCACCATTTTTTCAAACAACTTAGATGGGGTTGTGAAATTTCCCTCTTTCATAAAATTGACTAGTGTGAAGTAATGTAATCATTGTTTAGAACAGGATGATTTGAACTTGATGGGGAAACAATCACAGTTGTTACACATCCCAAGGTTAATGTGGGTGAGATAAGACATCTGTATATAAGATTAATTTGTTTTACATTTTGATTTTAAGTTTTTACACACTAATGTATGTTAAGTTTGCTATTAAATGTGCCAAATTTAAAAACATTTCATTCATTATTTTTTTCAGGTTTATGTAAAGCCTGAATATTAATGTGCTTGCGCTGAGTGACAGTGTTTCATTAATATTTTTGACTATCTAGTTATAAGAATTTTTTTAAGTGGTTGGTCTACCTTAAAATATGAGTGAAGAATGACCCTGGCCATGGGACAATTCCTGGATAGCAAAGTGGTGAGAGCATTGGTGTACTAAGCCACATGTCTCGGGTTTGATTCCCGTATCCAGGGGTCATTTTTCAATGTAAATAATAAGAACAATTATTCTTTTCTCACATTTAGATTTCCCCTCATCAGCTTTGATTAAAGCTGGGCTTATTATTAAAATATATCCAGGCTAGTTAATTAGACCATATTAATTGATTAAATAATGTAACCTAATTATTTTTTGGTTTAGCTTACACCTAAATGGTCAATAGGCTAAGAAAAAAGTATTTGTAAATATAATGAGTAAGAAAATCAACATGAAAGTGTAGGATTGTCAAGTATTTTAATGTGTTTCTTATGATTAATAATGTGTTTGAGTGTTATAACGGTCGAGAACTGTGTAAATGGCGCCAAAGTCCTATTTGATTTACTCCCTTTCAGGAAGACTAGCGGCGACACTGTCATTTTCTCGGATTTTTATTGTCATTTACCAAATTCCCGACTTATTCCCGTTTTTTCCTGATCACTTCAAATTCCCGGCTAGTTCCCGTTTTCCCTGATTTTCCCGGATGGTAGACACCCTGTCACTGTATCTGTGTGTGGTCGTCTTGTCAGTAACACAATCTTATAATAAAATATACAAAGCTCATATTGGAGAACCACTAGTTTATTTAGTTCCATGAACCTCTCACATAGTAGCTGTAGCAGGTTATGGGCCCAGTGTGCGTGGATCTCAAAGGATGGGAAGGCTCAAGGAGTAATTGTGACACATCCAAACGAAAAGGTTACTGTGTACATAATCAACACAACTTCATCCGCGAAAATGAGGACAAAAGTGTTGG
Source organism: Timema poppense (assembly GCA_902141375.1). Taxonomy (NCBI): domain Eukaryota; kingdom Metazoa; phylum Arthropoda; class Insecta; order Phasmatodea; family Timematidae; genus Timema; species Timema poppense. The sequence continues at coordinate 317,222 of CABFOV010000065.1, forward strand.
TGGTATAAGAGAGGAAGTAGGAAACCAATAGGCACCTAGAACAGAAATTCTTTTCAATGAAGTATGAAGGAAAATACATTTTAACTTATTTTGCAAAGCTCAAAGGAATCCAAGGGCAAAAAACTTAACTGGGAGAAACATTTCTGACAAAATGTTAATCACAAAGATATTAATATTGTTACCAGATAAATTTAAACATTTTGTTGAAGCCCGAGAATCAGTAAAAATGGAGAAAAAGTATTGATGATTTGAAGAAGTTGAGGAAGAGTGTCAACATGAGCTATATCCACGCGAAACATCTGAAGCTTTGGCGGCACTGGCGAGCAGTAAAATGTTTTCCATGTGGCAAAACGGTTCACTACAAGTGAGGATGTCGATCAGAGGGGACCTACCATTTTTGTAAGAAGGTTGGTCATCACATAAATGAGTGTAAAGTTCAGCTAAATAAATTGTAGCATAAGGGAAACAATAGTTGAATTCAACTAACCATCTTAAAGGGAACGCATTCATGGCCACCTTCAATAATAACCAAAATTTGTTAGTTGATACTGGGGTAAGTGAACATATGTGCTACATAAAGGAACTTTTTGCAACATTCACGGAACCATCCAATATTAAAAAGACTGTGATAAGTGATGGAAATGAGCTGGACGCAGTGGGTTATGGAACTAATGAACTAAAAATATATAATGGTGAGGAATGGATTAAAATAACATTGAACAATGTATTGTATGTACCTAAAATGACGGCAAATTTATTTTCAGTCAGGAGTGTCATAGACAGAAGCCATCAAATGACCTTCGGCAGTCAGTTGTGTAAAATAATGAAAGACGGCAAAGTGTCTGACATCGGCCATAGATATAACAGGATGTACATTATGCATTTCAGTTCAAATGAACATGAAACTATAGGTAAGGCCTATGGGAAGGACAGTCTAACCAATGTCAAGAACGTCTTTTGACATCAAAATTTGCACAAAAATAATATAACATATGAAGCAGATGGAAAGTAAAAATGCACAAATTACCATTCAAGCAAAGTGCAACGTCAACAAGACTTACTCGTACCTGCGAACTGAAACACATGGATGTGTGCGGACAAATGGCGGTTGCATCGCTCGGCATTTTAAAGTACTTTCTACTTATAAAGAATGGTTATTCTGGCTACATACAGACATGTGTATTTCCTCCAAAATAAAAGTGAAGAGGTCAACAATGTGAAACTGTTTTTAATCCTAGCGGAGCAAGACACGGGAAACTGAGTGAAAATAGTACAAACAAATAATGGCATCAAGTTTGTAAACAAAGAATTATGAGAGATATTTATTGAGAAAGGCATTCAACACCAGACATATGTGGCGTATACTCCTGAGCAAATTGGAAAGGTGGAGATACAAATGTGGATGCCTCAAGATCTATGTTAATGGCTAGGAACTTGAATAAAAATTGGTGGGCTGAAGCAGTTAACACAACTTAATTTGTGCTAAACAGAACAATGAGAAGCAATGTGGCTGACTAAACTCCATATTCACTCTGGTTTCATGAAATATATGATGGTAGCAATCTAAAGCTATTCTTTTCACAGGTGCATATACACGTTCCAAAACAAAAACGCTAGAAATGGGAATCAAAGAGTGTGAATGGACTGTTGGTTGCTTATGGAGAAAATTCAAAAGGGTATCGGATTTTCTTTCCCAACACAAACACAGTGGCCTAGAAATAAGAAGAGATGTAGTAGCATTTGTAAAAGATAATGAGCAATGTCCAACAAGAGATGAGGTTCATGTGTATAAAAATAAAATAGTCCAGAAAGAAAACATGCCTGGGGTCAAAAATAATCAGGAAATATGTGCAAATCAGACAGCAGGTGGAGAGAGGAACAGCCCGGATTTAGGGAACCAAGTTGTACAATATATTTAATCATTGCCATATGACAGCTGATGAAGAGAAGCTAGGAATTTTGGTAGGACTTGGTAATGGTATTCATGGTTGAGGATAAGGCATATGAGAGTGTGGATAGAAATATTATTATTATTTAGCACCGCGTCTTACTACCCATTCGGGTTATACACTTTAAGTACTAATTACGCTAATGGATTAGGAATTGGGGAGGTTGAATTAGAGGAAGTCAACCCGCATTTGTGTGGAGGGAGAATGGAAAACCATTTAGTAAAAACCGCCCCCAGTTCACCCGACCGAGATTCGAACCTCGATCTCCCCGTCCTCAGCAGTTGAGCAGCTCAACACGACTAGCGTGTTAGCCAAATACGCCACTGAGGCGGGTTGGATAGAAATAAAGTTTGGAAAACGATGGAGGATGTTGAAGTGGAAAGAGGAGTTGTAATGAGAGACATGTATGCCTATGAGGGTAACAGGAGTTGTGTTAAGACGGTGAGTGGAAGGATGGAGTGGTTCCAAATAAAAAATGGAAGGAAGCAGGAGAGTGCCCCTTCACCATTACTATGTAATGGAAATGGAAATGGTTGTGAACAAAGTGGCAGGAAAACTCGGGGAAGAAAGAATGAAACCCTTGATGTTTTCTGATGACTTGATGGTACGGGGGCAGAAGGAAGAGGGAGTACAAGAACAACTACAAGCATATGTGAAGTGATGACAAGGAAGAGGGTAAGACCTAATAAAGCTTTAATGTTGGATGGAGTAGAGCTGAGAAAAGTACAAAATACAAAATATCTTGGAAGCATGATTGAGGAAAAAGGTGGGAGTAGAGAGGATGTAATGAGAAGAGGACAGCAGGGAGAGTTGTTCTATGGGTTTATATGAGACCTGTTATGGAGAAGAGAAGTACCCTTGAAGTGTAAGGAGGTGTTATACAGGACATACTTTATAACTATTGTCACATATGCAGCAGAAACATGGATAGTGAATGTAAGAGAGACTAGGAAAGTGGAGGCCATGGGAATTAAGTTTGTGAGAAGCATGTCAGATGTCACGAGGAGAAATAATATTGGGAATGAAGTTATCCGGGTATAAGTTGGGGTACAAGAAGTACATGAGATAGTAGAAGAAGCAAGACTGAGATGGTATTGGCATGTAATGGGAATGGACAAAGAGAGGATGCCGAAGAAAATGTTGGAAATGAAGTATGTAGGAAAAAGGGCGCAAGGGAAGTCAAGAAAGAGATGGGAGGAAAAGATAACAGAATGTGTTCAAGTGAGAGTAGAAGAATGGAATAGGCCTAAATTAAAGGAGGAAGAGTGGTGGAAAAATAGAGGAGGATGAAGGCATTTTACTATCGGGCCAAAGGCTGGAAACAGTTGATGATGAATGATGTATAAAGTCTGAAGACCAAATGGCTGACATGTTTACCAAACCACTTGGCAAAGAATAGGGTTGTTACTTTTAGAAACATGCTGTGTGTCATGTAGGATATAAGAAAACATGTATATGTATCAGCATACTAGTAAAGATTGAGGGGGCAGATTTAAAATGTCAAATAGGACTAGTAACTTGTTGAGGGAGAGTATGTAAATAGCAACATAGTCATATTTGATTTACTTCCTTTCAGGGAGACTATTGGCAACACTGTTGGTTGCCGCACTTCTGTTTTTGTTGTAAAGTTCACTGACTAGGGCCTAATATACACGTGGTCTGTGCACAGTCGTATTATCAGTAAAAAAAATCCTATATTAAAATATACAAAACTCATATTGTAAAACTACTAGTTTATTTAAATTCCATGAACCTCTCACATAATAACTATAACAAGAATGTTGACAGGTTTGTTTGAAAAAAGGAAAAAAAAGTTACAAAAGACTTAATAAGGCCTAACTAATATAAGACACAAAGAAATGTCAGCCATCTATATACATACAAATCTCTATCTAGTTAATTATTTAGAAAATATTTGCTCGACTCACCTATTTCAAAAAGTATCGCGAGACGCAAAAGTCTAGAGCAACAATGCATTGAGCAATTTTTTTTTTACTCTGAAGAAGGCTCAAACCTTGCAAATGGGATGTTCTTTATTCCCAAAACCCAACAAAGAGTGTAGATATTTTAGTGAATTAACCTTAGTTAAACTCCAACACTGAGCTTTATCCAACCTTATTACATAGCCAAGACTTTATTATTATCTGCACATATTTGTGTTTTTTTGTTGTTTTTTAAACTAGAGAATGGTCAACTGTACTGTATTTAATGTAATCATATTATTATTATTAGCACCGCGTCTTACTACCCGTTCGGGTTATACACACTTACGCTAATGTGTAATGGTAGGGTGATTGTGAGATGAAATGGAGGACCTAGAGTTGAATGTAGAATCCGAACCACGGTGGAGACCTGGCATTTCCCACATTCACAAGATGTCTTGTCAGAGGTGAAGGAAGGGTTTGGTAATCAGATAAATATTTGCCGGGACCGAGAATTGAACCCCGGACGCCAGCATAGAAGACTGACACCTTACCCCTAAACCGCCAGGTCACTAATGTAATCATATTAATTAAATAAAAACAATCTTACTATGTTTATAATTTTAAAAAAATCAACCAAACCTAACCTTCCAAAGCTATGAAAATTAATTTACAATAAGGCTTTGGATACCCAGATTAATACATTTAGGGAATAATTTACTCATTTCCATGCAAAGTTGTCCTGTGAGTATTCTGATACTAAGAGACATTTTGATTAATTAATGGTTTAACAATCCAATGATAATATTTTAATGGCTTACTCTTTTTTGTGTCTTAAATTAAGTAGGCTAATTATTGATGCAACAAGGTAATTTGAAGAAAAAAACGTGTTTTTCAATAGAAATCGAAAATTTTATCCAGCCAATTCCAATGATGTTTGAGAGCGGATTAAATTCATATAAGATTTATAAGTCGAGTTATTTTAATAAGACAAGATAGTTAATTTGTTAAGTTATGTCTATTAACTTATAATATAATTTTATATACAATGAAAAATATATTTTTCCTAATATTCATGAAGGAGACGAAAATAAAGTCGAAAAGTGTGTTCCGTAAACAATATTTTATAGGTTCTTTTTAGCTAGGCCAGGGCCGATAGGTGATTGGCTTGCGTGGGAAACAAATATCTGTTTGTCAAATTTGTTATGTAGGCCTACATTAGCTTTTCTTCAATTTAAATACAGACACCGGCTGATCGAACACCAAAGTTTAAGTGTTTATCATAGTGCCCTAGGTTTAAGTCAACATAATACGATTTAATGCTAATTTATTTTATAGGTTATAAAAACATGAACGTTTTCAACAAATTTGTGATGTAGGTTACATTTAAAAATTATTTTTACCTGGAATTTTTATCTGAGTGATTCGCAGTTGAAAACACACTTTAATACTATGGCCCAAATATTCATTAATGGTATTGTTAAATGGTTTTACAAAACGTAAATAACCAAGCAAATCAAAAATTATTGCAGCCAACATTACAGACACTTTAAAAATTAATCAAATATTTTAAAGCAAGATTTAATTTTTATGCGTTTCAATATTCTTTAGCTCGGGTGATCCACTATTGAAACTGAGGACCGCTAGTATCAACCTATATTAATACGCTCCCAATTCAAATAATGTAGGGGGAAACATGAAGTCTTAAATTATGGTTTAAGGTAATCACAGAAAAATTTAATGGTTACAAAAAACCATATTAATAATAATATGTTTTATATATATATATAAATTATCTGTACTTTTATTAATAATAATAATAATATTTTTTGCTCATGATAATATCTATTTCAAAATACATGGTACAAACTCCAGAATTTAAATTAATGTACACAGGTTTATACGAAGTATTGAGTGAAACTGAGTTAGCAACATTTTATTGGCACTGTGAACATATATCTCATGGAATTTAACCTTGTTTAGGATGACTTTTAAATTTTCAAAAGAAAGCTAACGAATGTAAATAAGCTTTGTGGACTGAAGGCTAAGCAATTCACCACAATACTGAATCTTCTAAATTATGTTGTTTTTAAGTTTTATTAAAGTTACGTGGGCTCGATACTCCTAAGGCTTACAGATATAGTGATTTATTTACCCATAAAATCCGTTTTCAAGGAAATATCTGAATTTATAGTGCGTCAAAATAATCAAAAGCAGACTGGGCTTCTATAGTTCAGAATCGAGCTTCTAGGTGTATATTTGTGATACCTATACATATCCCTTCCTTAAAAATTTTCAATGGTAAAGTCTGAAATTTAAAGGAAGCAACATAAGTGTTGTAAACGAATGATTTATAAGTAAGAAAAAAAGGATTAACATAAAAAACTAGTTATTGAAATAGATCGCAATACTATTATATGATGACAAGAAGAAACGTTTTCGGTTGCTGACAAACACTACATTAAAAAATTGTTTCAACACAGAGGACTCCACCAAAGTAGCCATTAAATGTTGTGATCTATTGTCAACCAATATCTTTTATGTATACGTACATGTTTATCTGTATAAGGTTTGTTACAATACTTTAATGAAGTGGGTCTACTTTAATTTGTGACCTGGCGTGTAAAATTTTCGTTAAGGCATTATTGTAAAAACGTTTAATTGTTCTATCTCTTAGTTGATAAATGTATCACTTTTATATTGGTATCACTGAGACTGTTTCTGTTTATTCATAATATTTGATATGTTTAAGTTGGCTTTCATGAGTTTGTTGTATCAATGACATTTGTTAGTAATAATTGTTTTTCAGGCCATGTCTCAATAAACTAAATAATTATTATATTTCGTGCACCACTGTAACTCAATATGGAAGCATGAGTGTGGTTTGTGTGTGGAATAAGTAGAAAATAACTTAAGTGTTGCTGCTATTCTGGAAGGTCTTTCTTTTTCGTTTTGAATGTCAATGTTTGATACGTGAATAATGCAGTGATCGCACCTGTGTATTTGGAACTACACAACCGTAATTGACATTGGAATATTACAGAATTGAAAAACTGGGACATTCCGAAAACTGGAGCATTTGTAAGTTCGCTGCTATGAAACCGCTACGTGGCGTTGAAGGTGTATATGAAGTGTGGTGGCTGAAGCCTGAGTACCGACAAACATTTGCTAATTTAGTGACATATGACGATAAGCGTCCTCAACAATGAACGGGAAAACGTGAAGATTTGGTGGCGTTGATGGTGGCTAAAAACAAAATTCAAGGTAAGAGTGAGACTTGCAAAAATGTCATTGGTCACAATCAATAGGCGAATAAATTTGGTGGAGCTACAGCCGAAAAGCACAATGATAAGAAGCTAGTCTTTAAATATTATGGCTGTGTTTGGAAATTCCATATTCGACGTAATTGTCCAAAACAGAAGAAGGGACAATATGGCGGTACGTTAACTGGTGGTAACATTGATCAATCTTTTATAAAAAAAAGTTATGAATTCTGAACTTGATGATGACGTGTGGAATGCTGACTCTGGTACGACCGATCATATGACGCATCACCGTGAATGGTTTTAATCCTTTGAACACTTCACAACGCATGTCAAAATAAAAATCTGTGATCAATCCAGTATGGATGCAATTGGTAAATAAACAATCAGGTTTGAAGCCATTGTAGACGGGAAGTGGCTACGATGCTACATAAAAAAATGCTCCGTGCGTGCCGAATGTACGAAGTAATTTGTTTACTGAAATATCTTCACTTTGCAAGGGGATGACATGCTGTTGACCCAGGACCGAATGTGAATTCATAAAATATGGCCTTTTCAAGGCACGTTCCTTACGGATTGGTAAAATGTTCAAAATATAAATCCGTGTGAAGAAACCGGAAACGTCATCATGTGGACGTGTAGCAAATTGTACATCAAAGGACACGCTGCAGATCTAGCATGAGCGGTTGGGTCATTAAAACAAACATCATATATAGAAACTTCTTAAACGACATGAAATTGAAGTTATAATGAACGGTGCATTTTGCGGGACATGTGTTGAGGTGAAGCAGCATCGAAAATGCTTACAATCGTTCCAACAACGTGCCAAGGAAACTGGTGAATTTATTCACGTTGATCTATGTGGACCTATGGAGTGGGAGTCATTGGGAAGAGCAAAGTATTTTGTGTGCTTCACATGTGACTAATCGCGATTTTGTAGGATTTACTTTATTAAAGAAAAATCGGAGACTGTATATAAGATAAATGAAATGTTAAAAAAATTTGAGAATCCCTGTGGGCGTGCAATAAAAACATTCCAATGTGATGGTGGAAAGGAGTTTTACAATAGTGATGTGTGAAAATTCCTGAAATTGAAAGATGTGAAGCTCGTTATAGCAAATCCAAACACGCCACAGCAGGATGGCTGTGCTGAACGTACAAACAGACTAGTGGTCGAACTTTCTCGAACAATACTTTTGGTGAAATAATTGCCAAAATTAATATGTGCTGAGGCAGTGAACACTACTGTCTATGTTCTTAATATTGTAGCGTGTCAATCAGATTGATTGAACACCTACAAGGAAAAAACTAACTATTTATCACTATTCGTGTAATTGGGTGCCACGTTGGAGTTATATCGAAATATTAAAGATAAACTACCTCAAAGTTATACTCTCATACAAAAAAAACTGCGTATTGGCCTACGTTCAAAACACGTGGATTGGTCAAAAAATTAATTATATTTTGATAATTGCGGTTCTAGATATCACAAAAGAAGACTAATGTTATTAAAGTTATGAATAAGATTTGTGAATGTGTGCCCTAGTTATAAAAAAAGGGGTCTGATACAAAACTTACAGCTGACCATGCGGCCGTTAATATAATTTAAAAAATATACATCTATATTATTTCTTTTCGTAAAAAAAACAGTGAAAATCAAATAACTAAATTAATACTGATGCATTTTGATACAGGATATATGTGTATAAAACTCACCCAAGGGCAGATGCCTGCAGATATCTTTAACTCACTTTAAAAAAACAGAATTGTCTATAATGGCGGCTCCACGTGGCTCAACTCTTGCTCTCTCAGTAGAGAAGAAAGGATCTAAATGGAGGCCACAACGCCGATCACGTGCGCATATGCGCCTCTGGTGGTCAACAGAAGAAGCTCGTCAGTTCCAATGTGTTCTCTCTCCCTTCCTCGTTTATTCTCCCTTATTCTACCTCTGCTTCGTAATTCATTCTCCTTTATCTCCTTTTTCATGTTCGTGTCTGATTGTCACTATATAAGGGACGCACCACGAGCTCATTTATGCACAACGCCTTTTCACAGCCTAGGTACTAGAACGAAGCTCTGCCAGTGAAGACTACCAAGAAGGATCATGGGGTCTGGGTCGTTGGACTCGCCGCCATAGCATCATCGATGCAGTATGAAGACTACCAGGAAGGATCATGGGGGGCTGGGTCGTCGGACTCGCCGGCCATAGCATCGTCGATGTAGGAAGAATCGTCCGAGTCAACGAGCTGGAGACAAGGACACCTCAGCAAGGGTATCTGTATCCAGCAAGGGTCGTTTAGTCCCTAGCATGTAGTCAGAAGATACTTTATTTTTATTAGATATAATGTAAATAGTCATTCGGAAGTCCTTTACTTTAGCAAGAGAAATGTTTCATTTTATTAGATCTTGTATCATGTTCAGAACTAGCTAACTTCATTATGCTAGAAGTACCTTGGCAATATTTAGCCTTTCTGTCTGATGGACAAGTCAAATTTTAATGACTCATAAAGTCAATTGCTGAGTGCATTTTTGTATTTTTTGTTATATTTTATTAGATCAAGTATCATGTTCAGAACTAGCTAACTTCATTATGCTAGAAGTACCTTGGCAATATTTAGCCTTTCTGTCTGATGGACAAGTCAGATTTTAATGACTCATAAAGTCAATTGCTGAGTGCATTTTTGTATTTTTTGTTATATTTTATTAGATCAAGTATCATGTTCAGAACTAGCTAACTTCATTATGCTAGAAGTACCTTGGCAATATTTAGCCTTTCTGTCTGATGGACAAGTCAGATTTTAATGACTCATAAAGTCAATTGCTGAGTGCATTTTTGTATTTTTTGTTATATTTTATTAGATCAAGTATCATGTTCAGAACTAGCTAACTTCATTAGCCTTCAAAGCCTCTGGCTCGGAAAATGTGAATTTTAGTGTGGTAACTGTACACTAACTCACAAGTTCCTATAAATCTTAATAAAAAAGAAAAGCAATTCATGACACCCTAAACGTCATGTGCATCAGTGCTTTGTTATTGATGGTTATCGCCAAGGAGTCTGTTTCTTTCTTCTGCCTTACGCAGTGCAGTTGTAAAACTTAGAGATTTGACTATGCAGTCAATGTTCTTTAAAAGTATTAGTTTGGGTGCGCAACCCGTGGAAATTGACCTATTGTCATAGTGGGGTCCGCGCAAATAATACTATTTTGTTTTGGCCTGTAAATAGGTTCTCAAATTTTCTGGTAGTTCAATATTAGGTTAATGTACTATTGAATGCATTGATAGTACCGGAAGGGAACATGTCAGGCCATTGTACTTTAATGACTCCTGGCCCTTAGCCATCATCCAGCTGGATTCACCAGTCAACTATCCAACAAATTTAGTAACACTCAACCTTGTCAAGTGAGACTGTGTAAATGTTATACTATAAATTTGTTCTATATTTTGCTTTAACTAATTCTCAAATTACTCTCCTTTTAGAAATTCTACTGCCTCTTGACTGGTCCTTGTGTTGCCCAGGTCACCGCAAGTAATCAAGTAATCAAGTTATCCCTCAATTTTATTTGTCTTGAGAAGAAATTTAAAGATCTATAATTTTCTACCTGTTTGTAAAACTTGTACCTTTTTTAATGCATCTGTTGTCAACTAAATAAAACTATTGTGAAATTGAAATGTTCAGTTTTCTAATTTACTTAGTTTAGCAGTATTAAGTGACACATTTTGTTGCAATATAATGGGACCGAATAGTATTTATGGGAAGACATTTTATGAATTATTTACAGGAAAGACTGCCTTGCTAAACTTCATGACCTTGGTATAGACTGCTCTGTACATGTGCCAGAAGAAAAGGGGAAGAAGTGGGAAGCAAAGGAAAAGCAAGGCGTGTTCGTTGGATATTCAGACAATGTGGATGATTACCTCATTTGGATGAAGTCTAAAAATCGTGTAATCCAAAGCAAAAACGTTATTTTGTAAACCGGAGAAAATTCGTGAGACGTCGGAATTATTTCCAGTGGACATAAGCAGCAACTCAGAAGCTGAGGAAAATGAGTCTGTTACAAGTTTGACTGATACCACATCTGAATTGGCAATGCTATCACGCGAGACCAAGCAACAATTAAATAACCTGAGCACTCATTGAAGAGATGCTAGTTGAAGTAGATGAGCCAAGGAATTATGCTGAGATATCAAAGTCTGCAGAACACTTACACACTTACACTGGAAGGCAGCGATGGAAGCAATGTAACCACTGGGGGAAAAAATTGACATGGAGTTTATTCGAACCACGGGCTGGTTTCAAGACCATTTCTAATCGCTGGGTGTATCGTGAGAATTTGAAGGCCAATGATGAAATAATTCGGTGCAAGGTGCGTCTAGTTGGCGAAGGTTTCAGTCAACGACTACGCTGAAACGTTTAATACCGCTACCCATTTTGTTACAATCCGAGCAGTGTTAAGTAATGCAGCCAATGATCTATATAATTGACACAATTTTATATAAAGATACTTTTTCTGAGCTGTATTATTGAAGAAGAAATGTATATGGAGCAGCTGGAGGGATTTCATGATGGAAAAAATTGTGTTTGCAAACTACAGAAAAACTTATGTGGACTGAAGCAATCACCTGGATGCTGGAACAAACGCTTCAAAATGTATGAAAGTACGACAGATCCATGTTTATTATACCCCATTAATGAAATCAGAAAACTAATAGTGGTGTTTTATGTTGATGATGGACTGGCCACTGGCTGTTGCTACTAAGAATTCTGACATTCTGACAATGTTTAAACGTATTATGAAATACGTAAGAGGTACAATCACGATGGGCAACCAGTACAAAGTTGCTGAAAAAGTCGTTGAACTCAAAGCTTACAGCGATGCTGATTATGCCAGTTAATCAGCTACGCGACGACGTTCAGTGAGTGGAATCGTTTTCAAGTTTAGTGGTGGGGCGATCACCTGGGCAAGCAGATGGCAGAAAATTGTGTCGCTGTTGACAACTGAAGCTGAGTACATTGCTGCTAGCGAGGCTGCAAAAGATTCTGTCTGACCGAGTCGACTATTCCACGAGATAGCGCCATATAAAATTGTGTATGTTCTTCTAGTGGATAATGGAATTGTTATAAAGTTGGCCAATAACTCTGAATTTCATAAGCGCATGTATGTGCATTTTCATTTTGTGCGTGAGTTAGTTCAGGAATGTCATTTACTCATCAATCATGTGCCTAGTAAAAGTCAAATGGTGGACATCTTTATACAACCATTTTAACGTGTGCAATTTGAAGGTTGCATGAATAATTGTTGGGTATGATTTAAATTCTAGTCCCCAGTCTGATTGTGATTGTTAACTGTAGGAACTATGCTTTATTCTTGAATGTTCACCACTTTGTTGTAGGCCTAGTATTTAGTTTGTATGAGTAATTTAAAGTTTTAGGGGAACTATTATTGTAAAAACATTTAGTTGTTATATTATATCTTATTTGATAAATAAGCATTTAAATTGGTATCACTGATACTGTTTATGTTTATTGAAATATTTGATATTTTTAAGTTGATTTTTATAAGTTCGTTGTAACAATACCAGTTTGTTATTAATTATTGTTTTTCATGTTATATCTCAGTAAAGTACATAATTATCATATTTCGTAAACCACTGTAACTCAATATAAGGAATGCACGCAGATTAAGAGTAAAATTAGTGGATACCCCATCTTGCTGTAGCCACACACGTTCTATGATACCCTTCTCTTGAATCTGTGGGATTAAACATGTTTCTAACATTTTCAAATAAATTTCACCATTCACGTACATACCTATGAAGAAATATAGTACGAAAAAATGACGTGACTTCATCCAAGTCCATTTAATTGCGTGGGGTGTATTCCTTTGTAACTCACACATTCAATGAAGATTTTATTTAGCCCAAAATTAAATTTTTCTAACACGTGAACTGTGATAGATTGCACATCAGCTTTGCGCAGGTTACCTTACCGCCTGTGTAAATTATGCTAACAAAGCACGGCATGCTGGAGCGCACAGTTCTACGTCTTTATCAAATAATTCATTAACGAACTAAGGGCGAAACAGTCTACTCTTAAGATTTGTTCATATAACCACCATAGGTGCTGCAAGTTTTTTGTTGTTGTGTAAGAGTGGGCACAATCTAGGTGGCACTATAGTCTGGGGGCCCCGGAAAGTTTTTCAGAATTTTCAAGTTCATTTAAATCATTTTGAGCCTTTTCCCTGATCCTAAATCTAAATATATAACACATGCTCTATGAAATATACGATTCCACGAAGCAAATAAAAACTTTCACCTCGAAACGATGAATCAAGCAAAAAAAGGCAGCGTAGACGAAACTACACAAACATTCTCTTAATTTACTTTTATGGAAGAGAATTTTCACCAATTTGTTCACATATCTTTTTCATATACCTCAAAGTAATCTACAAAAGGTGAGCTTTCCGTAGAATCCAAGCGTAACTATCTAGCGTGGAATGATTGCTTTAAACAACCATGATTTAGGGGATTCCGCGCAACACGATTTCCTCCAGGCTGTGCATTCTAAAAGGGAATCCCCACTCATGATCAGCGTCAGTCAGTTTCAGACAGACGATAATAGTGATCTTGATGGTGTTTTGGAGGATTCCCGTAAGAAGCGCCATGGTTATGTACCCATGTGGAAAAACGCCAGATCTGGGAGGATCTGAGAATGCCTTGTACATTTTCTAGAAATGACGTCATCAAAGATGGCAGAATTTAGTCAGGATAGCAACATTATATTTTGAAAATAGCGCTGAAACTATGCCAGTTAGGCAAAAATGTTAAGAGTATTTATTTAATCAACACATCGTCGCCGACAAATTATCTCTCTTGTATTCATTCTCTAAATCGCATAGTTTTCGAAAAAATGGCGCTGGAAGGTGTTATTTCCGCAGCATTAGCAGGATAACAAAATAGTTTCTCTTATATAGCGACGTAACTATGTGAGCTACGCAAAATGTTATGAGTACGCTTTTGTTCACCACATTGTTGCCAAAAAATTAGCCTTCGTATTTATTTCTCTAAAACGCATAGTTTTCGACAAAATGGCCGGAAAGTGTTAGTTCCACATCTTTTGCTGCTTTTGAAAATGTTGAAAAACTTTGTTAATATGTGGCAATTATTTTACTATAAAAATTAAAAAAAAAATTAAGATTATATAACAGTTATAGTTGGATAAATACTCTACAATACTAACTTATTTTAATACCTCAGAAAAAAAATATCTAATTTAACAATTCACACATAAAAGGGAAGGCAACTATTTTGCATAAGGATTACTACCATTGTTTAAAAGAGCAGGATAACAAAACTCTTTAGTCGGAGGAGTACACTAACCATGGTAATTTTTGGGTTGATTTAAAAACCTTGGAAAAAATGCATTAGTTAGACACATGCGTTTCTACAGCATTGATTCTCTACACTTCTGCACTTACAAAATAAACAAGAAGATACCTAATTTTTTTCTGCAAGTGCAAAATGATGTGGCACACTTCAAACAAGAACAAGTGCCAACAAAGTCAGTCCGTATTTTTCTGAGGCTTCAGAGTACTGTCCACTTCCTCAAAGCTACTGGCCTGTGGATCTAAAGTCACTGATATATCATCAATACAATGCTGCTGTAGGTATGTGTAGAAATAAGTGCTCATCGGGTTGGTTATGTTTTCAAAGGAATTCCCCTTTTCCAGGACATATTTCATCATTGTTACAGCAAGGTCTTCAAAAATCTGATTTTGTTTTCTAGAAAGCTCGTGATGAACACATACATCCTATGTACATGTTATGGAATCTGTTACAGTACTTCCCTAAAAAAATTGTTTATCATTAACCCTTAGTATTAGATTACCTCCCATTCAGTCACAAACTACTTCTGTTTTGCTTCCTCTTATTCCTGATAGACTTACTTGACTGTGATCTGTTCAACTGTGCCATGTCACATGCAACAGCTGTAAAGTTGTGATTATTACGCTTAACAACATGTTTCCCTCTCATGAACAACTCAAACAATTGGGAAGCTGTCTCATTAAGTTTCCTCATGTCTTCAAGGTACAGTGAACTTCGGCGCAGATAATTCACACAGTCAAACACGGTGAAAATAAGATGGAGTTTTTGAACTGTATCAAGGTGCAGTTCTCAAAGTCCATGACAATCAGACCTGATTAGATTTTTCAGAAGCCCAAGCAATAACAGATAATTATCACAGTATTTAAACTGTTCTGAACTTTTTCTTCCTTGTCCAAAATAAGAGTCAAAATCAGTGAATAGCTTGTTTACATCAACATGCACAAAGAAGTATTTTTTTACATCTATTTACATTTTCTGTTTTCTTATATCTCGGAAATATTATGTTATTATTATTATTATTAGCACCACGTATTACTACCCGTTCGGGTTATACGCACTTATGCTAATGTGTAATTTACAGGGTGATTGTGAGATGAAATGGAGGACCTACAGTTTAACGTGGAATCCGAACCACGGTGGAGGCCTGGCATTCCACACATATCACAAGATGTCTTGTCAGAGGTGAAGGAAGGGTTTGTCTTAAACTACCTTTCTCCTAGAATTACCAAGGCTAACATATATAATATACATTTATTAGGTTGTTGGGACTTGCAACATAATTGATTGAGTTTGTTAAAATAGACTGCTCTGGTGATTTACTAGTGATTTTCATGTTTAAATGGTTTGTACATCAGCTCGTTACTCGAGCTTACAAAGGCTGTAGGTTCAAGTCACTGGGGAGCGTGTACAAATATACTTGCTGGTGCATTTACTTCTTCTATTTGCCTTTCAGATCTACCCGGGTGAATAGCCAAAGGACTTTCTTCTATTACACTTGATGTTGGAAGGTGTCACAAACTTTTTTTACCACCATGTCTTATTACCTGTTTTGTTTTAATTATACTCATATGTATTGTTAATAAGTTAGGTATGAAGAAGGTTCAAACTTAGAAGAAGTGTACAAGCATTTGGGTGGAGAAAGAGTAGAAAACCATCCTTGGTACACACAACCAGGATTCAAACAGTGATATCCCTGTCATCGCCAGTACAGTCCAACATGAGAGTGACACCTTAAATCATGTGACCACTGAAGCAGGTATCTTAAAAATTGATCCAGAGATAGCCTGAGCCACATACTCCCTTGCCTTCTTAATTTTTCTTTGTTGGAATCCCCCTAGTCGAGCTTTCTTCATGGCTGAAAAATATCAACTGAATAGTTTATTATATTGCCTTGACACCTGTATATCTGCTCTAATCTATTTGGAACATGTTCTACTTGTCAATTAATCAAATTAAAAGTTGTTCAAACCCAAACCCAGATCATAAGACTTTGTACTTATTTGCCTTGGTGGAATGAATTCCAAAACAAAACAATTAGAAATAACCTACTTAGTGCAAGCGAGCTTTACCAACCGAGCGGCTGCACCCATTAGTGATAATGTACCAACATTTGCTGATAGAGGGTGTCATGTGGTCAGCACAATGAGTCCTTCGACCATTACTATCAGTTTTCTAAACCAGAGCTGCTAATTATTTATTCAAGTAGCTCATTTGTCCTCACGAAGCCGAGTTTGACCTCATTCCAATTCTATAATCAATTCTTTTTCTGGTGATTTTAAAAGGATAAAATCAAAAGGAGACAAAACATAAATATATAACAATTTGATTTGGTAAAGTTTTTTTTCTCTCAATAGGAACATTTCCAAACCAAAGCTTGGAATGCTGGGCCACAAATTCATTAACAATATAAAATTTATGTTATAATTGAGCACAAAACTAGGGGTAAAGGTGTTCTGACGGTTGGCCAACCTCCTCCTGAAATACCAACTAATAACACATTTATTTAAAACTAACTCTTAAATACATTAAATGGGATGGTTTAAAAGTTATGTCAGAAGAGACAGTGAAGAGAAAAATGTTGCTGTGGTTAGGTCATGTGATGATAATGGAGCAGAACAGGATACATAAGAAAGTCTTAGAGAACAAAGAGATGGGTAGAAGACCTATTGGAAGACCACGGAAAAGATGGATGGACCAAGAGCTGAAGGACTTTGAAGCTAAAGGAGTGAACTGGAGATGTGTGGCTGAGGGAGAAGTTTGGGAAGATCAAAAGGAATGGAAGAGAATGTGTCAGACGACCTGCAGAGGCGGAAACTTTTATTGATATTGAAAAATAAAGATATCCTATCGTTTATTGTAAATTATATTACCAATTACCCATCTTGGTGGCATAGTTAGCTAACACACTAGTTATGTGTTGAGCTAGACTGCCAAGGACGAGGAGATCAAGGTTCGAATCTCGGTCGAGTGAACTGGAGGAAGTTTTCCTAAATGGTTTGCCACTCTCCCTCCACGCAAATGTAGGTTCACTTCCTCTACATTAAAACTTCCCAATTCCTAACCCATTAGCGTAATTAGTACTAGGCGTACAACCTAAACGGGTAGTAAGATGCGGTGCTAAATTAATTAATTATATTACCTATGCTATATGTAATATAAGTGGTGTTGGCTTTGCTTGTCTATTGCAGAAAGCTATTATATGTGGATTGTGATCTCATAATTAAATTGATATGTACTCTCTGTTTACTCTAATGTGGCAGTCTTACCTTGACTGATTACGATATGGGCCTAACATATAAGCTGCACTATAAAGTAATAAGGTCATCTTACTATTATTCAGGGTAAACGAAGGACGCATATACTTTAGGAACCACAAGACGACTTTGTTGTTTTTTTACATTGTGTTTTACTACCCATCCAGGCTATTAATATATTTGCAGCAATGGGTAGGTATGAGAAAGGAGGAATTTAGAGGAAATGTATCCCTATTTGAATGGAGGGAGAGTGCGACAGCACTTAGAAAAGCACCTTATTACTGCAAGCTGGAATTTGAACCTCGACCTCCCCCTTGCCCACTAAACCAGATGACACTGTCTACTTTGTCCGGGTTACCACTGATGTGGGTGAGCCAAAGATTGAAAACAACATTTAAAGGCGTGGTTCGGATCTCACGTTAAACTGTAGGTCCTTCATTTCATCTCACAATCACCCTACCATCACACATTAGCATAAGTGCGTATAACCCGAACGGGTAGTAAGACGCAGTGCTAATAATAATAATAATAATTTAAAGGTGTGTGTGCTTATTTACCCTTTTTTCACAAAACTGACTCCCTCATATGGATCTGATCATTGTTATTAAAATAAGAAATAAAGGTTAGGTCACAATGCAAAGAGTTGCTCACAAATAAGCATACCACTTTGTATTAGCCACTAAGTGTACCGAGGTTATTGTATAATGTAACAACAATAAATGAATTTAGGCTTTATATATCACCTATAAACATTATTTTTACTTAAATAGATAACAAATTGACTGTCGTCAGTTGATTAAATTAAACATAATCTGAAAATATACACCTATTTTATGTGCTCAAATAGTAGGCCAGCACAGGGTGTTCAAAACAATGAATTAAGATAAAGTGCCATAAAACTACTCCACTAAGAGCCAAAAACTACCTAGGCTCAGGAACAGGTTCACAGCCCCAAAATTTTAAAACAAAGCTAAGCTTCAATAAAGGTTTTGGAACTGCTGTCAATGGTGTTAAATCTTGCAGTGGTATATCTATGACTTGAATCTCTTTTTCTGTTTCTTATTAAACACATCACCACTAAAATAGGAACAAAATAACATTACCAATTATGGCCATAAAAGGTTATTTGGTCACTCTAAAAAATCATGTGTAAGTATTTGATACATAGGAGCGTTCATGTAATATCTAAGTGCCTTTGGGGGGAAGCGGATTCAAACTTTGCTTATTTTTGCTGATACGGGAGAATGAGGGGTCAGAACAATGCCTATGTATGACAGAGAGACGAACAAGAATGGGGCAGTGACTTAGCCCCCCAAATAGACACACGGTAATTTAGTGTTGAGACACAGATTCAAGGAGCTTGGTAATCAGATTGAAAATATTCTTGAAAAACATGGTGAAAAATTGTAATAAGGAAGCAGTTAAACTATGATTATAGAATTCAATGTAAGATAATATTTATGATAAGGATATTAGGAAAAAAATGTTATGTGAAATATAATACTTTTATTGAATATATCTGTAAAGATTAATTAAAGTGGATATTGTCAATTCAACATATAAGATTAGATATAACATAAAATTAAAATGTGAGTCAGATCACGCTACATTGAACAAGTGAACTTATACCACATTAAAATTAAATAACCTAACTAAACCATATATACAGATTATTCTTGACTAGGATGACATTAATTTGTGGTCGTACAATTGAAGAAGTAATTAGAGAACTGATTTAATTGTAAAATTGACAAAATGTTGAATAATTAAAAATCAAAATTTATTGAATTCTATTCTCTTATCCGAGTCCCATGCTCCTTTTGAAGGCTTCGTAGAGAACACCCTTATTTTTGTTGTTTGTTACATGATTCGATGCTCTACGACGTCATCATCAGACTAAATTGAAGAAACAAAGAAATACATCAAGTTATGGTCCAAGTAAATGGGCGTTGGCCAAAAAGAAAAAACAGGTTGAAAAGATAGGAATTAACATAAAAAATTGACCACTGTGAAGAATGAAATAACATGCTTACCATTTTACACTGCCTGAATGAGTTGCTCTAGTTGATACCAGAAATAGCAGCATTTTAAAGTGTGAACTATGTTCTTCTTTTCAATGTAAATGCTATATTATGTTCATTTCTTTTATATGTTTATATCTACCTTTCCTGAACCTTTGTTCCAATTTAAAATTTGTATAATTTTAAAACTTTTGTTTAATTTTACACTTTTAGCACTAGGCTAGGAGAGCAGTGGAGGTAGATTGAGGGGAAACAAGAGGGTGAAAGGGGGTGGGGAGGATGTAAATGAGAGGAGGGAGGAAAAAAATTTATAATTTATAATGACATAAATCTGATCTTTAGGGCATTGAAATTGCAAATATATTATAGAAGATATATCAGTTAAACTAAACTTGTGCATAAAGTATTTTGACCTAAAACATAGCCAGGTTAAATGGTGTCAGTAATGAATGGGTGCTGAAGGAGTGTGGTTTGAAAGGGAAGCCAATAAGTAAATGTGAAAGAAACGTCTTACGTTGGTTTGGTCATGTTGAGAGGATGAGAGTGGATCAAGTGACAAAGCAAATATATGAAGGCAAAGTGTATGGATCAAAAGGAAGGGGTAGTCTATGTAAGACGTGGTTAAATGTTGTAAATGCATATGTAAAAGACAAAAATTAAGAGTTTTAAGAATAAATGAGCATGTATGACTTGGTGTTTGGATGTTGTTGAAGCGAAGGAAGTATGCAAGGATAGGAAAGTGTGGAGGAAAGTGTGGAGGAGAGGATGGATTGAGTACAAAGTTGTTTTTCAAGTTATATGCACAGTTTCTGGCCTACCCTGTAAGGGTCTGTTAGGTCTGTATGGATAAAGTTATAATCACAATATGAAAAACAATTACTTCAGAATTTATTTCATATGAATATTAATTTGTAATGTGAATAACAGCTCAAAATGGCAATAATTAACCATAAATTAAATATTTTAGCTGTCACTGTTTTTTTTTGACAAAGCTTCATAATTGTCGAAGCTGATATTTGTTTTGAAGCCAATTTGAAGTTTCAAAGCTTCGTACACCGCTACATAGACGGTCTAAAGTGGAGAACTACCCCAATTCATCTGGGGGATTCAAACCCTGACCTTACCATTAATTGTGACCAAATGCAATATGAGTCCAATGCCTGAGACCCCTCAGCCATAATTGAAGATGTAGATATACCTGGTATTAAAAATTTTACACACAATTTCAATATTTTACAAATTTTAATCAAGTGTATTTTATACATGTTACATTTTTAATGAAAGCAAAGATAAAATTACACATTAATAACATGTGCTGTTGCCTTTGAGTGAAATAAAAACTTATTTTATGTTTACAAATATATTATAAATGTAATATATTTGAATGGTAGCATTTTTGTTTGGGCTTTGTATTGGGTTTGTCCCTGCCATGAGGAGCTACTTGAAGCCAACTAAAACCTGCTTCTAAGACACACTACAAATAATTAGATATATAACACCATTTTCAAAAGAAATTAACTAATAAAAATAATTTCCACCAAAAATTTATTTTAATATGTTATATTTTATTAGTTTTATTGCCTTTAGCACCATGTCTTATTACCCGTTCCGGTTGTATGCCTATGTACTAATTACTCTAGTGTGTTGGGAATGAGGAAGATTGAAATTAGAGGTGTGCCTGCATTTGCGTGGATAGAGTGGGAAACAATTTAGGAAAAACCACCCTTAGTACACCCGGCCAGGATCAAACTACAATCTCCCCGTCATCGGCAGTCTAGTCTATTACAAGGGTGATGCCTTAGAACATGCGGCCACCTAGGCAGGTTTTAATAATATTATAACTTTAACTAGCCTTATCATAATAGTTTATTTTTAATCTAAAATTATTCTAAAGCGCAATTTTAAAATTTTCCGTTCCCGTCTCAAATCTTAATATTTTGACTCATTTCCCGTCCCGTTCCAAAATAAAAAAGTAATTCCCATCCATCGCTTACACTAATATTGTGTACATTCAATAACTTCAGTTAAATTTTACAAGTATAAAACAAACAAAGACATCCCATGTTCTGGCTTTACCTTAGGCAAGTGCCCTTTATTCGAATTTGAAAACATTGGAAATTATTACTCATGATATTTTATAGTGGGGTAAAATATGTAAATAATATCCTAAAATGAAGGCTGAGACAACTATGGCAAAGGCCTGTTTAAAAAAATGCTACAATAGACCATTTATCAATAGGCCTTTGTGCCTGGCTGGTGGTGTTGAAGCTAAAATATAACGAACTGAATCATGCTATATCACTAAACAAACTATGTTGTATGTTATTTTCCCTCTCACTCCACCCTTACTCGCAACAAATAATGGTTTGATAGTACAGCCATGATTTTAAATAATAAAGATGACTTTTGAATCATGTAGGATTAAACTATAAAAACATTTACTTTGACTCAAATTGTCTTGGTATGCCCAACATTCGAACCTTATTTTAAAACCTTTATTATGTAGAACATTGGTGTAGTAAAGTAAATAAATACCTTACATGCCTAAAATTGATACATTAATAAAATGCTTCAAAATCCAAAACATACATAAACATATAAATAAAGTTTGTTTGACAACACTAGGCAGCAACCAGATCAGAAACACACACACACAACACTAAATACACAAAGTCGCTGTACAAGTAAGAATATATTTAAAGTAATATTATAAAGTAAGATTGTATCAAGAGGTGATTGAAAGCAACTAACACATAGACAGATATGCATGTTATTACAGTATATTTAAAAGTATAACTCTATAAGGAAAACCTCTTTTCGCTTTATGAGGTAATTGTATAATATTTGGAAGAAGGTACAGGACAGGTGGATAGAAACATATAAAAGGGGGACAAACACAATATGGCCTTTACAATGAAAAGAAGAACACAAATCACACTTTACAATGCTGCCATTGATGAGTTCCGATAGAATGAAACCTGGGTCGGGGGATTGGGCGGTGAAGATCCATTTTCTTTAAGAGGCAACCATTATCTCCTTGTCCATTGGCAGCAGTGTAAAGTGTGAACTGTGTTCTTCTTTTCATTGTAAAGGCCATATTGTGTTTGTCTCCCCTTTTATATGTTTCTATCCACCTTTCCTATACCTTCTTCCAAATATTATAGTATATTTAAAAGTTAATTCTAAAATTTATCATGTTTTTTTAACAATCAAAAAACAAGTTTAAAACACATCTTATTTTAAATATCTGGCTCTTATTTAATTTAAAAAATATATAAATACATGTTTATTTTTTATTAACAAGTTTTAAAATTATATAGGCCCGAGCTCAAATTTAAAAAAAAACTTGAGCTCTTAGACCCCTAACAGAGAGAAAGTCTCAATAACACGACTACTACCCTGACTAGTTTTTTAGGCAAAAGTGCAGAGCGTGCATTAACCTATTGGCCCTTAATGTGAAAAGATTTAAGGCTCAATTTTTTTCTCAAGGACAAATATTTAAAATACTGTATTTACCTGAATTTATGGTGACCCTAAGTTAAAAACAAATCAACTCATTTTGAAAATAATACATTAATAATGGCATATACAATTATTGCAATGTACCAATATCCTAACTTCATGCTTGCGATATTAGCGATGCCATTATTTTGATCAATCTTGAATGATAAATATTGAAGCATTATTTTCAAATGGTTATTGGCATGTACATTCTTATGTAATATTAGGGTGCATTAGACAAAACAGGTAAGAATATCACCATAAATACAAATAATACTTTTTAAACAAAACTTTGAAGAATCTTGTATATTATCACTCTATTTATGTTAATAAAATGATAAGTGATTCTTGATTAAAAGTCCAAGGTTGATATTTGAACATTTTAATAAAAGACAAAACTTGATATACCGCAATAAAAAGCTGAGAAATATATTTTTTTTTGCACTATCAATTGATCATGATATTGATTATGATATTTTAGAAAAAAAAAGGGCACTATTTTGACAATTTAACTTAAACTAATGATAATTATAATAGTTGTAAAGAAAAGTTGAATATATTTTTTATCAATTCAAACATCAGATGGATGTAGTAGAAATTAGCTAAATGCTCAAAACGACACCCTCTTAATGTCACCAAGTATGTATTGATAATTTCCCATCACATGCTATGAAGAAACAAAGAGATCGACACATTCTCCTCCTTCTAGTTCCAAATACGCTGGTGTGTCGGACCTATTTACGTCCTCCCCATCAAAAGAAAACTTCAACTTGTCAAGAGGCAGGTTAAGCTGTTCCGCACATTGGACCATTAACACAATCATTTGATCGGTTTTCTTGATGCGAACCATCATTGGCCGCTTCACTCCTTTCCTCTGAACCTTGAGTTCCAGTGTATTGGCATCCAGCTTTGACTTAGCAGGCGACGCAGCTCTTGTGTTAGCGCCTGTGGACGCCGCCGTGCCTCCGTCTGAGAACAGACAAGTAAACTGAGCATAAAATATCACCATTGATTACCAAACTTTTCAATTGCTTAAAACATTTAAGAAAAAAAACTAGGAATGGGCCCTTAGAATTCATCAAATCCTTAAGGATATTCGAGATTCGAGAAAATCTCAGATTGGACACTCAAATTGGCAAATAAATAATAATAATAATATTTAGCACCGCATCTTACTACCCGTTCGGGTTATACGCTTTAAGTACTAATTACTCTAATGGATTAGGAATTGGGGAGGTTTAACTTGAGGAAGTGAACCCGCATTTGCGTGGAGAAAGAGTGGAAAACCATTTAGGAAAAACCACTCCCAAGGTCACCCGACCGAGATTCGAACCTTGATCTCCCCGTCCTCAGCGGTCGAACTCAACACGACAAGCGCGTTAGCCAACTACGCCACTGAGGCAGGTTTAGCAAATAAAGTTTTTTCAATTTTTCAAGTGAAATTATTTTTTGGACCTAAATATTATTAATGATGTTTCATAACCAATTATAACTATAGGATGAACTTAACAACCAGGCCCAGACCAGTAATTTAACACTTAACTGAATGTGTGAATGTGAGAATGAATAGATTATAAGGAAATAATGTTAATATTTAGTTACTATTTGTACTTTCTATTACCCACTTTGGTGGCCACATGGTCTAACACACTACTTTTGTGTTGGACTAGACTGCCAATGAAGGGGAAATCAAGGCTTGAATCTCAGTCGGGTGTACTGAGAGTGGTTTTTCCACTCTCCCTTCATACAAATGTGAGTACACTTCCTCCAAATATAACCTTCCTAATCCCCAAAAATCATCAGCATATTTAATACGTATGTGTATAACTCGAACAGGTAGTAAGACACGCTGCTAAAAAAATATATATATTATTTATTATTCTTTTATATTTTTATTTCCTTTTATGTACATAATTTTTTTCAAGATTCGGGATTCAAAGATAAAATGGAGATTGAGATTCTTAAAATAGTGGATTTGCGCCAACTCTAAAAATACTATAAAGTTCTCTAGATAAACAGTTTAATAAAACTGATGGGGTTATTTTGCAATTTTTGTATTGCTATTTAAACAATTAATCTGTATAGCAGAGAAAATAGTGAACCTAACTAAAATATTTGTTTTATACCCGGAATTAAACAAATATTAGCAATTATTGCTATTACAGAAAGCAGAGATTTTTTGACTTTTAAAAGAACGTTTAAAATAATTCACAAATGAATGGTATATGCAAATATAATTTCAATATAGAAGATGACATTGAACAAAAAATATTCTGACTCTGGGTTCAAAATAAAAACTCGTAATATTATAACAATGTATGATAGATTTATCATTTTAATTTTACACTTTTTTATTCTTTATGTCCAATATTTGTAATTTGGATTGACAAATTTACTCACACAATGCCAAAGAAGCTTCCCATGAAGTAATATGCATTAGAGAATTTTATTGTAGTAGGCCTATATTTTTTATTATTAATTGATATACTTTAGCAATCTATGAAAGAGCGTGAGTATGACAATAGAGAAATAGAGTAGTATGAGGCTTGGTGTACCAATTCCCCAGCCCTGATATATATATAATGTATACACTTAAATGACAGCCAAAATATTGTTCATTAATTATATAAAGTAGGCTCTGGCTAATTCAACCTTGGATAATCCAAACCCATCAAGATTCCACGTGAAATTACTATTTAAATCAATGGTAAGAAATAAAGTTTAATTCAAATTTTAGTATTAAATATTTGGATAATTCGAAGCCTTTAGCTATGTTATTTTTTTCAAGTTTGTTCTCATTTCAAACCTATCTTAGTGAGATTTATTAATTCCAACTATATTTCAGGCCATAGACCAAGGTGTGATACAAAATCTCAAACATTTCTACTGCTGATGTTTTAACATTTTAGGACAATATCGCATCCAAATTGGCCAGAAAAATTGATCTCTTAGATGCTGCTCAAATGTTAAGTAAAGCATGGAAACAAATCACAATGTAGACAATGGCAAACGACTTCCATAAGGCTGATTTCAAACCTAAGGCCACACAGATAGCTGAAGTAGAAATCGGCGATGCAACTTAACGGCTTGCAGTTCCAGAAAGTCGGAGAGAGTTGTTAGCTGATATGAACTATGACTACTATCTAACAATAAATGACAATGCTGATGTGTGTAAAACACTGATAGATGGGGAGATTGTTGAAGATGTATGGAAAAAAATTCATGAATCATCTGAGAAAGAAGAAAACACAGACATCATAGCAGAAGAACCCGTACTATCTATTTATAAAACACTTACAATGGTGGAAAACTAAAAAGATTAATTGAATCTCATCTAGACATAAAATAATTTTTTTTTAATGAAATCAGTGAACTTGAAGATTTTGTTTATTACATCAAGATAAGCAAACTACAACAAACTTAGATTGTTAATTATTTTTCAATGTAATGTCATTAGTGCAAAAACTGAGTAAGTTTTCATATGCTAGCTTTTCTAAATTTTATATTTTGTTTTAAAATTTTTCTTGTTTTTTCATGTACATATATAATGTGTATGTGTGTGTGTTTATATGTGGCATATTTTGATTATTATTATTATTATTAGCACCGCGTCTTACTACCCGTTCGGGTTATACGCACTTACGCTAATGTGTAATGGTAGG
>CABFOV010000066.1:0-32860 GCA_902141375.1 Timema poppense
CTGCTAACTATCAAGGTAATACTGCTACCTATCAAGGTAATACTGCTAACTATCAAGGTAATACTGCTACCTATCAAGGTAAAGGTGTGCATGTGAATACTTTATATAATTTGTTATATATTTTTTAATTTCATTGCATCTGAATCTTTGACATCCAAGAATGGTCTTACAAGTATTGTCAAGTTTTCCGCTTCATCTCTTTCCAAGACATCGTTATTACTCAAATTTTTGTTATATAAAAGGTTGTAAATCGGACGGTAGTTCGAACTCTAAGGAACTTTGGACATTAAGCGTCTACCCTAAATAAACGAGAAATTAAAATGTATCAACAATTTAAGTCAATATTGCAGTAATTGTTTTGATATTTGAAAAGCTAACAAATAAAGGAAATATTTTGGTTCTTATAATTAACCACTATCCCTGTACTATCTGTTCTCTCTAAGGTATTCTCATATTCTGAATAGGCTCTATCTGTGTTAGAAGATAACCGACCAGGTCTTACTGCTCATTAGGGTTATTCAACTAGTATTGTTTATACTCAATGTCATCCCTTACTTTTTCTCAAGGCTGGTGCTTGTGTATATACTTAAATTCACGCGTGTCTGGTTTTATGGTAGGGTATAATACATAGAAAATTTATCATAAGACGACACTTTGGTATCAAAGTAAGTAAATAAAACCATAATCGGTGTTTATCGGTCTATTTATATATCTACTGGTAGCTAATCTCAAATATATTAAATTTGCCTATGTGTTCTATAACAAAATTAATATTAACTCAAGACATGTCCTTAACCAAATGTTATACACACACCTAATATTTATAGGCCCTACTGTTTATGGTATAATCTATAATAATCATTATGATTAAAATAATTAATTTAAACTATTTAAAAAACGTCACCTGGACATGCGAATCGAATCTGGGACACTTGATTTAGTATACCAATGCTCTATCACTGAGCTATATATGATCAGTCCCATGCACAAGGTCATTCTTAACTCATAGTTTTAAGGCTCCTACTTAAGGAAACATCTGTACTAGTTTCGATTCCCACCTTGCATTCTGATCAATTTGTAAAACATAGGAATAATATTAATTTTATTTTTAACTGCTAAGTGACCACATGGTCTAAGGCTTCACTCTCTTGTTAGACGTTAGACAAGATTTATGGTGACAGGGAGGTCGGGGTTGGAACTCCGGATGGGTGTACCAAGGATGTTTTTGCAAAATTTATCTCCATTCTACCTCCATGAAAATTCAGTTACACTTCCTCTAAATTAAACCATCCTCTTCCCTTCCTCATTAGTGTAATTAGTACATATGCGTGTAACCTGAGCATGAACAGTTAGTAAGAAGCAGGACGTAAATATATTCATTATTACATTCAACAATAAGGTTGCGAAGGAATTTAATCTTAGGGTAGGGATTAGTAGCGTAGCCATATTGGCGTTGCGAAGATATGGGGATAAACAAATTGAATCATCTCAGTCTACCAGGCTGATATTTGTACCTAAGCCTAACCGTCACCAGCATTATAGTCTTTGAGAGTATGGCCTACTTATTAATAAAATCAATATATACGTTGTTTTTGTATAAATCTCCTACTTGAAATAACGAAAGTAAGAATATGCTAAATCTATTATAACTCATCATTTACGATTATTTTGAGAGTGCAAATACGTATTAATTTGCCAAGCTTTTTCTTAAGACTCACTTTTTTTAACGGCTTAGATTTGTATTGAAGACAAATTGTTTTCCGTAGGAACACACTCTTTTGTTTGTGTCCTAGATACAAGTAACTTTAACTCGAACATTGGAAAGTATTCCTACCTCTTGTGATCGTTTATCTATCCCTAAAGTATATTATTAGACAAGGGCTTCCTAGAGTGAACCTCTTAAGTGTTATACTTTCCTGGTGTAACTTAATACTATACTATATTTACTGTATTTCACGTAAGATGAAGATATTTAATTAGCTTCTTAGATCACACTAATAATGAGAATCACACTTCGAGGATTGCGATTAATATTTTAAATTATGGAAAGACTAGTCTGTCAAATTCATTCGTCTAGAGAGATTGTGTGAATGATTCAGATATTATTTCTTGATTCGAGCTCTGGGCTAGGTTAGGTTATCTGAACCAAACAAAAGGTGGATAGTGGAAATATAAATTTAGCAGCTATTATCAAAATATATAAATAATTAATTTTTATTATATTTTTGTTAAATATGAAACACAAACATTTTAGCAAAGATATTTTAACTTCACTGAAAAATAATTTGTTTGCTTATTAATACGTTTTTTAGAAATTTTACAAATAATGACTAATTAAAATATTTTAACAAGAAAAATAAACTCATTTGATTAATTATATGAGATTATTATTTCGTAATCCTTGTTTGCTTGAATGCGTAACCATTTTTCCAAGTAGAATAGTATTGCTAAAGAAAATATGAAGGGTGTTTGAAATGATATATAAACTCAGTGAGACATTTCGCACCCTCATGAAGTAACAACATTTAAAACTGTTTTTTTCTGTTTTAATTTATTAATAGAGTGGGGCGTGAGGTCATTTGGAATCCTTGTGGTCAACATAAAAATATTGGACTTTTATTTTAAAGTTTACTCAAGCTATTAGTTTCAAAGCTAAATAAATCATTAAAATAATATGAAGAATCAACACTTTTAGTCTAGTTCACATAAGCTTAAATAGAGAAACGATTTTAGCACTTCAATTAGTCACTTGTGACCGGTAGGTCTGTCTTCAAATACCGGCTTGGTACTTTACCTACATTGAGGTCAGTTTATCACCTGGGATTTTCACTTTAGTTTTTCCATTCCTTTTCAATCAATAGGGATTGCATACTTATTAAGATACTTCTCAACAATATAGCCTATATCATAGAATCTCATTATTTTTCAGCTGACGCCTCCTTTGGTAGATATTAATTTCCTACGCATCCTTCAGCTATTTCCTTACATATTTATAAAAACTATTTTAAAATATATTTTATTCATGTATTTAAAACAAAAGTCAAAACAACACTGGCAGGATAGTGGTAGAAAAAAGACTGAAGATTATCGTGATAGTTCGTGTTGTTTTATTTTAATCATTTCTTAAATATTGAGTTTGATATTTTACCGAGCACATCACAAATTGCTTTCCATTTTAAGTCGACAACCTTTTTAGTTTTTATGAGAGTCAGCGTTGAAGATTCGGCGGTCGTTGCACGTGACTGCAATGGTAGCTTAGAGCAGAGTTTTTCAAACTACCAGCTCTCTCAAGCTCTGTGAAGAAATGTTAGAATTTTATTATTGATTTGAATTTTAACATCAATAAATATAATCAGAAACTAGGATTGAAATAGTCTTAAAATCTAAATAAAGGATATTTGCCAAAGTTGCAGCCAGAACAAGTGAGATTTTTTAGTGTGTTGTATACTTTTGTACTTGTAAAAGTAGATTGTCGTTATTGTTCATAATATTAGTGTAAAAAATGCAATGAGAGCTCCACCGTATAGTTCTTCCTGTGCAAGGGCTCCCTTTATCTCATAAGTCTGGATAACTTCTGGCTTAAGGAAAGGGTATAGATGAGAATTTGGGGTGAATCTCAGGTTTATAAACTTGAAAATAAACACGTGAATCCCTACTTTGGGCTGGTCACCGAATTTATTACAGCTTGTAGGCCGTGTTACCAATACCACAAGACATAATTTCCTTAAATAATATGGAAACATGATTAAAATTAAAAATAACTTCAATATTTATATTAAATAAATCCCCATGGAAGTGTTTACCGTCCCCCACCAAACTGTGCAAGTCATACACACAATCAGTTTAAAGTTATTTTAAATAACACATGGCATGCTATTTTAAAACCTCTCATACTGAGAGCTTAGTTTGAAACAAATGGAGAAAAATTATATCAAGAAATATAGAAAAAACCCTCAGTATTTCAAAGTGTATATTCTTAAATTCTACATTAACATTAGCCACTATAAAATCTTTGTGCAAACGTCTTATTCTGCTCCATACGTCACCTAATGAGCAATTTCTAACAAACGATTTCCACCACTCTCTAGTAGACTGATAGTTTCCACTAGTAATAGAGATAATTTTAAAATATATTTTGGCTACGTCAAGTGTGTGAAACTATATATTCTCGGGTTCGAGTATAAAACAGGAGCTGTAAAGACTTTTACAACTACAGTAGTCTCGATTATCGAGTATCGATAGTCTGAAGTTCCATATATCTCGAGGCAGGGAAGCACCCAGCACACATCCTTTTACATAGCACCGATCTGAGTAAGGACTTAAGGAAATGATGTGTAAGACTTGACATTACTTGTAGGACGACTTCAAGGGTTTTAAAATTACTTTGAAACGGAGATTAAAAAAATAAAATCAAACAATAAAATAAATAAAATCATGTTATTTCGTGGAGTTGGAATATCGGTAGTTCCAGGAAGGCCTGGTTCCGTACAGTTATTATAACTAATCTCTTAATACCCTTTGAATGCTGATGGAATGCGGTAATAACTTACATAGTAAAGATATTTCTCTCTATCCATACCGCTTATTTTGAGCGAAATCATATAAACGATACTACCATAAGCTCTAGTTTTATTGCTGTTAAGTTGTTATCCGTGTCAGTTATTCAACGTGGCATAGTTTACTTTAGCTTGTAACAATGTTGAATGTGAGAGTTTTTCTGGCAAGCGGTGCTAGCTAGAGGCTCTATCTGTGCTAGTAGCATGCACACAGAAGTTAACATAGAACAAACCTTCACGAACAAATGGCGAGTGTTCTTGAACTTAGGATGTGAGAGCGTGTGGAAGCGTGCTACTGGCAGTTCACAGTCTTCTTTAGTAAACCAAAACAACACAAAGTAAACCTCAATTTGAAGACTAGTCTCAACACTAACTATTACTAAACTTCCTTTTGCTCTGCGATATGGATCCAAAAAGATTTTTTTTTTTTTGTTTAGGAAATTTAACTATATATAATACATGTTTATAAATTTTAATTATTATTATTATTATTAGCACCGCGTCTTACTACCCGTTCGGGTTATATGCACTTACGCTAATGTGTAATGGTAGGGTGATTGTGAGATGAAATGGAGGACCTACAGTTTAACGTGGAATCCGAACCACGGTGGAGGTCTGGCATTCCCCACATTCACAAGATGTCTTGTTAGAGGTGAAGGAAGGGCTTGGTAATCAGATAAATCTGTGCTGGGACCGAGGATTGAACCCCGGCCGCCAGCACTTTAATTATTACTCTTTCCTTGCTATATATTTACTATGTCCTCCTACCCGTCCATGCTATTCGCTTTTTAATAGTGCTAACGGTTTATGAATGGGTAAGGTAGATTTTATAGAGAATCTATCCGCATTTGCGTGTAGTGAGATTGAGAAACAATATAGGAAAAGCTACTTTCCGTTGACCCAGCCAGGATTCTAACCCTGTTATCTCTTCCATTGGAAAACCATACAATGTGCGTCTTACATTTTTCTTGTGTGACCATTAATGAGGGTGTATAAAATATTGTTTCAATACTAATGAAGTGGGATTAATTCTATATTTACATTGGTATATGACCAAAAGTCTAAAAGAGGTAATAACGATCCTAAATGGAGGAGAATAGTGATATAGTTCTTCATAACTGCCTGATAAGATCAGTGTCTTAAACAATTCCTGGTGTTTGTGTTGAGTGGTAGTATTTATATTTATTTATTTACTTGTTTGAGTCAGTTATTTATTTAATACTCTCTTTCCCACGTTTTTTATGTTCTGATTATTACTATTGCTAAGTTATATGAATTAAAATAGCCTACATATACAGTAGCCCCATGGCTTCTTTGGTGCTGACTGACAGCTCACAGCTTACAGATGAAAGCTTTGAAAAGTTACCAGACTAACTTATGTATCCCTACGCCGAACCATATGATCTGCAAAAACATGTGTTTATCAGCTGTCACTTCTTACAGCCAAAATGTAGGTATATACCTAAATGTTGATTGTCAGAAGTCAGCTGTGAGCTGTCAGTCAGCACCAAAGAAACTATGGGGCTACTGTACTAATACATGATTTCTTTTTCAATTACTTTAGTAATTTTTTTATATTAAAATGAGCTGTTACAATTTTTTGAGAATTTATATTTCCTCTTTTTTATTAACTTTCGTTTTTATTAATTTTTATTTTAAATTTTTAAAAAGCCTGCCAACACCAGATTGTAGTTATGAATTTAACCAAAATATTCGCTTCCCATCTTATTGCATGATGAGACATAACATTGTACTATGCTATATTCTATTAGGGGTGACTTGGACTAACATCAATCACACCATTTAAATACATTTAATAGATTTTCTTGTAAACATGTTAATATCTCTATTAATTTAAAGTGATAACGTAATGTTATATGTAGTTAAGACTCACATTGTAGTTAATCAACGTGTTCTTTCGGGGTGCACAGTGGTTGTAGATCAGTATAAATAGGATCATTACTAGGACCTTTAAAATCTCTATCAACCAAATAGCTAGAAAATGTATTTAAAAATACACTTCCCTTCCTTACACCTTTATCTAATGTACTACTTTTTTTATAGACATTTCTTTAAAATGTTCATGTCAAATAGTCTAGAAATCAGTAGATAATAAAACACGTATATTTTATCTATTTTTAAGGGCGAGTTAAAGTTCATAAAGGTAAATAATGGAAAGTTTCATTTTTGGAAACACATTTATAAACTTGTTTTAAATTAGTTTTTATATAATATAAGTTTATATTAACACTTATTAATAGCTAACCATTCTCATTAAATCCAATTGCAGAATTATAATTTTTTAATATCCTTGATTGTTAATCTAATCTATTTACAAATCAGTGTATCGTTAAATAAATTGCAGAAATCTGGGTGTGCACTAGATATAATGTATGTGTTAATATTTGATTTTGAAGGATTTTAAATTTAATATTCATAATTATAGTATATGTTAATAGCAAAAACATGCCCTTTTTCACATATTGAAGTAATTACTAAAATGTAGCTACAGGAAAGTGTTATTTTTAATGGAAGGGTTATAACTACATTTTAATAAAAGTATATAGAATAATTTAGTTTTATAATATTTTAATTAGAAAATCAAATTTTATTATTTAAATTGTAGTAAATAGTCTATAAAGTTTGTCAAAAAAATTATCTTTACCTATGAATTTGTATCCCATGTTTTAAATAATAAACTATTAATGTTAATGTTTATTTATATTTGAGATATCTAACGTGCACCTTCTGAAACGACTGATTAGAACAGCACAAGATAATTTCTATAATCGAGCGTGAAAGGACAAAACAATTTTGCCGGGATAGGTAATTTCACATGTATTTCAGGGTTTTTTTACAGGCCACAATCGACATGGGGGACCAGCGGCTGTTCCTCCCCTCCGAAGAAAGTTGTGCTAAAAATTTGTATCGATTAATAAAAATTCGTTAAACCCTTCTAGTTTTGAATTAATGAATCAATATTAATTATTGATTAAATCATTTATTAATATAATTTAAAAGAACAGAACATTTTTTACAAAATAGTTTCTAAGAGATTTTGGTATCTAATGAAATTTAATCTATATTATCCCAAAAAAGATAGGTTTTAAAAAGATAATTTGTTAAGAAGTCAAATTCCTTAAGTAGAATTATTTTGTTTATGACGCACGTATGAAATTAACAGAGTAGATTACAAAACATTATTTTATGAGAGAATTTTTCTTCATGTTGAATAAAGAATTTGATTAAATTATGTTTATTTCATGAAATGAACGAGTTATCAGATTGATATAGACGTGCATATACCAACACACATTATTATAAAAAATATTATCCGTATATGTTAGAGTTATGAGCGCAGATAAATTGCTAGAAATGACTGGGGAAAGTTATAAAATTGCATACTCTGAAAGGTATTACGCTGTTCTACACTATGATGTATTAAGATTCCCTCCTCCGGCACAGATTTATCTGATTACCAAACCTTTCCTTCACCTCTGGCAAGACATCTTGTGAATGTGGGGAATGCCAGGCCTCCACCGTGGTTCGGATTCCACGTTAAACTGTAGGTCCTCCATTTCATCTCACAATCACCCTACCATTACACATTAGCATAAGTGTGTACAACCCGAACGGGTAGTAAGACGCGGTGCTAATAATAATAATAATAATAAGATTCCCTCCAAATTTCCTGTGGCGCCGTTTCCATCCCACGTGGTACTACCTAGTATCGTGAATATAAGTCACAGACTTGTTGCATCGACACACCCAAGGCTGAACAAGGGACCGAAGGGCGGAACTCCTAATGACCACGGTAGGTAACAGGAACCCCCTAACAGGGTTTTTATAACCCACCGCGGCCGTAGCCTCTGAGCGGAGTCATGCGTGAAGGCACACGCATCGAGCATTCTGGATCCACCAACTCTTACTAGTCCGCAAGACTGTTATTATTGGGTAGCTTAGGAAAAACCCTCCGCCAACATTTATGAGCCCTTGGTGGGATGGGGTATCCCCTCCATGCATGACCACCAGCTTTACTGGAGGAGGTCCGAAACTCATCCTTAGGTGTCTCCTCAGGTTCCCGAAACATTGAACTTAAGTTGCACAGCAGGGAGCTCGTGGAGGTGTCCTGGTCAGCTGTACCTGGCTGAAACTAGGAAAGATTTACCAACCGCATAGTGTGTGGCACTGGTAGACCCTCATCTTCTCCCAGCCTCCCCACAGACTACTCTACAGGGATTTAGTAGCTCAGCTCCCTGACCAGCCAGATAAATGACTATCCGAGCGAGAAGGACGTTGCCCTAGAACCACCAACATGGAGGCACATTTTAGAAGCTCTGAAGCAGGCAGATTCCAAATTTCCTTACCCTCTCCCACCAGGAGATCATCTGAGCTGATGCGTACCAAAACGAGGGAAGAGCCACTCGCTCTGCCATAAAGGCCCGGTATTATCCCCTTTAATTATGGTGCATTAATTATTATAACGTTAAAAGTCAAGGGTAAGGCGGGGTTTCCTAGGAAATGTTGACTACTTCAACCGGTCATCACTCCTGGCTGCCGCGATCCGCCGTTACAGTCCAGTGTTTTCCTAGACACGAGTGAGCAACGTGGTCCACAGTAATTCGTCACACTAGGGTCATGCCAACCCTATCAGGGCTGTAACAGAGGAAAAGGTGGTGCTGGGTCCCCCGTTCTAAGCCTATGAGTAGATCTCTGCGTGGATGTGGATATTTGTGATATTATATCAAGGCAAAAAAAATGGATAATTGCTTGTAATAAAACACCATTTTAAATTCAAATTGAAAAGGATGAGTAAATTGGTGTCCAAAACAAACGGTAACTAAGACGTGTTGAAAAAAAACAACAATGAAGTTAGTTTAACAACGTTAACAATGGCCATTACAAATGTAACTATATACAAATACATTCCGTAGATCCAGTATAATCCCTAGTGTGACCGACGCACATTACTATCCCATTTTATTTGATAGTTAAAATACCTCTTTGAAATACAAATATGCTACTAACACTTAACATACATAAATAACCATCTATATAAAATAATCTAGGCCCATCTATCATGATGATTACATTACCAATACAAGTTAATCACGACTCAGAAAATTACAATTTAAATATTAAATATCCTCAAAATTACTCAAGATCAAAACTAAAGGTAAATATTTAACCATCTCATTTCTAACATTTACAAATAAGGATTAATCTATATAATTTTCAACACTATCTGAATTCTAGCAAGCAGACATACATTCTATTTGCATTTCCCATCTCAAGCAGAAATATTACTTAAGCTAAACTTAATACATATATCTATGAAATAAAATATACGATACGTAAGGGAATTTTATATGTGAATCAATAACTATTCCGTAAGCGGGGATAAACAAAACTGGTCGTTACGACTTATTCCAGGCGGGAGTTTAGAGATATTACAGCCATCAAACAGGTAATATATAATGCAATTTTTTCATATTTATTTAATTGAGGTATTTAACGTAAAACTTTTGAATTGATTGATTATATCAACAACGTGACCTGTAAACTAATTTAAAGCTACAAAGGATACAACATCCAGCCCCCCAACCGTTAACTCATCACTGTGAAAGGGGAAACCCACATTTCACCAATGATACATTTTTCGTCCGTGTTTGGATTCGATCCCGAGAACCATAGATCAGTAGTTAAGACACGCTACCAACTGAGCTATACATAAGCATACATTTCAAAATAAATTAGTAGGTTCAAGTTTTGATCAAACGTTTGCTCCTAGGATTTATGTCCGGAAACACAAGACAATTATATTTATAGGTCTAAAATCTGACTGACTTATTTTCATATCAAATGTTTACTTTAAAGTAATTCTAAAATTATATTTGTAATGTTATGTGAACTTGAAATCATTGCACTAGAATTATACAAAATATTTATTTTTATGTTATTAAAAATGTACGGATAGTAAAATATATATTATTTTGTATATTTTCACAGCCATTGATTCAAAGTTATTATTTAGCTATTTTATCTAAAAAAACATGTATTTTATAGAAAGTTTGTTTTCCGGTTTACTTTATCCTAGCCATCTAAAGTCTTCTTTAATAGTAGTTGCGGTTATACTAAATTGGGAAAGTGAATTATATGTGATGCCAATTTGAGCTACTCTTAGCCCGGACTTGTGTATATTTAGCTAACTAAATTGGTTTGTGGAAATAATAATTATATTTATGTTTCCATATCACATTTTATAAATAGAATCTACTTTTTTACAAGTAATTCCTTTTAAGCTAAGTTCTCATGTTAATTTTTTTTACTGATAAAATTGGTAATCTTAACGATCTATAACAATCTTAAACCATTTTTATGAGGTCTAGTTTGATACACAAATAAATATAGTACGGTTCATAAATGTGTATAAAAAGAGATATTAAGCTATCACGTAAACATTAGGCACAGTACTTTTTTTTTTGCTAAGATTCCCAAAAAAAAGTTTTCGTTTTAAAATGTGTAGCCACTCTGTACTTTCTGTTTGTTTAAGAAATATGTTGAGTACTAGTCTGCTGTACTAATATTTATGTTAACACTGGAAACTTGTTCCAAAGACAAACAGGACAGGCGAATAGGGAATAACAAGAAGAAGATGAGGGAGGGCATTGTCAATCCTTCTCTCTCTCTCTCTCTCTCTCTCTCACTCACCAGGGAATAATAATTGCAGAGGATGAGAGAAAGCAAACATCTCAAAGCTTTTCTAATGGAGGTTAGCTCTGCCCGATGAGATCTTGGATGTACACGAGGCTATTATATTATTTTACAAAGTTCTATATTAATTTGGACATAAACCTAATAAGAATGAATGTCTATGCCCTATTTTCTATTATAGTCAAAGTTTGATACTGTAAAGTTTGTAGATGTCCTTAAATATTCTAGATAATATATATATTATGTCATTGAATATTACTTTAGTCTCAGATAACTAATTACAAAAGTATCCTACGTCAATAATGAGGGTGATTTTTGTACATGACTTTACCTTCTTCCTTCATTATAGTGCCCGTATAGCTGGATAAATCTCTGGCCTTAAGGTATTCAAAAATAATAATAATATTTAGCACCGCGTCTTACTACCCATTCGGGTTATACGCTTTAAGTACTAATTACGCTAATGGATTAGGAATTGGGAAGGTTGAATTAGAGGAAGCGAACCCGCATTTGCGTGGAGGGAGAGTGGAAAACCATATAGGAAAAACCTCCCCCAGTTCACCAGACCAAGATTCGAACCTGAATCTCCTCGTCCTCAGCAGTCGAGCTCAACACGACTATGCGCGTTAGCCAACTACGCCACCGAGGCGGGTGGTATTCAAAAGTTCATGGCTACTAAAACAAGGGTTTATAACTCAACCCCATCTTGAGACCTCTCTCTCTCCAATCCCAAACCTGACACATTTTCTTCCAATAGATGTATTTGCTACCTAGGATATTGTAATTTAAAATTTTCTTAATAGAGTCATGTGGGGAATGCTAGGCCTCCACCGTGGTTCGGATTCCACGTTAAACTGTAGGTCCTTCATTTCAACTCACAATCACCCTACCATTACACATTAGACTTAAGTGCATATAGCTCGAACGGGTAGTAAGCCGCGGTGCTAAATAATAAATAATAAATAACACGTATTGTACACTTCACTCCAGCCTGCTTGCTTTGGTTATCCTTCATCCTTCATATGTTGGGGATGCATCAAAACTATGAAATTATTTACTATGTAACGTGCTCAATTCTTATGTTTTAACACCTTTCTTAGAGCCACCTACCTTTCTCAGTACTTTCTTATCAAAAACTTTAGATTATATTCTTTTTATACCTAAAAAGAGACCACGTTGCTTATGCGTTAAGAACCACAGTTAGGGTTGTCGTTTAGTTTATGCTCAGTTTTATATTTCAATTAATGCGTAGAGACGACCACCGTTTATAAATTGAATAGATTATTTTTTTCAGAAATGGAATTTGTTTTTGACTTCCTCTTGTATATAATTTTTATTTGTTATCACTGATTGCAAGTATTTAAATTTGTAAAGATCTTCAAATCAAAACAAAATAGCGTAGCTAAATATGGATAGTCCAGATGGCTAGTAAGAATCAGAGAAACCAAAAACTCTAACAAGAAAATCTTGTATCTAGATAATATTCTTGTTCATTTCCTTCTACGATGGAATGTGTACTTGAACTTACTACATTATTCCTACTCCTCCTAAAAATGGTTTTATAATAAAGCCTGTTCAATAATTTTCTTTATTACACGTCGATACTCTATTCGCTTATTACAAACTGTATAGGAGTAGTTGCACCAACAGTTTGGCAACCACAACAAAGTTTAAAACAGTGGAAGAGTCCAAAATAACATTTTTAAATATATTTTATGTTTAGGGATAGCACTAACATATATAAGCCAACCTTAAAGTCACTTATCATAGGTTTATTTAATTCTCAATATGGTTTTATTGGCGTTTAGAACACAAATAGCGTTGTTAGCTATTTGGAGAGTATTCTTAATATTGAATAGAATGTCCTCCATAGGCTGTGGAAAGACGTAAAAATAATTTATTGTATAGAATAGATGGCTTATTTAGGAAACCATATAACCAGTGGATCCTGGTTTGACCCCTAAGGAAGGTTATTAATATATTTATGAATTTTAATATTTCCATACAAATATTCATTTAGTGAGTTTCTACGCACCGAGGCCTGGTGTCTCTAAATAGGTGTACTGTCAGAGTATAAGTTAGTTAATAAGTCATGTGCTGTGAAATGATTTTATAAATATAGACAGTGATTTGCTTGTTAAAAAGTTTTTTACATACAAAATTATAGTCTTAACTAAAGTGTTTCGGAGAGACGTTTTATCAAACAACCTCTAAAATATTTTATACCTATTACCCCACCACCCATTGGGGTTATTCTAAATGTATTCTTATATCTACTTATATTAATTTTAGGATACTTAACCAGGAAGGTGAGTTTAAAGGAGAAACACCAGAACCAGACTGTAGAGAAGGTTTGTAATAAGTCAACATAGACACCCACATTCTGAATTGTCAGGATTGAACGTCGGTCAAGCTTGCTACAGCTGAGCGAGCCACCCCTTTAGGTTATACATCTGATCAATTGAAAAATGTAATCTCTCTTGGATTGACCTATTTCAAATAGAGAATCATCATTTGAATCCCGTGAACTGAATCTCTGTTTAACACCTCCCTTTCCCGCAAGTACGGTCAACTACGGGACCCACTGACCCTTCACTCCTTGTTTCTGCTTCGTGGTACACTGCACAACAAATTGCCACTCAAATAGAGGCTGATCATCCCCCTTACCTCTCTCTCTCTCTCTCTCTCCTTCCATTCCCACCCTTGTCTCCATTCCGGGTCCGAGCAGGACTACCTCACACCTATGAGTGAGCGTCAGCCTCAATTAGCCCATCATTAAGCCATCAACTCCCACTACTACCCCCCTCTAGCCACCCACCCATAGACACCTTCTCGTTCAACACGCATACACACAAGCACCACACCAAAATGTCGATACACAGTTTGTGCTTATCATTTACTTAACAGCTGACCTCTTGGTCCAATGGTCATCTTTCCTTGCCACTAACCTACATTTCCGGGTTTGATTCACGGTGGGACCATAGGTATATTTCCCGAAGAGGAATTGTTCCTATGACCCACTTCGATGTCCTCGTGGTCTAACGCACTACACTTGTTTTGAACTAGACTGCCAAATATGGGCCATAGGGGCTTGATCCCTGTCGAGTGCACTCGGGGTGGTTTTCCTAAATTGTTTTCCATTCTCCCTCTATGCAAATGGGTTGCGTTTCCTCTAAATTAATTTTTCCTTATCCAAAACCCATTATTGTAATTAGTAGATAAGCGTATAGCCCAAACGGGTAGTAAGACGTGGTGATAAAAGAAAACAAAATCCTATGTTTGCCGTGGTTTGGTCAAATTAATCTTAAGTTAGGTTTAAGACTTCTTCTGGCACCCCATCATCATCATCATCATCATCATCATCATCATCATCATCATCCCATTGGGACTAAGTAACCGCGCCCCCATGGTGCCCCAACCTCGGAAAACTGTTACATATCCACCAGTAGAAGACCAGGAATGTCTTGCCAACAAACCCTGGTACCATACGCTAACAAAACAAACACTTAACAGCCTTATGTTGCTAACACATGGGCCATTTGACTACAAAAATAGTAGAGCTAACCTCAAAATCAAAATTTAGCTGTATTTTTTAATATTATTATTATTATTATCACCGCGTCTTACTACCCGTTCGGGTTATACGCACTTACGCTAATGTGTAATGGTAGGGTGATTGTGAGATGAAATGGAGGACCTACAGTTTAACGTGGAATCCGAACCACGGTGGAGGCCTGGCATTCCCCACACTCACAAGATGTCTTGTCAGAGGTAAGGAAGGGTTTGGTAATCAGATAAATCTATGCCGGGACCGAGGATGGAACCCCGGCCGCCAGCATAGAAGTCTGACACCTTACCCCTAGACCGCCAGGTCTACTTTTTGAATTTTGTACTTTATTTTATGTGTTGTTAATTTAATAGTTCTTTAAATGTATCACCACCTCGTTTTAATGATTTATACCACACACGTGTATTAATGGTTAAACAATACATAAACATCTTTCTCAATGTAAAACATGGACGAGACGTTTCAGCGCCAACTTATGTTTTTTAAGTATTTATTAATATAATTTGATAAATATGATTAAATAAAAGAAATACCAAGCTTAACTATTTAGATATTCGCCACCCAAAAGTTAAATCTATATTAATAAAAGTATCACATTTGTATTAAATGTATATACAGAGATTTTTTTAGTACTTTTCAGTGAGATAGAAACATCAAATTTGGTGAAAATATAGAAGAACCACCTAAGAGGTGCGCAACTTTCTCAAACTTGAAAACTGATATAAGTTAAACGATATTAAAAATGAAAACGTAATTTATTTAAATATGTTAAATCATCGACAAATTAATTGCATTTCAAAAGCAGGGTGAACCTAGAATATAAACTACAATCTCAAAACTCAAAGAAAAATTACAGTGATATGTGCTTATGATTTGGTTGATTTGTATTCATAATAGTTAGCAATGTGTTTCTTTAGTCAATGAAAATTTTGCAGATAGCGTTATATATATTTATATATATATAGAACTTAAATTTACATAGCCTAGTTATTGATTCATATAAAATGATCTATTTCTATAATTAAAAGACAGCCAACACTGCAGAAGAACAAAAGGCATAACTTTGTAATAAGACTAATGTTCAATTATTGTTTTGTGTGGGTTTTTATGACGTGTTAATGCTAGAACTCTAAGCACCACGTCTTAAAAACCATTCGGATTATACGTATGTGTAGGGTCTACTAATTACACTAATGTGTTAATGATCAGGAAGATCGAATTTTAGAAGGAGTATAGTGTAACCATATTCGCGTGGTGGGAGAGGGGAAAACCATTTAGGACAAACCACCCTCAATACACCCAACCAGTATTCGAACCTTGATTTCACCAATCATTTGAGTCTGTCTATTGCGAGCATGATGCCTAATCTTTCATTCATATACAAGTTGAAAGTTCAGTTTTATTAGTTACTGGTGACCTGGCGGTCTAGGGGTAAGCTGTCAGACTTCCATGCTGGCGGCCGGGGTTCAATCCTCGGTCCCGACACAGATTTATCTTATTACAAAACCCTTCCTTCACCTCTGACAAGACATCTTGTGAAGGTGGGGAATGCCAGGCCTCCACCATGGTTCGGATTCCACGTTAAAATGTAGGTCCTCCATTTCATATCACAATCACCCTACCATTACACATTAGCGTAAGTGCGTACAACCCGAACGGGTAGTAAGACGCGGTGCTAATAATAATAATATTAGTTACTATTGACATTAGCCCGTCACACAAAGGCTTACAATCTAATATTTTAATAAGTTAGAAAAATTGTTTAATTTAAAGAAAATACCAAGAGTCACATTTATAAGGAATCGTATAATCTTGGCACAATTTTACTATATTAAAACTAAAATAATATAGATAAAAGAAGTTTTTGGTATAATTAAGTACTGTGCACATACACACACTGCCAGTTTTAAAATTTGTTTCCAAATAATTTGTAATCAAGTAGAACGAGAGAATCAAGTTCATCTGCCGAAACGTGTCCTTAAATATTATGGGTACACCAACCTCATGAACAAGGAATCGGAACATATCCTTGATAGGATGAATAAATCTACATATAAACCTCTTAAATGGGTTAATTGCCTGGCACGCAGCTTTCAAATAAACATTTTATGTGCCTTGATAAACACTCGGTAAAACGAAAGATAAAGTCTTAAAAATTAGTAACTTTACAATTTTGGTCGAGGGGTTTTATTGTTGTCCTACATACTTTGTGAATATTATATGTAAGAAACCTAGAATTATTAATGAAAAAACGGGATATTTAAAATATATATTATTGTTTGTAATTTATTTTAATGTATCCTGCTATCTACCCAGGCAATTTGCTTTTTTAACTACCTTTATGTAGAAGAAATAATGGATGTAGATTTTTGGAGCACATATAAGCTCATTTACGTTGAGGGCGAGTGTAAAATCTATTTAGGAAGATATATTCTCGTACGAGTTTTATTATTTGAATGTAACATATACTATTATTATACAAAATTTAACTTGTAAGAGTATATCATATTTTATAATATGTAATAATAGCTACAAGTGTTTTATAAAAATAAAATAGAGTCCCGATGATCAGAGACCCAATCCTCTAAGGTTGAGTATTATCAAAACTACCGTAATCAGCCAATGTTCCGTGTTATATGAGATTCGGTTTTACCCAAAGTTCCGTATTAATTCAAATTTCCAAACTATCCAAATT
The DNA here is from genome assembly GCA_902141375.1 of Timema poppense. Lineage (NCBI taxonomy): Eukaryota > Metazoa > Arthropoda > Insecta > Phasmatodea > Timematidae > Timema > Timema poppense. Next base: position 17,534 of record CABFOV010000066.1, read on the forward strand.
TGCGTTAATTTTGAAATTTTACTAAAACTCCCTACTATCCGAGGTTCCGGATTAATCATGGTTATTTATTATTTGAGGCTGAGTACTATCTGAAGCTCCGTATTATCCAAAGTTCTATATTATCCAAAGCTCTGTATTATACAATATTCCGTATAATCCAAAGTTACATATTATCCGAAGTTGCATATAATTTTAGGGTCCTTATTATCCTAGATATTATATTATCTGATGTTTCGTACTATCTGACGTTCTGTATTATGGAACGTTACGTATTATCCAATATTACGTGTTATCAAACGTTCCGTTCCACCTAATGTTCTGTATGATCCGAGGTTTCGTATTATTTAACGTTCAGTATCGGTCGATGTTCCGTATTATCCGGGGCTATGTATCATCAAAGGTTCCCTATAATCTGAGGTACCATATTGTCCGGGGTTCCATATTATCCGAGATATTAACACAATTTATGTTTCTGTTAATTGTCTAGGAAATGACCCGCACTAAACTGGCTTAGCCGTCCAGTATGAGTGGCGGAGTGAAACATGGTTTCCGTTAACTGTGGCACCCTACATATGATTGTCCACTGCTTGACCTAGTTGAGGCCATTGCCTGCCACTGAGCGTTACAACTGCTTCTTCTAATTTGTCGATTTTTTTAAAAGCTATGAGAGTTGAGTTTAGTGGGCTCAATTTTAGTGTATTTTATGTTAAATTGTTCATAACTAGTTAGTATTAATTTGTTTATATTTTAAATTATTCCTTATATCTTAACTGTTAGTAGATTGGTGATATGAATAACTTGAGAAAAAAAAATTACTTATTTTTATGTTTTGTGATAAATTTGATTTAATGTGTTCTTCAGGAAGAGAACTAAAATTAGAAACTTAACACCCAAATCTGTATAATAATCTACGTTAATCTTTATAATGAGGTGAAAATATTAAGTCGGTGTTGCTGATACCATAAAAAAAAGTGGGCAAAGTCTTTATAAAATAAAATATGATATATATTTGAAAAAGCATATAAAAAATATCTGAATTGTCACTGGCCTTTACTTTAAAACATGTAATTTTGACACGCAAGAAAGTGGAACCAGGTGATTCTCCGCACTGAGTATGACAACTAGCTAGTAGCTATTTAATACAGTAGGCCTATATTTTAACTGTATCCAATACAAGTTGAAACTGTCACTTATATCATAAATGATCAACAAAATTATTAATGAAGATAATGGTTTCAGGGCAGACCTTCTTACAACAGTAATAACAACATTTCTAATTTAATATAGTTGTGTTAGTATTTCCCATGTAATACTAAAGCTCATTATTTTTAAATGATGCATATATACTTATTAATTATCTAACTTGGATGCAATCAAATTTTTATTATTCTGATTCGGTAAAGCTCCTTTGTAGATGTAAGATTAAATAAAAATTCACATAAATAATAAATAATTGGTTAAAAATTTAAGTATTGAATTTTTCATATATATATATCAAAATAAATATCATTAACAATATTGGTCTGAAAAATATTAGTGACATATTTGAACCAATCAAAAGGCTAAAATTCATTTCCAAGGAAGATCATTAGTAAAATATTTTTTTTTTTTAATGTGGGTACTTTAATTTATTCAAGGAAATTCAAGTGTGATTCTTAAAAAACTTTCTAATAATCTCCTCGTTAATGAATCAAGGAGTTAATAACTTTACTGTAGAAATTATAAAAACGTAATCCCTTTATATATCTCATGACACATGGGTAGTCTAACATGATTTTGGTTTGTCACTGACATAAATATAATTCTATTTCCTCCATGTGTCCTTTTAGCAGGTATTTTAGCTCCTCTCTGTGTATACAGGTTATGGAATATTAAACTTGGCTGCTTGGCTAGGCGTTCTCTTATAATGTTCAGATTTGAACCAACACTGAGCTATGAAACGTGTTACTTTTTATGAACAAAATAGTCAAAAATGATAATACTCTTATTTACTTAACTATTAATTCATGATTTTAGATTTGAATTTAACATCACTGTGTTACAAAAAAAATTTTAGGGACCTATAATAATAAAATAAATTAATGATCACTGTGAATTTATATTGGCATGTATATATGTAGCCTAAAATATAGGTTTATCTTTTCTACCCCATTTTCTCGCCATCTACCTTTTAGTTTTAAATTAAACAATCATCAAAATATACCTATTCTTAATAATTATGTTCACTTAGTATAAAAATTCTGAAATTGTTTATTATGAAACATTAATGACGAATTCAATTAAAAATATATAACTAATGAAATATAAACTGAGGTTGTCAACTTAATATAACATGTCTAATAAAACAAGAAATTAATATAACTTATCAATAGTTTATAAATTTAATAATGATACACAATTTGAGTGTGAAGTAAAATTGCAAATATTTTAATTGTTTTATTACACTTAAAATTTAAATGAAATCGAAATCAATGTATAGGTTAACTATTAGTTCAAACCAAAAGATCTCTATTAATATTAATTAAGTACATGATAGATCAAATAAATTAATCCAAACTTATAAAATCATGTTTTATCCAATACGTTTTTCAATTGTAAATAATAATAGTTTACTTTCATTTACATTATACTTAATTATTATTTTATTTTTATTAAAACTTTTAAATCACTTTTGACCAAAACTAAAAAATCAACAAACTCCCTAAGTGTACGATTAAATAAACTACTTGTTTGGTCCATTCTAGCACTGAGTTGGTATCACCAAGACGTTCTTCCTCCAAGACACCGTCATCTCTCTGTTCATTTTCCGTGACGTTGTTTGTTTAATAAGCAACATGGCGTCGAGGCTGGAGAACGGAGATTAATTTGAAGGTAGAAAGCAAAGGCTTCATGAAGACATCTTCGCCATACATGTTATTGCTAGATGACATTAGGATAGGAACGGCTTATGTACACTTAGCATGTAAGAATCCTTTAAGAAACCAGTGAATAATTTAACTACTACCAAACTTGTAACTTAACAACCATTTCAAAAATGAAATAAAATTTTTCTTAAACTCAATAATTTTAAACTAAATAAACCGTAATTTTTTTGATGTTTCATTAGAATAAAAAAATCTACGATTAACTGCTATATAGTGCCACGCATCCTACTACTCGTCCGTCTCTATGCTTAAATATGCCTATGCCGATGGAGTAGGTAGTGATGAGGAAGGTATAATTTAATATTGAAAGTACCCATATTTGCATGTAGGGGGAGTGGATAACCACGTTGGAAAATCACCCACAGTACATTCAACCGGGATCCGAACACTTTTTCACCGTCACCGGCAATCCAGTCCAACACGATAGTGATGCCTTATACCATGCGACCACCGATGCATCTTCTAATACTAGGTAATAACTGAAAATGAACCGCTAACATGCTAATAGTGGACTGCACCAATAAATAAAAAAGTTTTAAAAATCATCTGATGCCCAATATATAATGTAGGACAAGTTATATTTTCCTAATTAATTTGCATCACTTTTTCAATCAAGTCGTCTTTTTTTATAATCTTTTAATTGTATTTTAGCTGTTAAAAACTAATTTAAGTATGAATGTAGTTTAGGGAACTAAGCATTATAGTTTCTCGTTACCTAACTGAGGAATGAGTATAATTCCTATTGATTTGACTCGTCAACAAATTATTATATTCTGTTGTTTCTCAAATTAAATCATATTATGGCCCTAGGAAAACGACTTCCATTCAGCGAGAACTGGGGAATATGATAATATTACCATTTTAGTTGGTTTTTCAGTATTTTATAATTTTTATCTATATTTAATAACATTATTATTATTAGCACCGCGTCTTACTACCCGTTCAGGTTATACGCACTTACGCTAATGTGTAATGGTAGGGTGATTGTGAAGATGAAATGGAGGACCTACAGTTTAGCGTGGGATCCGAACCATTCCACACATTCACAAGTTGTGATTAATACATGTCTTGTCAGAGGGGAAGGAAATTTAATAAAACAAAAGCAACTATTTATTTCTTAAATTTGTTTTAAGTTTTATAAAGTGAAACTAATTACGTATTTAGGATATACTTGCTTATATTTTTAATACATTGGATCATATTATAATACGAAATTAATATATTTCACAGAAATTTTATTTATTTGGTGTCTTCTGCTGTATGTTTATATACTGTAGGCATGCTATATAATTATTTTGGTCTGTGTAAATCTTAATTTTGTTTGTTTCTAAATAATAAGCTCAAATAAAATTTAAAAATATTTAATGTACATGCTTTAAATATTTCATGTGAATACAATGTCATTTTTAACTAAATATTGAATAGATGCTTATATAGAATCCAAGCATGTCTTCTCACTACCCATTCAGGTTATACGTGAATGTACTAATTACTCGAGTATGTTAGTGGCTAGGAAGGTTGAATGTATAGGAAGTGGACCTGCATATGCATGTAAGGAGAGTGGAAAATCATATTGGAAAAAACTCCCTAAGTTCACCCTATATGGATACAGAGGTTCGGTCCATTGTGAGAGTGATGCCTTAGACTTTTCGACCACATAAGTGTTTTAGAGTTTATAGCTTGAAAGACGTATGAGGTGTAGGTATGGTTCTAAATATTCAACACCACCTCAAAACCCAACAATATTAGCCACTAAATTATTAATAAAATTGGACATTTGTGCCACATTATTCGTAACCCAGTTTGTAGAAAGATTAGTCAGTACTAATGTACCGTTAACTAGGGGATGCCTGAATGAACAAATCGTGGATAATTTCCATGGTGACTCTTTCCATGTCCCGATAATATGAGGCGATGGTGATAGTGAATATGGGTGTGTGGAAACACTTAAAATTAAATTAAGCCTAATTAACAAAACCCTGATGACCATTGGGATAGCTCCCAGGGAAAAATACTCAAGATAACAGCCGGGAGTCGAGCTCAGAAACGCTAGACCCGTGGCCAGGTGAACTGAACACTACACCACGCGGCCTGTCAGTTGCTAAATTAATATGGGAGAGTTAAATATCTACGCTATCTCTTTACCCGCCTACTCGCCCTTAAACATGGGGATGATTATAAATAGATGATGGCAACTCCCCCTTAAACATGGGGATGATTCTGTGTGACTACTTCTTCTTTTACTCCCTAACCACCCAACCTTGGTCATCATTTTATAATTTTATTAGGTGACCTGGCGGTCTAGGGGTAAGGTGTCAGACTTCTGTGCTGGCGGCCGGGGTTCAATCCTCGGTCCCGGCAAAGATTTATCTGATTACCAAACCCTTCCTTCACCTCTGACTAGACATCTTGTGAATGTGGGGAATGCCAGGCCTCCACCGTGGTTCGGATTCCACGTTAAACTGTAGGTCCTTCATTTCATCTCACAATCACCCTAACATAACACATTAGCGTAAGTGCATATAACCCGAACGGGTAATAAGACGTGGTGCTAATAATAATAATATAATTTTATTATCTCCCAAGCATTGACTATCAGATATTAAATTTTAGATTTGCTGTTTTATGTTTGTTTTATAGTGGTTCTGAACATTTCCTTTTTTTTTTTACAACTTTGATTATAGATATCTTCTATTACCATGTTTAATTGATGGTATATTGTTTTAAAATGGCTTATTTTTTAAAATGGTTGACGAACTCTATATTTTTTCACGTATTGTGAATGGTTATAAATACTTTTGAAATTGTATACAATACAATTTTCGTTTTATCAAGTTATTTCTAGTGTTTTATGAAATATTTTCTATTTTTTGGTAACCAAACATGCAGACCTTGTAAAAGATTTTTCATATTTCAAATTTACTATAGATAATTTGTCTCCATTTTTTTATAAAATTATAGGTTTTTTATTTATTTTTGATCTCATAAACTCTCTGACTACGTCTATTTTAGATTTTCAATAGATAATTAAAATGAACATCTTGCATTATATTATATTAGGAAATGTAAATAGTTTTAAATATTTAAATTAAATAAATAAATCAAGAAACTTAACATAATTCATTGGAGGTGCGAAGTATTTTCATATAGAAATAAGATATTATGTTTAAAATATGTATGCATCTATGATAACATGGATGTGAATATTCTTTTAGTGCTAGATCTGACTTTGAACTACTTAAACTATCTCACTTATTAATAAACCCTCGTTAAATAATATATTTGCCAGAAACATAAATGGGAAACCACAATAGGGTAAAAGCAACCTAGTTAAGATCATTATTTTGACTCCTTAGTCAGAGTCAGAAGTTGGAATCGACTACCAACAATTTAATTATTAATCTCAGGTATATTACTAAGGAAAATATCAATAATTTCTGGCTCGCGAATCTTATTTACAATTTAATAACTAAATAGATTTTAAATGTATGTTTTTAAATACAATTTTTCAACTGTAAAGCTAAAACCCCCCCGAGATGTAAGGTGTGCATACATACATTTGAATACAAGCTTAAATTACCAGGTGAGAGAGGAAGTTTAAGTGAGTTAACGGTTCTAGTCTGATTTGTAATAATTAGCATATAAGCTAAACTCTGAGCCTCCTACTATTCACGACACGTCTTCCATGACATTCTCCTCAGGTTGGTGGGTCCTCGTCACCGGGACAATTACAATCCTAGATGTAGCTCAAGCATTACAACTCAACTTGTATTTCGCCACTCATACTTACAATTATTATAATTTATTCAACAAGGTCTTATCATGTCAAGTGTTATTCTGGATTTTACAAGAAATACCTTTGCGATTTATTAATTCAAGCTCACTGGATGAAATACAATAGTTTATTACTATTTTATATGAACGATGAAGGCAAAGTTTATTAATTTTATTAATATTCGTAGTAATTGTAGTAAGGTTATATAATATCTTAAGTTACAGTTCCCACTTTCTTTAAAAATTAAGGAAATACTGTGATCATAATCAGAATGGGAGGGACGAAATATTATACCAATTTGAAAAAGTAAACCTCTTATAGTGTAATTAGTTTTGTTTGTTTGAGTAATACTTCTTTTAACACCACGTCCTACTATTCATTCGGGTTATACACTAATACTTATTTATTTTAACACTGGCATTTTATAGTGAATTGAAAAAGGTGCCCCGGTGTTCTAGGGGTAAGGTGTCAGACTTCTATGCTTTGGGTCCAGTGCTCAATCCCCAGTCCGGGCACAGATTTATCTGATTACCAAACCCTTCCTTCATGTCTGACAAGACGTGTATTAATCACAACTTGTGAATGTGGGGAATTCCAGGCCTCCACCGTGGTTCGGATTCCACGTTAAACTGTAGGTCATCCATTTCATGTCACAATCACCCTACCATTGCACATTAGCATAAGTGCGTATAAACCGAACGGGTAGTAAGACGCGGTGCTAATATTAATAATAATAATAACAACCTACGAACTTCACCAGCAAAGAACGAAACATTTATATTTAGGATTGAGGAATATTTGGGTCAATAAAAATAAATCTATCTTTTAAGCAATTACTCGACTCTTAAACCAATGGCTTGTTAAATATGATTAACAAAGAATTTTTTTCAAATAGTAACCACTGTGAATTTGTTTAAAAGACCAAGGTAAGCTCGATTGATTTTATTTTACTTGTGTAAGTAATTGTCTTTTCATATTTAGATTATACGAACCTATAAAACTTAGATTTAGATTTTTTTTAAAATTTTAAACATTGCATTGTGTATTTTACCGACAAAGTCAAAGAAACATTCTATTAGGAAGTAATAGAGTTAAGATTGTTAGATCCAGGGACTATTTAAATCACTCTAAAAAAAAGATTTTTTGTACACTATTTTACTGTTTTATTGTAAACAAATCCATTTTTTAGTGATTTCTCACTAAAACTTTCTAAAAAAACAACCATAAATGAAGAATTCAGGCTATTTACAAGGTTTTATTAGAAAATTATCCTTAAGGTAGGAGTGTAAGCGATGCGAGACGAGGTAAGAAAGGGTGGGGGTAGTAATTACAAGGGTACGTTGTTACAGACTACCTGAAATATTACGCGCAAGGCACAGCATTTCCTAGATCAATCAGAAGCACGATACCTTGTATGTCTGTATCTATCCTGTTCAGTTCCAGCGAGGCTGGGATTGCGTGTCAAATTTTTGCGCTAGATATTTCAAAATTATCTTTTCAGAGCTAGACATTGTACTTTAAATCGAAACCTGTGAATAATAACTCTTTGAAGGTAGGAATTTTATTCTTGAACGGTTTAGTGAGTTGTTTATATCTGTAATTGTAGCTGTAAAGCCATTGATATAGAATGACTTGTTTAGTCGTATTAGGCTTTTCTGTTTCATGGCTTGTGGTGAGATTTGTTGCGGTGATGGAAGACTTTCTCCCCTCAGAGGTAACAGACAGATCATTCACTCAAACTAAAAATGTGCCCGAATATGGCGAGGTTCCAGAAGAAATCAATGGACTGAATAGAACTGACAGTGAGCATGGACTTCAGCTGGTGACTTCATTTACACCATACAACGCAAAGATCGTCAAAACTGTTGTCAGTCCAGAAGACACACGACCAAAACCCCAGTCACAGGAACCGAGAAAGACAACAAATCGCAGAAAAATTAAAGCTGCCTTGTTGACCAGCACTCCCAAGAAGGCACAGTAAGAAGCAGAACATTTAAAAGAATTGAGTTAAATGCCCATGTGAAAAGAAGTAATTCCAGCAGAAAAGACAATCTACAAAACGTAATATATCCCTTTCAAGCTCCGGTGAAGAAGATGACGGCTTTGTGTACCTCAACTGTTTGAAGCCTTGGTCAAGGTCATAGGCTGGTCAGGAACGGATGCAAGAGGTGGGCTCACTCAAAATGTGCCAATGAGGATCCTAGTTATGTGTGTCATAACTGCAATTCAGATTTTGAAATTGAAGAACTAAGTGATTAGAATAGGCTTTTTTATTGTAAATTGGACTGTTTATGTAATTTTATTTGTAAGGTATTTCGTAGGCTATTTTGATTATTATGTTAAGGATTTGTTCTGCTAGTAGAAAGCTATTTCATTTACACAAGTTAGACTATATTCTTGTTGATATTTCATATGGAGAATCATTGCTATGTTGTTATTTTTATGGTGGACATATTATCATTATATTTTATATTCATTTCTTGATAGGATTATATTTGTTATGTAAAGGTCAATTTGTAAGATTTCTGAACTATTTTAATATCAGAAATATTCTTCATATTTTGAGTTTCATCTGCATGTTCGGTTCATTCTAAATATACATAATTAAATACCTATACATTAATTTCTTATTAAAATTTTGTATGAATAAAAAAAAGCATTGAAGGAAAATGTAAATATGTTTTATCTTATATACCTTTTAATAAGTTTTGTAACTGCTTACCCCTCTCACTGTATCAAATAACCTCACCGGGAGGCAAGTTGTTATAAAATGCATTACTGAACATAATGACATTTTGATAAAACTTTAAATGCTTAATATTCCCAAATTAAATATATAATGCACTGAAAGGATGTATATTTCAATTAATACTGAGATAAGCGTGTTTTATTAATTATGTATTTCAATAAAAATTAATCATCCCAATCTGTAAAGACTATCCCCACCCTCCCCTGCTGTACATATCTTGGTAATTTTTGTAGCAAAAATTCTGAAGGCCAAAATAAAATATTCGCATCAGTAGAAATATAGAGATTAATTTCTTACACATGATGATAACAATAGTTTCTGAATATCTTTAAGCGGCGTTAGAATACAAACTTTTTAATTTAAAAAAAAATTGATCATTAAATTTCAGGATATCCTTGACAGATGTTCAAGAACTGTTGATATAAACATGTAATAATATGTAAACCATATGTTTCTACAGGATAGATATTTTATTTAATATGTTTTAACCGAAAATAGTGTTTGCTATAAAAACTGTGATAACTCTGCGCTTTTATCACGATCGCTACACTCCCACATTAAGATTAGTCTTAAGCATACCAATAGGCTATATCTTATGCCATTTTATTTCTTAGCATAAGTCAAAGCATTATAATTTGCTTTTGAATGTATCTTTACCTGACTTGTCTAGTTGTAGGATATGTTTTGATGATCTGTTGATATAAAACCTCTTTTAAAAGTCACATTAATCTGTCAATCATATACAACATTGTGCGCGGAAGAAGGGTGACAATTTTTCAAGGCATCTCGAACTAAAACAAATATACTTTTACCTAATACACAAAAATATATATCAAATTAAAAGTGAAATTAATTGTTTATTTTAAGAAATAAAATAATATGAAATAAATACGAAAAAAAATGCATAACATGTTTGTTTTTGTTGTTGTAGAAGAGGAATGTCCAATCTTTCTCCGGTTGTTGGACAAATAGGTTCTTGGGGAACTAGCCGGGGGCCATGCATGAAATTTGAAGGACCTTATGCCCAAATATATCTAAACATGAAAGATTTTTTTTATATTTAACATATACATACATATATTACACAAGAAACATTATATTTAACTGCTTGTAAACTTAATGGAAATTAGAGAGTTTTTATGTTATCTCCAAAAGTTTAATTTTTTGTTTATTTTTTCAATTTAAAATATATCGATTTTAGCTGAGCTACACAAAACGAACTCGGGGGCCACAGGTGGCCCGTAGACTGCGTGTTGGCCATGTCTGTTATAGACAAAAGTCATGTGGAAAAGGAGGCACAGTTCCGTGTCATTACTACCAATTATGGATTGAACAAAGGGTTCAGGGCTTATAAACATTTTATCCGATGAAAAAGGCATTATATACAATTTAATAGGCCTAATACTGTTAAGAAATATTTGTAATTATTGCGAAATAGTTCAATAAGAGAATGACTCTAAAAACACAACATTTTTTTTTTTTTTTAAAGATTTCCCTATTAAAAATATGCAGTTTGGGTTAGATTCTTACTTCATATAANTCCCTATTAAAAATATGCAGTTTGGGTTAGATTCTTACTTCATATAATTAGAGGATATGATTAAACGTATGGATTGGTTTTTTTTATACATCACAAGCTAAAATCGTAAACATAGTTTAAACTTCTCAAATAATTCCTGCCAACCAAATTATTTTTTAAGGCTATTAAACCTTAATAGTTTACTTTCATAAAATAAAAACTTGAACCTGCATGTAGCCAATTAAACTAATTTTTGTTTTATGTTTGTTTCAGATTTCACGTACGCAGATAAAACTAAATTGGGTGGTAATTAAAAATGAGAAACATTTTTATCCATGATATATAGAAGTCACATGACTTTGAATTTATATACACAATTTATTTAGTTAAACACTTTACACGCTTCGGAGGCCGCATGTACTAAAGTGCTACTCTCACAATAAACTATAATGTCAATGACGGAGAGATCGTGGCTCGATCCCGGTCGGGAGTACTGAGGATGGTTTTTCTTAAATGGCTTCCTACGCTCTCCGCGCAAATGTGGGTACACTTCCTCTAAATTCAACTTTCTTTATCTTTATCTAATTAGCTTAATTAATACATACGTGTATATAACCCGAATAAGTAATAAGACGCGGTGCTAAAAAATCATTGAATACTTATATTTTGTAATACTTGATTTATGAAGAGTGTAGAGGTAGAGTATTAGTCCAATGTCTACACCGTGGACTACCAAGGATATTATGTTTGTGTGACTCTTCACATTTGACGAAGAATGTAGACATTCTGTCACTTACTATTGGTCTAGTTGTGTTTGTAGGTTATTTGGAAATGGTGTTCGAGATTGCAGATTTTCAGAAATTTATGTCCAATTGTAATGTTTAATGTAAATGTTAACAAATAAACCTATAAATTTGTTCAATTATTTCAATTCCATTCAACTATTCCTATTGTTATATTATATTCAATTCCCTCAATAAATATTTATTAAGAATTCCAAAACACCTTTAAGGATGACTTTGACAAGGTAAGTTGAGTCTGTGGTAATTCCGTCGCTATGACAGTTTTCAAAATGCATGTTAAATATTTATTATTATTATTAAAAATTAATACACTCTGACAAATCAAAATATTGGAACAAATTAATAAAACAACCTAATACCCAATGTTATGATTAAATATTATATGTAATTGTATTTTTATATTGTCTCCTTTCAAAGGAAATATATTATAATGCAGTCAATATTTGTTATAAAATTATTCGTTTTTAAACTATACCCCATTCTATTCAGAAGTTATAAAATATATAGGGGCCTATTTAAAAAATCAATCAAAACATGCTTTAACCTTTTTAATTCCAGTATAGAGAGTAGCATTACAAAATTAAATTAAATATTTTAGATTAGTTTATCAAAACTTTCCAATAATATTGATACCCTTCAGACAATAATTGAATAAACATATATATTTATTAAAGCAATATATTGTTTTAAGTTTTTCATCACGTTTAATACACCTTATACGGCCCAAATAACAAAACTTTCGGAAACGAATTGTTGAAGCCAATATGTATTTTCTACTCCTAAGTCAGTATTCAATAACCAAGCAAATATAGGCTACGTGGAAGGCTAGCTTTGCTTCATTTAGACCTATTTTACTCACTTTTGTTTCTATCAAATTTCTCTTGAATCACACAACTGTAACAGAAATTTAGAAATGTGAGTTCAAAGAGAGAAAAGGGAACAAAATTGTATCTGGTTAGGATCCAAACAGTTTTGCGTTGTTTTACTAAATATCAAACTTTGTTTATATTGATTAAACCGTTAAAACTTGTGTTCTGTATTTAATAATCAAATGTTTGTTGAGAGCAGAACTTTATCTATTTTACCCATATCATTGTCTTAAACTAATATTTTATTTCACTAAATAAAAGGTATTTTTATATAAAATTATATTTGGTTGAATGGTTACAAATACTACGTTTCATTTAATTAGATACATATTATGTTGTTTCCTCTGATCATCTATTATCATAAACACTCTCTTACATTCTTTTGGTTGTAGTAATACGCTCTCTAATAATTTATTTTCTTTTATAAAGCAACTACTTGGGCTACACAATAGCCTGCGTAATATTTTGTAAATTATACGTTAATTACATACAATTACAAGCTTTCGCGTGGGTAAAGAGAAAGAGGGAAATTTTGAGAATAACGTTCGTCCATATTTTGTTAAACAGTTCAAACAAACTTCAAACCTAATTTTAGCATCAAGTTATAGGAAAATATAGCGTCTTGGTGTCAAAATGGTTCAAGAGACAGATTTAAAGCGACACAAATGTAGAAGTGCCTTACTGTTAGTCACTACCAGACTTCATTTATTAAATAATAATATAATTGGATTTCATATTTAATAAACTCAAAGTTTATTTTAATACATTCAGAAAAGCTATGATAACTATGTATTAACAACTACTTAAATTAATGGAATTCAATATGAATCAAATGGATTATTTTAATTAATTTTAAAAAGTTATTTCTAAAGGATAATTTCAAATTCATTTTTGAAATTTAAAACTTTGTTTATAAAACTATGTTCATATACTCATTAAGATAACAGACATTAAAATTTTAGTATAATAATATATTTTTAGGATGCACGAAATTTTATTGAAACTCTTTTAAATGTTATCATTATATTTTTATTAAACTATTAGGTGATAAGTAATATATTATCTTCTTTCCAATATTAAAATATTGAAAATATGTTTATCTCAAATTCCATTGTCCTAATTAGGCCTAATATAGATAAATATTTTTAAAGGTTTTATGATCTACTTTGTACAAAAGACAATTATGCATTGTGATATTTCAATTAATGTAATTGCAGTACATTAATAAAATAAAATAATTAATTAACATTTTAAAAAACATAACTTTCTAAAAGTAATAATACGAATAAAGAAATGTTTTAAATTTTGTATCATAGGACCTAAATAGTTAGTTAATTTCGAGTTTTTTGGGGTAGTCAGCCTAGCAATAGGTCTTAATTGTTAATGCGTGAATTTGACTTTTTCGAAATATTTTAACATAGTTAATAGTAGTTTACTGCTTGCCTATGCTTTATATTTGTATGTCTTCTATGTGGCCTATCTTTGACCAAATTAAAAATATAATTACATATTATGTATGTTATTTAGATGGTATATACTTTTCTAAAATTAAAAACATGCCATCATAATACGTCTTGAATTAATTTGAACAAATAAAAATGTCCCCTAGTTGTAAACCTCTTCAATAATTCCGTTGACCTATATTTACGGATAGCATGAATGATTTCCACTTTTTAATTACCTAATAGAAATCAATACCTCTTAATTTGGGGGAAGGGTGATTATCTAGCTGATAGACTGGCCTGGTCTCCTGATAAATAACCTCGATACGCCACCGTGTCATTGAGACCGGCTTCATTAAAATACGTTGTTATTGTTAACTGATTATTTCCGCAGAGATGTTTATTTTGTTGATCCCAGGAACCGTTAGACTCTTGGTGAACGTGAACGTCTCTGTGACGTAATACCATGTTGCATAGACGTACCAATTTTCTCAACTTCCTTTCACCTTATTCAGCAGCCATATTGGATAAGTTTGGTGGTGTGTGGTTCTCTAGGCCCCCCCATTTCCCTCCACCTAGACAAGGGTGCATGAAAAGGGGTTGGAAGGGGGAAAGAAGGTACGGGGGGGAGGAAGAAAGAGAAGAGAAAGCTAAAAGTAGGAGGGTTCCAAGTAGGGATCCTAGACTTCCTATTGGTCTAAGGTAGAATTCTAATCATTCCATTGGTTGTTAAGGAGAAATCTTTTATAATAGGCGTGGCTTTCCATTTCATATATTCCACTTTAATTTTGTAGTACTACTTTGCCACGTTAGTAGTATAACTAAGCCAACAAAACCAACACAGATTTTAGTTTCGAATTATAAACTTTTTTTTTTTACTCTCTCTCTTCCTAGGAAAAATAGATAGAAAAAATCAATAATAATTTGAGTAGGAGGGGCTCCTAACCGTCTACCATACTTCTGAACTCACCCCATCCAAACGTGATTGTAAGCCTCTTGCCGTCGTAACGAAAGTAGAAAGTCGTCCAACCCTCTTTATTTTGAGACCTCCTCCCTGACCATAGGATACTGCATAGGGGTTATTTTACCCACCCTACTCCCAAAGGCTCAGCCCCCATCTTACTTCTACACTTTCAAATATACAATTAATGAGGTGGGTGGGGTTTGGAGCAGGGGTGAGTGGTCTAGTAGAATGAGGGTGGGATTGGGGGGGGGGGTCTTTCTCTCCCTTGGTGGACTTCTTAGA
>CABFOV010000066.1:32936-74831 GCA_902141375.1 Timema poppense
GGGGGGGGGGTGGGGGGGGGGGGGTCTTTCTCTCCCTTGGTCGACTTCTTAGATGGACAAGCATGGACGAGGGTGTGTGCTTTAGAGATAGATAGAGAGAGAGGGAATATGCCTTCGTTGCTACTCAACACAATTTTCTCTAGTAGAGAAACAAAGATAAAATTACTAATTAGAATACACTAAACTATGACGGAAATGCTTGGTCGTATAGAAGTTATTTACAATAAGTTTACAAATTGTTAACAAATTTTTGAAAAAAAAAAAAAAAAAGATTGAAAAAAAACCATTTTTGTTAAATACATCTAATGACGATTTTATTTTAGATTTTTGTTTGTTATAATTAATTTATTTAACTATAAATTTGAATTTAGAAATTAATAGCACTACTTTCTCAAAACACTGAATTAAATAAAGCCTTTTAAATTATTTTTAGAGCGAGAGGTGACCAATTGTATTTCATTGCAAATTAACCCCAAGCAATGTTTTTAAAATAGATTATTAAAACTATTAAATTAATTACTAAGGTAAAACTATAGTCAATCTTACGAAGCAAGTGATTGTCCTAAAATGATAATAAAGTAACTAAAAATTTAAGTATTAATTTCTTAAAATGAAAATGTCATATGAATTTTAAAGGTACTACAGTAAATTCAAGAATTCTGACTTGTAGACCTTTTCCAGCAATCCATACAATTAGCCTTTTATTTAAACAATAGTTAATATGATATACAGTAGCCCCATGATTTCTTTGGTGCTGACCGACAACTCACAGTGACTTTTGAAAGTCAACATTTAGGTATGTATATATATATACATTTTGACTGACATAAGTGACAGCTGCTAAGCACATGTTTTTGCAGATCATATGGTTCGGCGTAGGGATACAAAATTTGGTCTGGTAACTTTTCAAAGCCATCAGCTGTCAGCTGTGAGCTGTCAGTCAGCACCAAAGAAGCCATGGGGCTACTGTACTCTAGAAAACAATTAAGGCAAATATGATAAACAAACTAGACTAATAATAATGAAAGTTTTAACAGTAGGGCCTGGTTTAAATTACAACTGTAAGGACGTTTAATATTGGGGATTATCACCAATGCGTCAGTTTGATCCTGTTTGGTTTGTCAGTGATGGGTGAGTAAAATTTTAGATCACAGACGAGATTACACAGGGTTTTATCTATTATTTTTATCCCCTCCAAAAGGGAAACAGGCCATTTTATGAATTGGACTAATTTCTGCTCATTCCGTGAACTGGCTTCTTTGTTTGTACAGTACATTTCATGAACTAGGCGAAAACTAGTTCCAGTTCATGAATTGTGCGGCGCTTGTGTTGCCCAGATCATGGACTGGCTATTTCACGAACTGGGAAGCTCCAATCATTACCCAATTCATAAAATGGACCAATTGTTGCCTGGTCCATAAAATGGACTAACGAAGAACAGGTTCTGTATTTTAAGTTAATTTAAATTATTGCAATCGTTTTAGAATTGAAGGATAGGTTAAGTTAGGTAGGGTTAGTTTAATTTAATTTCTTTAAAAAAAACATCAATTAAGCCTGTAGTAGATAGTACAATAAGTTCCAGTTCATGAAATGGGCAAGAGGTAATGACATTTTTGACCGGTTTGCGAGATGGCAAGCCAGTTCATGAAAATGGACAGAAATTTGCTCGGACAGTTTCACTATTGGTTTTATGTGTGTATATATATATTATTATAATTATATGATAGAATAAATTCTTGGTTACTCTCTTCAGTATATTTATGTAAGAGGGTCACCTGCCGTAATACGGAGACGCGTTGAAGACGTCCTGAAATTCCACGTTATTTAAGAAGTATTCTGCGGTTTACTTAAAAATGGCGGCGAGGGGTGTCAATATTCTTACCACCTTCTACTTAAAAGCCTTAGTAAATATTTTATATTTTAGATCCTTTAAATATAGTGAAAATATAAATTGGATCATCTTCAACTTTATTTCATAGGAAATGTCGTAATTGTTAGATCAAAGAAAATTGTTAGAAATAGACGTCCTCAAAATAATAAAGTCATTTTTTAAATGACACAGCAAAATATCCTTATTTAATTGAATAGTATTTTCCTTTACAATACGCTTCATAGCAAGAATTACCATGATAAATACCATGGTTTGATTATATTTACATTTAAATAGGAGGTACCCTTAAAAATAATTTGTCACTCATGTAAAGAATGAGAGTGAGAAACAAATAATAATAATTAACATAAAGGACCATTTAGACCAATCCCATGAATGATTGTCGGTAAAGTCATTTCCAAATATATTATGTTTTCATCTTACTTATTGTCACTGTAACTCAGTTTTACTCATAATTATTAATAAACAAAACCTTGGTTGAATATCCTTTTAAACCTTGCCATTGGTTCTATTTCTAACACTCAGGGCAACGCATTTAACAATCTATCCATACATAGTGAGAATAATTTATCTCAGTTTTGATAGGAGGGCCAAGAGACTGTAAGCCTCATCATTGGAATTGATCGTAGACGAATTGTTATTAGATAATATCCAAAACCATTCTGGTATTCTTTTGTTTATATAGTAATATCAGCTTAAATTAAATAGGCCTATACATATTTAATGCACTCCAGCTGAAATCTTGTTAAGAACCCTAAGCCCACGAAGTGATAGGTCAAGAGACCATCATTGAGAACGGGTTGAGGCGATAAATTTTTGGTAGTGATTATAACACAGACCAGAAAGTTGTCGGAATGAGGGTAGATACCCATTGCTCCTTTGAAAACATAGTCTATAAATAACTTATAATAATAATTTCTTCAATTACTAATATTTTTTTATATCTGCTAGCAGAAAAATAATCGGACAAACTCAACCGCCCCCNNCCCCCCCCCTCCCCAAAAATCTAATCCTTTGATTCTTAGAAGAAGGCTTGCTGATTGCAAGGCCTCCAGCCTTCTTCACTCGTTACAGTCGAAAAAATATATTTTTCCAGAGATATATTACCAATAAATATTTGCCATGATCAATTACAGGTTATAAATTTATAAAACCACTCAAGTTAAAACGTTAAATTAAACAAAATGATATAACAAACTAGTCTAAGACTTAAATCAAGATCAATATTATGTATGCCTATCAATAAAAATTAGGTAATTTGATCGCAATTGAAATTCATATGAATCAAAATTTATCAATTCTTAAGTGATGAATTAATGGTTTAGAATATGTTTTTAATTTGTAATCGATTTATTTTAAAATTAATCATATTATATTAGGTATTAGAGATCTTATACAAATTTCGATTAAAGATTAGATGCAGCAATATATACTTAAATATTTTGAATTAAATATTTTCTTAGTTCCTTAAATATTCTGGAAAGTTACCATGACTTAAGGATTTAATGGTTTCATCCTTAAAATCAAACAAAGAGACATGTTTTGATGGATCTTTATCGATTGAAAAGTTCATCGTGGGAAGAATAGAACATTTTGAGCTTTGTCCTGTGATTTGATATTTTTACTCATGGTTGTCATCAATTTAAATAGGAATGTGGTGACAACAATACTCAAGGCGGTGAAGAATCTTAAAGCGTATGTGTGAATAATATTGACAGGTAATTTATTGCTATTTTATAGAAATATAAAAAGGCTTAATTGTATTCTGTTGATCACGAGTAGATTGTGGGTGGCTGACAAGGTAATCAAGGCTTGACGGGATTGTGTTAGTAAATTTATTCCTCAATCAATATAAGATTTTCTCTTAAATCAAATAAAAATATTTGAATATATTAGCTATACATCATTCTGTCTGTGGTTGGTTCATTGGAAAGTATAAAAAGGGCTGAAAACAATTTATTAGTACACTCCTATCGGACTTTTATTGCATTTCCATCAATCCACTAGCCACCCCATCACTAGACTATACTCATACTATGGAAGATTAAAAAAAAAATCGAGGATTTTTTTATACTTTTACAAAATCCAGGATATAAGCTCATAAAAAACCAGGCTTATTGATTCAATAAAAAATAGTGATCCCCTAAATTAGATAAAAATAAAGCTCTTACTTCTCATGATATTTATTAGTTGTATAAGTCAGTTTGTAAAAAAAAATCTCTAAGTAGTCGAATGATTGAGTATGGCTGTGATATATTTTTGCCCATTAACTTTGAAAATATTTTTAATGGTAAGTATAATATTAATCTTCAAAATTATTAAGTCAAAATTTAAAAAAAACAGCTAAATAATATACTAAGATAAATACTTTATTTTAAGTTACGAAGCTGGCATAGTACCTAGTTATATATGTATCACTATTAAGTTTCAGTTTAGATTTAAAAAAACTGAAAATGGTTTTGTTTATTTATAAATGAATCAAAGTAAAATAGTAATTATATAAACGAAAAGAGTTATTCTGAAATATTAATGGTAAACACAGTTGACATACATCAAATGCACTTTTATATATATATATATATAAAGGAGCATTTTTTAATTGTGGCCTTTTGGAAAAAAATAGTTGTTCAAAAATCTCTGAGCCTTGAATAGATAAACCTAGTTGTAAATAAAAATATTCTTTTAGTTAGACCAAAACAAATTTATAATTGTTCACATTTAGTTGCTTTAAAGAAAAACTGAATTTAGGAAGCAGTAAACAATGTTAAATTTGAAGATACTCGCCTCAAATAAGAAAATATATTAATCTTATGAATCACCAAACAAATATAATTCAGTTGACTTGGGTTTGATAACATTATTTTAAGAACTATGTTTAGATTTTGAAAACATGTTACGACTATGCTTACCATTTATGTGAAGAATTTATAGACTTAACAAATAAATTAAAGTAAGCAATATGATATATTAAGAAATGTGATTAATAGTAAACATAAAATATGATTATAGATTCTACACTCAACTGAAAAGAAAAAGCTTGTATTTTTTGCGAATGAAAAGCATTATTTACCACACGCCTCAGATATCATAAATCATATATTATAAGAGGAATATTACAACATTAAAATTAACATAAATTTCACTGATAAACATTCAAAATAATCATTAGCTTTGAAAATACTAGGAAATATCCTTTTTTTTTTTAAATAAATAAATAATTAGCTACTGTTTCTACCTTCAAAGATAGAGATTATTTTATTATAAGTATAATAATCTTAAATAAAATATTGCTTATGTTATTAAATTAAATTTTAAAATAATAGTTTTTCCAACATTAGGCCTACATTCAAATAAAATAATATATATTTATTACTTTAAATTGTAGCTACAACATATTCTTATAAAATAGCTCTCCAAGAAGTTTGCCATATTGAGTTGTGTAGTACGTTACTTAACGCTCATTCAGGATACTAGATAATTAATAAGCCGCCATCTTCCTCCTCGTTAAGGCACCAAATGAATGAGTGATTGCGATAATAACGGAGACGAAAACCACGGGTATGTCTGGAGCAATGCTCACCAAATCGTAGAGACACGCTCGCTACCTTGATACATTTTCAAATAATTAATCTTCTCCTCCTGGTTTATTCTAGCATGACTACCGCACTGAAGTATAAAATACCAAACATTTTATAAAAAGTTTCAGTTACATTTAGTAGACAAGTTTTTTATTATTTATTTACAATTTCTGGATAAATGAGTTTAATATGGTGTGTTATTTAGCTATACCTTTATTAAAATTTCATAATTTTACTACCACGGCTAATTGTCGTAGTTATCGTATATTATAGTATATCTATTTTTATAGAATTATTAATAAAACTAACTCTCAATGAAAACAAAATCAACTTAATCTCAAAAATATTTTAATCAATAGTTAATACCTCAATAAACTGACTGAATTTATACTTATTGATTAATATACCTAACATTTATTACAATTATTTCTGAAACTACAAACTATAAAGCCTATTTCCTATTTAAGAGTATTGTTAAAACATCACCCTGAAATATTATCAATAATATATTTATAGAGGTCAATAAATTTTTAGTAAAAGTACTCCAAACTTGGTTTATAAGGTCTAATTGAAATCATAGTTTGATCTACGATAGTAAATACATGTTCATGTTTAACATATATATGTCATCTCGACATTACTTACTCTAGGGCATTAGGAACTCAAAGGTTCATTGACGTACTCACAAAAGTACGCCACCAATCCCTATCTTGAGCTAGTTCCATCCAGTCCACCTCATTACACCCCATCTCTTTCATGTCCATTCTACTGTTATCCTCCCATCTCTGTTTAGGTCCTCCCAATGGTCTATTATCATTAGTTCTAATAGTCAGTCCCTGAACAAGGTTCTAGAATCTCCCATTCGCGCTGCTTGTCCTGCCCACGGTAATCTACGAGACTTGATTATCCTAACAATGTATTGTGATGAGTACAGAGTATTAGCCTCCTCATTATGTAAACTCTTCAACTACTCCCCAGTTGTAAAAAATAAGAATACATTAAATATAAAATGTATGAATACTCTTAACTTTCATACGAAGCTCTTAGTATTGAGATCAAAATGTTGGTTAATGTATATTGTAGGTTGGTTTAGTCACTATATTAGACCAATTAAATCTAGTGATCATCTGTTAAAAAAGTTTGCGATTTATTTCCGAATATCATTAAGTAAGAAATATTGTTAGTTCCTAATTTTTAAAGAAATCATAATATACTCTTAGTGTGGATGACTTTGATTTCCAGAAACCGAGCTATGTTTTAAGGAGAGCCTTAATAAATCGTACATTCTAAATAAAAATGATGTAGCTTATATTATGGATCGTGTTTTACCTCCCCTCCATTCTACATGCATATGTACTGTACAATCAATTGGAAAATAAGCGTAATGTAGAAAGAAAATAAACTATACTATCATAATTGTGTAAGTGGTTCGACCAACCATTTAAGAGTGCCGTCTTCAGTAAAATCAACATGAACTCAAACCATAATCTTTACGTCATAGAAAATCCAGAGCACATGATCCTGAAGCCTAATTTCCTGAAGGGCCAATAAAGGTTTGTAGATAAAATTCCAATAAAAACATTTTTTTAAATTTAAAATCTGTTTCGCCAATTTCTAAAGAATTTTTTCTTTTAAGGAATTTAAAAGAGGTGTGGACAATTATTTTTATAGTCTTATATGTTTATTAAATACCTATATTTTAACTTTATAAGATATAATCAATAATTTGTTATATTTTTCTAACTAAAACGGTCTGAAGATAAAAAAACCAAACATAAAATATGATTAGTTGAATACTTATTTTGTAATCAAAATCCTGTCGATATCCATAACTATTTCAAATGCTATAAGGGAAACACACACACTCATACACAGTATTATCTATTCATTTTTTTACTATAAAAGATAAGCTTAAAAATAATTAATTTTAGTCAAGCAATTTCTAATTAAATGACATTCTGCTATGTTTATTTAGTTTACACATAGTGAATAAAATAACTTCAAATTCCACTTGTAAGAGAATATGTATTATGTATGATCATATGCAGGCCAATTAAGTGTGTCTTTATATTTGACTTCAAGCCTAAATTTTAAATAGTGTGGATATATTCAGGAAGAATCATCGAAATTACATCTATGTTTATGAACTAAATACGATTGTATTAAGATAAGTCAAAGTAAGTAATAAAAAAACTATATAAATTTTACTCTAATATGCTTGTAATATATTCTAAATCCAAACTGTGTCTTTAATAGCCTAATTGGGATAAAAGCAATCTCAAAATTACTTAATTGGTTCTAAATATTCATTTTAAATAAAATACTCTTTGAATTATTACAATCCAGATGTTTTAGAGAAAGTCTTATTCACGTAAACTAGCTTTTAATTAAACTCATAAATAAAAAAAATGTAGGTGACAATTTAAAAGACTGCGTGGATAAAACAATATAAATCACTTTATTATAAAAGCATTAAACAAGTTTTTTCTACTACCGATGGTTATTTTATATGAAAATATGAAATTGTATATATTGACGCAGTTATTAACATAAGTTATTCAACTAGATAGTAAACTTTAATTGGAAATTTAGTTAAGACTAGTGACGATATTTCACACTATCATAAACTTCATGACAAACAAAATATTTCAAATAAGCCTGAGTGGGAGGAAGTGAGAAATCCAATATTAATTCTCTAAGAAAATGTTTTATAAAAAAAAAATTTAAGGCAGTATTCTTTCAGTACTTAGAGCAAAACATTTTTTTTGACAAAATAAATCAAATATTGCTCCAGTAGTAAAGAGTTTAATTTACATCACATGGTGATATCAAACATTGTTGAATATAATATGTCAAGGACATAGTGGTATAATATGAGAAGAAACATTTTAAATTAAGATAGAAAGTTGTTATTAAATTCCAGGACACCCTTGATATTAAAGAATTCTTGATAGTACTATTTGAAAAAAAAAAGGAGATCTATTTTCTATGAACATTCTGTTTATTTTGGCCAGAAAATGTTGGCATAAAAACTGCAAAAATGCTGACCTTAGCTCGTGCTCCCTGCATTCCCACCTTAATAGGTGTCAATCATTTGTTTGACTAAATGGGAAAATGTGTAGCATTATAGCTAGGTGAGAATTGAATTATATCTATAGATATGTAGTAACAGATTGAAAATAATTATAAACCATATGACTGGTACGATTGAATTATTGTCACCACATATCAAATAAGAAAGCCTTTTAATAAAAGTAAATATGTAAAATAAGAAGAAATAAATTTATCTTTAAAATGAAACACAATAAAGAAATACATTTAAAACTAACGAATTTAGTTGTATTTGATGGCCTTGTAATTCGTATTCAAAAGTCAGTCGACCGTTACTATTTGGTGTACAGGGTTTTCAACCCATCCAGGGTGGACGCATATTTAAACTAATGGATTTGATAATAGTGAGGTAGAATTTGGAAGATAAGTAGATAGACCAACGTGCATTTGTTTGGAGGGCGAGTGTGAAATTATTTAGAAAAAAATACTATTGGTACACCTAGCCCGTATTCAAACCCCAACATCTCCGTCACTGGAATACCAGTCCAGACAAATCTGTTGGCTTAGTCTGCGTGACCACTGATGTATGTACAAATATATATAACTATATCGTTTATCCAAGTGTAAAATTTAATTTAGGTTACATATTATGAAAATTGACACCTGGACACGGGAATTGAACCAGGGATCTTTGGTTTATTACGTTAATGCTCTAAACACTGAGCTATCCAGGAATCATCCCATCCCCATGGTCATTCTTTACCCATATTTTGAGGCAGAGTCTATGATGGACGTGCGGAAATCGTCGGCAGCAAATGTGTGATTTTATTAAGATCACGAGCTATCAGATAACGCAGCCACCTTCGACTCGGTAGTTGGCTGAATCCTGCCACTTGTACAAGTATTATAATTGTAAGGGATCGCGTATTTAAGAATCAAATAGCCAAAGCTATTATATCTATTTTAGTGAGGATTTACTCTCATATAGATATCATATTCTGAAAATTGCCCATGTGTCATATTTCAATTTACAGAAAATGATATCTAGATACAAGTAACTCCTCACTAAAATAAATACAATAGCTTTGGCTATTTGATTCTTAATTTATGTCAACTTGGAAAGAATACCACGTATTTTATTTTAGCAGCACATCAGACTACTATTTCAGGTTATAAGCCTATGTACTAACTACACTAATGTGACTGGGATGAGAAAGGTTTAATTTTGAGAAATGTACCTGCACTTGCAAGAGAGAGTGAAACACTTTTTAGGGAAAACCACCCTCAGTATAGCAGACCGGAATAGAAACCTGATTTACCCGTCATAAGTGGCCTATTTACTGTACCCTATGATTATTCATTATTTCAATCTAAATCCTATTTGGCCCCAGCTATTGGAGCTATAACACATAATGACCAGCCACCTTTTAGAGGATTATGTATGATTCTTTCTGAGGAATAAAGTAAGACCAAATCAACGCTCATTATAATCTTTGTCCGAGAGACTAAAATTCTCTATGGGAATGGGTATCAATTTTTGTAAGAGTCTATGTGGAACGTTAGCTCAGTCAGTATCGTGTCTGCCTACTGAGCTAAGGGTTCCAGGTTCTATTCCCGGAATGGCCGAAAACTTATCATTGATAAAAATTTGGGCTTACTCTTTCATATTGATAAAATAACAGCCGGGGACTGGATGTTGGGCCTGTCTTAGTCTTAAGATTGATTATAAGGCGTATGAAGCTACGAAAGGCCTAGCAATCCTGTTGTGGAAAATATATGGCTCTAATAAAAACTACCCAAGCCACAGGCTGGTAACAGCTATGAAAGTAAAAGTGTAATGTTATTTGGAAATATTTGAAGCTCTTACTTTTTTTATCCCTCACCACGTCTCTATACCATTTTGGGATAACTGAATTTAGTAACTTTAATGAGGTATGGACGAAAAAGTTATAATTTAGAAAAATTATGAGAATTCCAGGAATGATCAAACGCCTTCATTTCAACCCGTCATGATTTGAATCCAAATTTTCCTGTCAATGTAAAGACAGAGAAGACGAGTCTGACATTGGATCCACATGCTCACAGAAGCGAGTAGTTCATATTCGTTTTTCTACTCCTTAAACACGTTTAAAATATCAAAATACAATACAACCTAAGAAAAAGTATTTTAATCAAAAGTAAATAAACATTTACTAAGTTAAAATAGAGTATATTTGTATAAAATTAATGGGGACTGACTGCAGTTTTATTTTTAAAAGGTTAAAATCATTCAAAATATACTAGCAGATACATATAATAATTTATATGTTTGTGGAATTTTATTACGTATACATTATTAATTATGTTGATAAAACTAAATTGATAAATAATATTATTTATAAAGTTAATGGAACCAATTGATACTACTGGTGTCAAACTCTAAAAAAAATAAAGTACATATTTTCTCTGGTGTCCATATTTCATTTGATTACGAGTGTATTATAATTAGAGAATGTCAAATTACCAATTAATTATTTCACCGTAAAGTTATCTGTAATATATAATTCACGAACAACATGGTTTTGCTATAATAAAACTACATTTTATTTTAATTACCAATTTAAATGGCTATTAGGCTATATCATTAATTAAATTAAAACTGTGAGTTTAGAATAATTAAGAACTAATAAATATATAAAAATATACTTACTGTATTACTACAACTCAATATAAAAAAAGTTGCCCCTATAATTTATTAAATTACTAAAGAAATAAGAAAATATACGCCAGTTTCCAAAATAATGTTTAAATTTACTTATTTGTTAAGATCTTACTTATCCAGGTATTCAATTATAAGTGCCTATAATCACGTGCACATATTTTAATTGAATGGTATATCAAACACAGCGAGGATATTTTAATACGTTAGTATTTATAATTTTATCAGTGATAATTCATTATGCGTTAAAAGACCTGGATATTAAAATACACACATAAACTTAAACAATTTGAAAGTTAAATATTTTTTTACTTATTTTTTTAACACCACTTATTCCTAACTGATCAGGCTATAGTACTAATGACGCTAGTAATTTAAAACATTAGGAATGTTATATATATGGGAAGTGTAATCACGTTTGCGTGGAGGGAGAATGGAAAGTAATTTTGTAAAAACCATCCTCATTTCACTCAACCGTGATTTGAGCCTTGATCTCCCCTTCGTCGGCAGTCTAGTCTACTGCTAGAATAGTGCCTTAGACCATGCGGCCACCAAAGCGGGTTAGTTTTATCAACTTCATTACACTGGTATTTAAAGGCATGTTAAACTATAACATTATAAAAATAAAATATTATAAACTTATAGCATTTATCTCTGCAATCATTAATTATAATATTTATACCATTGTGTCATGTACTATTATTTGAAGGCTACCGCAAAAATAAGATTTGAGATCATTCGTACAAATAGATATTTAATTTACATTTAAAAAATGTTCAACATGGAATAAAATGAAAAGAGAGAAAAATTAATTCACAAACCACTTCGAGAATCAATGTTGAATTATCCTAATATATTATTCTTTTAGACATTTAATACATATTAAGGATTAGTGGATGGAATTTTCTAGTTATTATTATTATTTTCATTGATAAAAATTTAGCTATATTCTTACATAAGGATTTACACAGTTCCTTTTTCAGCATTAACAGGAGTCTTAATAAACTAGCGCTCTTGGCCATGGTATTGCTCATAAAGACACTATTAACCTCTGTTTACCGTTGCCAATCCATTTTTTTAATTTTAAAACTATATTTTATTTTATTATGTTGAACCCAGTCTAGTTACAAAACATTAAATGCTTATGAAAACTTAAAGTTCACCCAAATTTAAATAATATCACACCACGTCAGTTAATAATAATGAATTTCCAGTATTATTTTTTTGTAAAAATTATTTTTCTAACAAATCATACACTGTATTCAAAATAGCTTTACAACGTATCAAAAATTCAAAATATATCTTTACAAAATCATTAAAAATATCTTTATAATATAAGCCTAACTTAGCTTCTTTACATTGACATAAATGAAACCAAAAATAAATTAGGTATTTTACTTTGTCAAAAATAAATGAAATATCAGTTTTAAAAAAAGGAACCAACTCCTTTTTCAAAATTTATTAGGTCGTTGATATGGTGAACAATACTAATTTTTAAAACTGCTAGTGTATCTCAGTCATATCATTGGGATTATTCTGTCACTGCAAAGGTTGGGTTGAGAAGTGCCTAGTGTTAGCTTTTTGCAGGAGTGACATAATTTTGATAAATTGTTGGTTATTTTTAATATGTCACAATACTAGTTTTGGAACATCATATTTTGATCAGTACACATCCATCATTTTATCTTGAAATATATAGGACTACATATAACTATTGATATTTAACTATATAACTAGTTATCTATATCATGTAACTATATATATATATATATATGTGCGTGTAAATATGTATTAACATATATATATATATATATATATATATACACTGTATGTATTGTTCTAGATAAAAGGGTAAGTGTCTAGCAATTAAAATATTGTATTACGAAATTAGTATTGTGACATACTGAAAAACCAACGTTCTTGTAAATGTTTAAATCAAAAATTAAATTAAATAATCTTTATATCGTAAAATCAATAATAATCCCTTAAGTTAAAATAAAGTATACACACCTAAAATGATATTAATATGTGGCTGCAATATATTCCACACTGTGTACGTCACTTGTTTAAATGGTCTCAATTCCCACACGGTGAACATGATTACTGTAAGGAGGCAAAGTTGCAAATGTTCTTCTTCAAATAAAGTTGATCAATTTGTTTCCTCCTGGTTTACAAGAATTAGGTTTCCCCTCTATTGGCCAAGTTAAGATTGTTTGATTGAGGGCCGGCCAGTCACCTTTTGGAAATGGTCAGTATGTATCTTGATGCAGACCTTTTGAGTGGACGTAGAACAGGTCCAAAGAAGAACGGTCAGTCTAGAAAACAGGTCATTCACTTGAAAGGTGGGAAAAATTTGGTAACATACAATCTTTACTAAACAAGTTATTTAAAGTGATCTGAATAGATGATGTGAGTCTAGGATGCATTTTAAAAATGAAAATAAGAGTAGGGGGATATTTTGACACCTACATGTGCCCAGACAAGTAACAAAGGTTGAAGAAGGGTTACTGACCAGTGGGGCCTCAGAAATAACCGGACAGTGCCAAAGTGGTCATTCCACTGCTTTAGGAAACAGTAGGCTGGAAAGGTAACTTTGTCGTTCTGGAAAGTTGTGTCTCTTTTTCATGTTGTGTGGGAACTAAACCTAGTTCTAGTATTTGAAAAATAATTTAATGCCTTGAAATATACATTTTGAATCTCTATAATATAAGATTCCTATAAGATTTGTGGGACATCATTTTAATTAATTTCAAATGATTACTATTTGCTATTTTAAAAAAAACAAAGGTTTATTTTGTTTAAACGCGAAAAAATAAACTCCCTCTGAATACACTCTATATTATATAACAGTTTTTTTTACTAGTCTCAGTGGTCAAGTGGACTAGATGTACGACTCGTCTAGTCGAGTTTGCTGGTAAATGAGGACATCTGGGTATAAATCCTGACACGATTTACAGCACATAAGGTGCGTTCTTACAAAATAAATCCCACTGTTTCTCTACACAAGTGGGAGTGTACTCTAATACTTGATTTAAAATAATAATTTATAAAAGTAGTAAAACCTATGTTTACAACTTTATTATTATTATTATTATTATTATTATTATTATTATTATTATTATTATTAGCACCGCGTCTGACTACCCGTTCGGGTTATACGCACTTACGCTAATGTGTAATGGTAGGGTGATTGTGAGATGAAATGGAGGACCTACAGCTTAACGTTGAATCCGAACCACGGTGGAGGCCTGGCATTCCCCACATTCACAAGATGTCTTGTCAGAGGTGAAGGAAGGGTTTGGTAATCAGATAAATCTGTACCGGTACCGAGGATTGAACCCCGGCCGCCAGCACAGAAGTCTGACAACTTACCCCTAGATCGCCAGGTCACCGATTTAGTGTTTTAACCAATGGTAAATATATGTTAATCTAAATTGTATTATTGGTACTAGTCATATATAGCCTATAACATCATGGTTAATAGCAGGTTAGTTTAGGACATAGGCCTCTGAAGAGTTGTTTAGAAGAAATGCAATCGCGCTAACAAGGAAAGAGGATGGGAAAACACCATTGATAGGTCACACGGTAAAATCCACCCCTAGTGAACCCAACTAAGATCTAGACCTCAATTTCTCCAACAACGGCAGTGTAAGTTTTACTGCGAGACTGACACTTTAGACAACTTCACCACATGTTCATATTTTAAGGCCAGTGATAACACCTTCAATTTGTTAGTAAACTAATTAGATTGTACGTTACAAATTTTCCCTGCTGCTAACTATCTGTGTCCCCTATACCACAGTATTGATTGATATTTAATAGATGAGTTTGACGAGTTAATTTAAAGAAAAAAGTGTTTAAAATTACAATTTTAATTAATAGGAGCAAACCTAGGCTTAGATCAGTATTTAATTAGCTCTGTCAGACATTGAGCTTGTGACCCTCAAATTAGTAAGCTGACGAGCTTTTAACTAGATTAAGATAATTGACTGTTAGCAAAATTAAATAACTTTACAATTATTTATAATTATTATTAACATTTTAAAAATAATAATTCAAGTCATCAAAACTGAATGAGATGAAGAGATCCTAGGATCCTTTATCTGTCGTGGCGAATATCTTTCTCGCAATTGTGGGTACATTTCGTGGTTATGCTCTCCTCAAGCATATTCTACTGGAGTGAAAATGGGACAATCACGGACGGATAATAACACCTGGAGCACCTTAAAACAGAATGACAAAAGAGAGAGTAGTTTATAGATCAATACAATTAAGTTTAAAAAAATCTGTTTACTCCATCACGTAGTATTTGCACCCTTCCGGGGATAAAATTACTTATCCAAAGATGCATTAAAGTAAAATACAATTTTGGAATGTGGTAAGGGGGGATCTCAATTTGCCCTTTTGAACCTAGGCCTCGTTGCCAGCAAGAAACCAGACTATACAAGAATATAGGTTATATTTATATCATGTACCGAGAGGCCTACCTTATCGAACGCAATACATTTAATTTAGAGATTAAAACGGGTTTTTATTTTCTTTCCTGGTGGAGTCTAATTTAATTAAATTACACAAATTAAATTCGAGATAAGTGATTCTGTTAATACAGAAGAAATTATCAGTCCCTGAAACGACAATTTGTAGTGTCAGCGTATTACATTTAATCAATAATATTAGACACTAAAATAGTTTAATGGAAACAAATTATGTAAGAATAATTGATAAAAATAACAAGTTAATTAAATGTAAGTGCATTGGTAACTCTTCTTATAGTCCTAATAAAGATGGTCGGAACTCGGAAAGCCAGTAAAAAGAGTGCATTGTCTTTTAGAAATGTAAAAAACATGGTGCCTTTAAAGATATATGCTGTCAATCTATTGGGCCTCGTTCTACTGCTGAGGACGGGGAGATCGAGGTTTGAATCTCGGTCAAGTGAACTGGGGGTGGTTTTTCCTGAATGGTTTTCCACCCTCCCTCCACGCAAATTCGGGTTCACTTCCTCTAATTCAACCTTCCCAATTCCTAATCCATTATAGTAATTAGTACTTAAAGCGTATAACCCGAACGGGTAGTAAGACGTGGTGCTAATTATTATTATTATTATTATTATTATTGGGCTTCGTGCAAACTGCCCTATCGCCAATCGCCTTTCCGAACTACCCTTAAGGTACCAGTCATTAGTATTTTAACCATGGTTGAATGTGGTGATTATCTCAGACACAATACAGCCAATCTTGACGGTATTTAATTTAATTAACATCCGCCTATGTCTGAAGGTCTGTGATGTGGATTTTTGCACCACATCTGAGATTAGAAATGAGGCTGGTATAGTTGATAGTAAATGCAACAGTATTTGCATGAGGCGTCAATAGGAAACCATTTTGGAAAAACCATTAGAAAACCCGTTGTATTCTCGTCACTGTCAAACCAGACTAGACGATACAGACGTTTTTTTGTCATTGTGCCCACTGGACGCGTTTAAAAGAAGTCCAACAAGTGTCGTGACTATAATGACAGCCAACTTGACCAAACAAGTAGATTGGGGTGGTCACTTCTCTGCCAGTTCCTGTTATCATGAGAAAGTTCGGCTATGTAATGGTATCTTTAACATTTACTCATCCTTATATAATGTAGAGATACCCGGTTTTCTAATAGAATTTTTCATTCTTACAACCCCAACAAGTTATATATTTAATAATGTGAAACATGTTACCCTATCGAGAGGAATTTAGAAGTGGCTTAAAACCAGAAGGGGCAGTTTGATGACCTTATAAACCTCTTGGACAGGACCCTTAGAAAGTGACTCAGTGGGCCACCTAGATAGAGAATGGATGAACAACAAAACTCTGGTCCAACACCCTAACTTAGTCCACAAAGCGTCTGCTTATTGAAGGTTCCCTGGTTCGATTACTTTGGAGGGATGGACATGAGTTTGTGGTAAGAGTTTTATTTTATTTAAATTCAGTTGCTGGTGCTTCCAACCACTGAATTAAGCCGACGTGGTTACACTGCGAGAATTGGGGCTTCCTCCAACAGTTATGACCTAACAACCGGGAAACTGGGTATTGTTACTGTTCTCGAATCAAGTTAAATTTGAACTCATCTTCTAATACAGGCCCTAGTACATTGGTTTGAGAAAGTCAACGTTAATTTCCCCAAGTAATTAAAATATACACGTTACACATACTTAATAAATCAACATATTTAAATTTGTAGATGGTTTTTTCCTATAATCAAGTAAATATAAATCGTTAATAACTTACCATTTGAATGTATTCAAATGAGCTTTAAATAATTTAAAATATTATTTATCATTTGGGGAACCATTCGTATTCTTCTGACTAACAAACTTTTGTTATAAAATATTTATTACTGGATACTTTATAATATTTCTATTTATATATGTATTCCCCCTCTACCCCTAGGGGAGAGAAGTATTGTGATTGTCAAAAAATTTAAGATCGTTGTTTTGATAAATGTCAACGTTTCATGACCCCTTGAAACAGAAAAAGTAGTTCTCACTATTATAACTGTCTGTCTTTTCATCCGTGTGTGTGTTTAAGTGCTTGTATCTCCGCCTAGAGCCTTAACCATGTTATTGATTGGGCTAAAACCTGGTATCTAGGGTTTAAATAAGGGATCTTTCTGGAATTGTTTGGCTAGCCCTAAAATTAAGGGTAGTTTACAAAAGTACTGAAGAAGAAAAATTTGTTTCCCTAAAATTCACTATAATGATTTTCACTAAAATTCGTATCTAGACACTGTTTAACATTACAAACAAAATGGCAGCCCATCTTATTGCAATTGAAATTAACTTTCTTAATTTTATAATATCCCTGCAATCAAACTTTTTTTTAAAATGTCAAAAAATGATTTTGAATTATTATTGAATATAATTGGCCCAACAATAAAAAAATACGAATAAGAGGAAATATATACTAAGCACCATATTATTGGTAATCACTCTCCGTTTTATGGTAACTGGAGATTCCTACAATGGTTTAATATACTTATGACTTGAATAAGGGAGGGACGAGCAGTTCTGAGTGAAAGAGAGGTTCTTGTCAGAGAGGGAGATATATATATATATATATATAGCCGAGCCATTCGCAGAGCTGTCTACAGCAGGTCGACATCACCGGCAACACGCGACCAACTACCTGCAACGGTCAACAAATACTGGCTATATTGCCTAGTCATACGACGATATTTCGATGTATGGCTGCAATATAGCCAGCAACATATCAGTTATATAATTGCGGCAACACATTGCAGTAAAATATAATCCTTTATAGGCCCCTCAGTAAGATATAATAACTCTGTAATCAGTAAAGGTTAGACTGATACCTTGCTTGGTTATACTGTGGTGGGGTTCGGGGTTCAATACTCGGTCCCGGTACAGATTTATCTGATTACCAAACCCTTCCTTCACCTCTGGCAAGACATCTTGTGAATGTGGGGAATGTCAGGCCTCCACCGTGGTTCGGATTCCACGTTAAACTGTAGGTCCTCCATTTCATCTCACAATCACCCTACCACTAAACATTAGCGTAAGTGCGTATAACCCGAACGGTTAGTAAGACGCGGTGCTAATAGTAATAATAATAATAATAATTCTCCTTCTTATGTCAACAACCCGAAGGTTGGTTTGATGTGATTTATCTGGAGCTGAGCATGCATTAAGCCCTTCAGCTGATTAGTGCTGATTGCACCATCTGGTGTGGTGATTCTCCGTTGCCTTCGACACTGAATATTTATGAGCGAGCGTGAAAGGGTCTACCAATTTTTTACAGAAATATATTTTCACATACATTCCAGGCTTCTTTTATATGCCACAATTTACATGGGATGGACGGATCTACTTTCCCTTTGAAAAAAGTTGTACTACGGATTTTTATCGCTCAAGAATGATTCATTATCCTCAGCAAGGTTCGAACCCACGAGCATCGGGTCATGGTGAGCACTTTACCCTAAGACCACCAATGTCAGCAGAATCGAATTATCGACGGTATATATATATATATATGGGACATGGAAAGAATTATTTGTTAAATCATTCGTGTCTTAATGAAAAGCTAAATGTGAGGAATTTGAGTCGGAAACAAATTAGACGGAAAAGAAAAATATGTCAACCTGAGCTAAAACTGATTAGATCTTGACGTATACATTAAATGATCACTTTGAGTAAGACTTTCTAGAAACTGTTTTAGATTTGATGGCTATATTCGGCGAATACTCGGTAGCTTGGAAGCCAGTCGGGCATTTTCACAACATGGCTGTCACAAAGTAGGAGAAACGCTAAGAGCTCGTGGGGGTGCTTGACGTGCTTGTAAGAGGGGTGAAGAGAAGGAAGGATATTTAGAAAGCAATCATGGTCGGAAAGATGGCTGAGCGCAACCCTTTACAATATGGGGTGTTCTGAAAAGCGAACGAGAAATTTATGAAAGGGGTCGAGTCTCCTACAGTTCTGTAACGTGGTGGTAATGTGATAGAGGGTGATTTTTCTTAGTCAGAATGAAGTAACAGGAAGAGGGATTTCGCTAAGGATAACACATGAGGAGATAATTCATGGACGGAACGATGCCAGCAAAGGTCATTTCATAAAGTTCGTATAGAATGACTAACTTTATATAAGTTCTAAGAAATATGGTGCAGCGCTATAAGCAGATATAGTGAAAGTTACAGATTAGTTCACGAGTAGAACAATTTATTAAGCTAGATTACTTGATTAGTTTTGTTAATTTGGAAAACAAACCTAATTATATTTGTTTAGCACCATTTCTTACAAGACATTTGAGATACGTTTTAATTTAAAATTAAATCAAATTTACATTACTTTAATTTCAAGCTCAAACCAAAGCTATACTGATTAATGTACTATTATTATTATTATTATTATTAGCACCGCGTCTTACTACCCGTTCGGGCTATACGCACTTACGCTAATGTGTGATGGTAGGGTGATTGTGAGATGAAATGGAGGACCTACAGTTTAACGTGGAATCCGAACCACGGTGGAGGCCTGGCATTCCCTACATTCACAAGATGTCTAACCAGAGGTGAAGGAAGGGTTTGGTAATCAGATAAATCTATGCCGGGACCGAGAATTGAACCCCGGCCGCCAGCATAGAAGTCTTACACCTTACCCCTAGACCACCAGGTCACCTACGATTATTGTATTGAGGTAGGAATAAGAAGCAAATAGTAAAATTACTTTCATCGGTTTAAATAAAGATTAATAAATCAAGTTTTTAAAAAAACATAAAAAAAGACATCAATAGTTAGGTACAAGATTAAATCTGGTCTAGTCTGGGCGCAATTAAATGAATACCGTGATGTAATTGCTTCGTGTACAATCATTCTATTCTATATTGTTCAAATACACCTGCGAGAAATATTTTGTTTGTTGTTTTATTGTCCAAGATTTAAATGACCACATTATTTTACACCACTAGAAGACGAGACTTTAAACCGTGTCGTTAAACATTACTGTAATGGGATTAATGACGTAAAAGCAGAAACCTATAAATTTAAGTAGGTGACCTGGCAGTCTAGGGGTAAGGTGTCAGACTTCTGTCCTGGCGGCCGGGGTTCAATCCTCGGTCCCAGCAAAGATTTATCTGATTACCAAACCCTTACTTCACCTCTGACAAGACATCTTGTGAATGGGAGGAATGCCAGGCCTCCCCCGTGGTTCGGATTCCACGTTAAACTGTAGGTCCTCTATTTCCTCTCACAATCACCCTACCATTACACATTAGCGTAAGTGCGTACAACCCGAACGGGTAGTAAGACGTGGTGCTAATAATAATAATATAAATTTAACTGTATATCTAATAGTCATTTGCGGAAATATATTTGCTCAAATCGTGGACGAGTGATCTGTAATTTACACTGTCTTCATGCTTACACGTAAGCTTTCAGTTTCATTTAAACTCCTTACTGTCATCTCTAGAGTAAGTTCCTTTTGTATCTTTTTGTTGTTGTTCTTGCTGCGTATCCTATCCATTTGAGTTCTACGTAGAGCTAGATTTTTTAAATTTTGTTTAGCTCCACGTTTTACTAACTTTTCGGGTTATATGCTTATGTACTAATTACGCCAATGGTTTTTAGAGATTAGTTAGGTAATATTCAAGGAAATGTACCCGCATTTCCGTGTAGGGAGAGTGGAAATACATTTTGTTAAAACCAACCTCAGTTCACCCAACCGAGATTCAAACCTCGATATCCCCGTCATCGTCAGTCTAGTTTACTGAGAGAATTGCCTGTTAGGCCACGCAGCCACCTAAGACGCTAACTGGATATTTTAATTTAATTTAATTTAATATTTAGCACCGCGTCTTACTACCCATTCGGGCTATACGCTTGAAGTACTAATTACGCATTGGGAAGGTTGAATTAGAGGAAGTGATCCCGCAATTGCGTGGAGGGAGAGTGGAAAACCATTTAAGAAAAACCACCCCCAGTTCACCCGACCGAGATTCGAACCTCGATCTCCCCGATCCTCAGCAGTCGAGCAGCTCAACACGACTAACGCGTTAGCCAACTATGCCACCGAGGCGAGTAACTGGATATTAAATGTATGGTTATACATAATATAATTTTGTTTGGAGGAACAGCTTAGAAAATATAAACACATTTATTAGCAGCAGACATTGATAACATTTTACTATATTATTAGTGTAATTTATAGGTATTGATCAAGACCAAAGTGATAGCTGCAGCTAAAGTGACTTGATATTAATTATAGCCTATCTTAGTATCTTTACTAACTACCAAGTACCGTTCTACCTACCAAAATCAAGGTAAATATTATATACATGTTTGAATGCTTTATTAAATCAGATATCAATCTCTCAGTACACAATAGAATTCAATGTTGAACCGAATCTCAAAATATCTGTGTCAATGTATAAAGATAAGGCTTTAATATAAATTAGGAGAAAGTGAATATATGACACTCATAGGGTAGCATTAAAGTTCTCCTATGGGTTTTAGGCGAAATTTTATATTTACATCAATTTATATTTTATTTGTTACCGAGTAAATTATATTAAAACTAAATATTTTGTCCTAAAATAATCGAAATATGTTAATACAATCATAATTTTTATTTAATATCATAAACCCTATGGTATTTTAAAACAAATATGTCTAATTTAATAAACACTTTAGTTAATTTATGTGTTTTTATGTTATAAGTAAGTGTGTGAGCATATTATGAAATTAACGCTATCTATTGAGTAAAAGGTTAACCACACGTCTTTCGCTAGCTAGAATGTAGAATTGTTCTCACAAATGTAATGATTTTATTAAACTGATTTTTAAAAACGATAGCGATTTTATTTTATGTTAACACATTATTTGTAAAATAAAGCACACGGGCTACCAGTTCCTGGATAATATTCATTCTATCAAATGGCTTACGAAACTTTCATTCTTAAATTTCACACACATATTTTATAGGTGTATTCATGAATCAAAATAATTGATTCAAATAGGACAATGTATTTTAATTAAAGTCATTTTACCTTTAAAAAATGACAAACATATACATGAGTTTGTGTATTTGGCTCATTAACTGGGTCGTTTTTACTCCAAGGCTTTAGTTAGGAGATTTCTTGGATTATTACAATCCCAGAAGGGCATATTATTTATCTTAAATTCAGGCGATACTTTATTTCTCAAGGTTTTAAATTTCTAATACTATCCAAAGATAGCTAGCTAGCTATCTTTATTTATGGAGACCTTTACAAGATCCAATTTAAACCTTTATCGATGACTATTAATTTTATTTTAACAATAATTTTAAAACTTATATTTGTTAATTATTACCTGCACTTGATATACTTTAATAGCCTGCATTAATAATTCTGCATATTTTCTTGTTTATCTTTATTTTAAATTTCTAGATATTGTTCTCTAATGGTTATTTGTTGCTAATTTATTTGATGGAAAAAGCTTTACGTAATATTGAGGATTAAATATGGCAAATAAAATGAATACACGTGTAAGGTAGAGAAGGAAAAGAAGATATTTATTTTCCTAGTTCAACTACTGAAAAAATAATCATAATTAAAGCAAGGCCAACCGTTAAAGAACTAGAATATATCATAAGAACAAGTGAAACTTGAAGTTTACTGTAACATTATAAATATTTATAATCAATTTTAAGAAATGGATTCTCTAAGACACCATATTCCGGTAACATTACGTAAAACATCATCTAGGAGTATGCACGTAAAACAGTTTAGTTAATATACTATGGAAAAAAGATGTAAATCAGCTTATGAAAACAAGTACAGTACATATTAATTTAAATAAATGATCAAAAATGAAGCTCAAAAAGATAGCCTACAATTCTATCAAGTTTTTGCTTATCAGGCTATTGTAAAAAGCTCATAATTATGGCTGTGATAAACTACATCTAGCAGAAGTCACAATTGAAAGCTCCTACCCCTTCCTTAAAATGATCATTGTCTTGGTAACCACTCAGAACCTGCATCGAGTTTCAGTCAGTAATCACATTTTGGTAGACGGTGAAGAAAAATAATATTGAAAGGGCTAGACTTTTCTTCAATTGAGTCTTCTTCTAATCAAATCACCTTTTTGTTTTTACACAAATATAGAATTGATTAAAATAATGGAGCTCATAAAATCATTCATAAATAGTCAAGGGGAATCTTTATATTTTGAGCATTCTATTGTAAGCCCTCTATTTTACCTATATAACATCACGCCTATCAAATGACGAGTGCTACTACAAAATTGTCAACCAGACAAACATTACATTGCGATGATATTAGAGTTGTTAAATTCAATCCAATCACGAAGGAGCACAGCCTTATAGTACGAAGCTAGAAAATTATAATAAAAAATGATCAAAAAGTATTTTCTATCAGTTAAATATAAATTATTATTATTATTATTATTAGAACCGCGTCTTACTACCCGTTCGGGTTGTACGCACTTACGCTAATGTGTAATCGTAGGGTGATTGTGAGATGAAATGGAGGACATTCACAAGATGTCTTGTCAGAGGTGAAGGAAGGGTTTGGTAATCAGATAAATCTGTGCCGGGACCGAGGATTGAACCTCAGCTGCCAGCATAGAAGTCTGACACCTTACCCCCTAGACCACCAGGTCACCGACCTAAATATAAAGAAATACAATATAAAGTATTAACATAATTTGGTAAAGAGCTTGTTTTGCTAGTTAGATGAAAAATAACAATGTTCCCAACAAGTGAGTAAAACTACTCCAACACCTCATGGACCACCTACTCTTGCCATCCCCAAGCTTATTTTCCTTTACTAACTAAAGATAGAAAAAAAGGGAATGAGAGTTCAAATAATCAACTGTTTTATGGGGTAGGTAGCAGCACAAATATATATTAAGCCTAGTTCAACACGTTAGCTAAGTTAGCTAAGTTAGTAACGTGTCTGTCTACTGACCTGAGGGTGCCAGATTTTATTCCCGTTATGTTCATTATTATAATCATTGGTAAAATATGGATTTACCTTTACACAGTGATTAACTTCCGGCTGTAGGCAAGATGTTTTGTCTGTTCTATATTAAGTTGGTTTATAAGTCGTGTTCTGATATAATCAGTCGGTTCAGAAAGTGCGCGTTAAACACCTCAGATAAATAAATAAAAATATATAGAACATTAATGGGGGTCCTTTTGTTTCTCACACCCGGTGCGAAAAAATTCACCCACAGGGTGAAGTTTATTTTATTTTCGCACCAGAATTACGTATGGAATATCAGCGTAGCCCTGGTGTCTAACAATCATTTTTCCCCGACCGACCCCGGCGGCTCTTCCCTCCAAGGCCAGCCCAACCTTTTTTTATTCTTTTTTCCTCTATTTCTCGTTTCTTCCTACTGTTTCTACTGTTTCCGATTCGTCCCTCTCCCCTGAACAGTGTAAGTTATAAGGTCCTGGCGACTCATCATGAGCAGCGGGCTGGTTTTTTTTATATACTCCCCCCCCCCTCCGCCCCCCGCTAACCTACAGACGGTTTATTTCAGCCCGCCAGGGCACCAAATCACGTCATTGTGAGATTGTGTTATATGTTCAATGTCGTGTCAGTTATCGGGAGCCCTTCGGGGCTGGTGTCAACTGTTTGTTCATTTATGTTTACTGTATTATTCATGTTCTTATTAGAAGGTTAAAAACAATAAGAACCTAACAATCAAACATAATGGGGGGGTTTAGCGTTGAGTTGGCAACTGAGGATGTGAAGGCATAATACTAAAATTGGTTAGTCTCTCAGATTTTCCATTGAAAACTATAATTAATCAAAGATTCTAGGATTAGCACTTATACTGGGTTTAACATACACTAAACTACAAATACTGCATTATTACAAACTATCAGAAAATATTTCTCAAAATTATGTATATAACTTTTGTCTCAAATATATTTATGATGCTTTAACTTTTCCCCAGTGCAACTGGCAACACAAGATCATTCTACCTTCATGTATGCCTACTTCTCTATTCACGAACTATTAAATATTGTAAGATCGGACGCATAAAGGCACCCACGTACGGAATTGGTGGTGTCTTCGGTTTCAATAATAACTTCAAATAGCTGAAGAAGTGGTAGACTGAACTGGATTGAAGTTATTATTATTATCAGCACCACGTATTACTACCCGTTCGGGTTATACGCACTTACGCTAATGTGTAATGGTAGGGTGATTGTGAGATGAAATGGAGAGACCTACAGTTTAACGTGGAATCTGAACCACGATGGAGGCCTGGAATTCCCCACATTCACAAGATGTCTTTTCAGAGGTGAAGGAAGGGTTTGGTAATCAGATAAATCTGGATTGAAGTTGATTATAATCTAAAGTTGTGAATTCTATCCGAGTGGGCTGAGTGTAGCCTAATAGAAAGCGCAGATCTTTTAGAATGA
The DNA here is from genome assembly GCA_902141375.1 of Timema poppense. Lineage (NCBI taxonomy): Eukaryota > Metazoa > Arthropoda > Insecta > Phasmatodea > Timematidae > Timema > Timema poppense. The sequence goes on from CABFOV010000066.1 coordinate 59,078, forward strand.
CAGATTTGGAGGTGCATTTAATAAATAGTATAAACTTAGATATAGGCTATTTTTATATCAAAAACGCATTATTCTTATCACATGGACAAGCAAAATTAGAGTAGATGGATTTTATTGTATATGAGTGTTGTAGTCGGTAGTTTTTATTTTTAATATGACGGTTTTTTCATATACTCCATTTTTATGCCAGTTCAATGGTTCAGCGAAGCATTCCAAGGAACATGCTTTGCGGTTGTAATCGTATTACAAACATCCATGAACCAAGTGAATTAAAGGATTAGTTTTTATCATCAGGGGCCAACGAAGCATACAGTATGCCTACAGTAGCCCCATGACTTCTTTGGTGCTGATTGACAGCTTTGAAAAGTTACCAGACCAAATTACGTATCACTACGCCGAACCATATGATCTGCAAAAAACATATGTTTAGCAGCTGTCATTTCTGACAGTCAAAATTTAGGTATATACCAAAATATTGACTGTCAGAAGTCAGCTGTGAGCTGTCAGTCAGCACCAAAAAAAAGCCATGGGGCTACTGTACGCATAGTAACTGTTAAGGCTTTTATGTAGAATTTTAAAAATCCTTAGACTTTCTCAATGCTTCATAATTATGAGATTGTAAACTTATACACATACACTATCCAAGATATAATATTTATAGAAAAATGTATAAACATACACTTCCACGTTAAGTCTCGAGATTTACATATTATATGATAACCATACACTATCCCTTCGTTTTATAAACGAGTAAGCCTGGATATTAAATTATTTAATATTTAAAAGCATGTGATTAAACAAAACATAAACCTGTATGATTTCTAAGAAATATAATTAAAGTTAATAAATTCCATAAATATGTGGGTCATCCCAGATATCTTGTTGAATTGCAGAAATATTTTTTAATATCCAAAAGTATTTCAGAAATACTTTAATCATTTGATGAGTTAAAATATAATTATGGAATCTTACTCATCTTGATTCTTGCAATTCTAGTGGTTTATTGTAATATTTTTCAAGTTCATAAATATCTGAATAAATTGAAAAATGATGCCTGGACACGGGAATCAAACCCAAGAACACGTATCCAGGTGTAATTTTTCAATTTATTTGAATAATACTTAGTTATGGCTTATTTATGTAATTATAATCAATCGTTCCCAGAGCTTCGCATTTCATATATATTTTAATGTGTATCGTTGCTTTCTTCCATCTTAACTTCTATGAAGCTCTATTAATAGGTTTGAAGAACTAAGAATCGTTAGATAACTTCCAAAATCTAATAGAAAATATATTATTGCTTCGAAAATCTCTATTTTATTAAAATATTCTCGATACCCTTAAGAAATTAACAAATATATTTCGTCACCTGTAGTTATACCAAGGCATAGTTAGTGATTTGAACATAATTTTAATTAATATAAATTCTGGTAGCTCTAAGGAAATTGTTGATTCTGCTAAGACAGCCTTCTTCTTCTTTTTTTTTTGTCAGCTAGCCTTAAGGGAGTCTCAGTAAGCTATATGTATGTATGTATGTATGTATATATGTATTTGGAAGTATTTCAAAGCTTTCATATCTATCTAACTGTTTTGTGCACTTCTATGAAATTTTTGAAAATGTTTAGAAGATGTCAATAATTATTGAAAACTCGATCATCTACAGAATGGATTAGGGAAAACTTCTAAAATAGGTTATTTATCCCAAGCCTTATTAAAAATTAAGTTGTAATGGCAATAATTTATGAAGTCTCAGAATTGTTGAGTAAGATTAGAAATTAATTTAAAAAGTCTAAACCCTTTATAAAGAATCAAATACCTTTGTAAGGAATCAAATGGTTTTTTTATAAAGAAACAAGTTTCTTTGTAAAAAATTGTATATATCCGTAAATATTTGAATGTCTTTATAAATTATTATTGAATGTTTATATAAATAATCAAATGCCTTTGTAAAGAACCGAATGCTTTTATAAATAATATAATGTTTTTATAATGAATAAAATTTCTTAGAAAACCCTAAAATTATTTTGAAACTCTCGGTTAACTATTAAAATCTATTTATTATTTTTAAAATCTCTAGGTTACTTTATGTACTTTAGGTAATTTAAGTGGCTTTATGCCGCCAAATGGGCTGTTCAATGACAATAACTGTAAGAATACTCATCTTTTGAGGGTTAAAATATCCAAATCATTATAATTACTAATTATAGTTAAAGCCTCATCTTAATACCATATTTTTTTAAGTTGAAAAATTGTAGCTCGTGGATAGCTCAGTGGCAAAATCATTGGTGTGCTAAGCCAAGGGTTCCAGGATCGATTCTTTTGTAAAGGTGTTATTTTTCCATTTTAAACATATTTTTATATATGTATTTTTTTAATCTATTTGGTATTAGATTAGACTGCCGGTGCGGGCCGGAATAATATATTTTTTCTACTCATTATATTAATTAAAAATAATGGTTGATATGTAAGTGATTTTATAAAAAGTTGTTATTCTGTCCAATTTATATATAACAATCTAAACATTAGATACAGAATAATTGTTTAAAATATTGAAATTATATTCACCTAGAACAATATTATGGAGCAAAGAATGACATTTGTTTTGCGGTGTATGCTTCTGTGGAAGACACCGAAACTCCCCTTCATTCCAATTACTCTGCCACCAACTTTATATTAGGGTGGTCCAGTTTGTATCACCACTAATAATTAATGAACCTAAACTACTTAGCTTGCTTTATAAGTTTTGTCAACTTAATTACTGTGATTATGATTTATTCACAACCTTATGGGTTGTTATAATACCTAAGTCTTTTAATCCCGCAGGGAAGGAATTTAATTTCAAACTTTGACACAAAGTAATAAACATTGTGATGAAGTTAATGTTTTAAAGTTTGGAATATTTTCAAACTGAAAATAGTTTATATTTATGACACATGTTCTTAAATTTAGAAGGGATTAAATGTTCAACCGACTAAGTAATGCTTACAAAAATAGTAGACCTATCTTCGTAAATTTGAATCGGAAAATCTCAAACCTTATCTACCAAAGAGGGAGTTATCAGCTAAAACGCAGACTCAAATAATAAAATATACAAAAGAAAATTAACCAAACTTTAAATACTGTTTACACTAATAGGGCTGGGTTAAACTGTGATATTACGATATATTATATAATGACTGGGGCATTAAAATACTTCTATTTTCAAATTTCTATTGTATGTCACACCTTGTAAATAAGCCTAGTGATTCTGACCTCATATTAACACTGAAACGTTGATAAAGTATAATAATATACAAATAATTAATTTTAAAGTGGACATATTTTATTATGAGAATGAGAATAAATTAAGAAGAGGATGTAATATCTATTAATTTATTACTACTATTATTATTACTATTAGCACCGCGTCTTACTACCCGTTCGGGTTATACGCACTTACGCTAATGTGTAATGGTAGGGTGATTGTGAGATGAAATTAAGGACCTACAGCTTAACGTGGAATTCGAACCACGGTGGAGGCCTGGCATTCCCCACATTCACAAGATGTCTTGTCAGAGGTGAAGGAAGGGTTTGGTAATCAGTTAAATCTGTGCCGGGACCGAGAATTGAACCCCGGCCGCCAGCACAGAAGTCTGACACCTTACCCCTAGACCGCCAGGTCACCTATTACTACTAAAAGTTATATGTCCCCTAAACTCAAAAGTCACAATAAAAATGTCTAGTCAAAAAGAAAAAAAGATTAACAGATGCAATTTCGCAAAATTTGGGTGATATAAATATACGTTCTACAACTTGAAAATTAACTTAACCTGAAACATTATCATAGTCAATCAGGGCTATTTAAAATTGGTTGATTAAAATCAGAAATGTTTACTAAATGTGCCTCGAGTTAGGGCTGGCCCATAGTGAGTGATTATTAATGCCAATCCATGCAATGGTTAATTTTATATAATCTTAATACATCTACTCGTTCACCCAAATTTATATAATCTTTTAGCGTAGCATTTATAGATTAACCTTCTTTAATAGGCCTATCTTGGCTGCGACATTGCTTTTAAAAGATTGTGTGATTCCGTTAACAATATATTTATACAATGGATTAATTTCACACCCACGGAGAGTCATGACATAGTCAATATATTTAAAGATTCATCTAATTCACATCTAGGTTAAAGCATTATACTCTATCTTCAAGAATCTATTAGTCAACAGTTTTACTTTCGTAAAGGGATTAGACAAAGTTTATTTATGGTTGACTTACTTTTAAAGATGAGTTCCAACTTCGTTTCTAAATTAGATTCTGTCAATGTCTCCAACCAACTTATTTTGGTACATACTTTCAGATCTAGGTTGTGAAAATTATCACAATGTCTTCAATCTATTTATAAAATATAATGATTTCAAAACCATATTTTGACAACATTTATAAAGTAGTTTCTTATTACATCACCAATCTATTAAGAGAGCTACCTGCTCTTACACCTGTATTGCAACGTATTCTGTTGACATCCTCAATCTAATAGCTCCTTAAATATATTTTGTTGATGTCACCAAGCTATTTATAGTTTACCATCCATTCAAATATGAGTTCGTGACAAATTTTTAAATTAATACTAATAATATTAATAATAAACCTATTTATAGATTAATATAGTTTTATATACAGGCTGCTCCCGGCAAAGATTTATCTGATCACCAAACCTTTCCTTCACCTCTGACAAGACATCTTGTGAATGTGGGGAATGCCAGGCCTCCACCGTGGTTCGGATCCCACGTTAAACTGTAGGTCCTTCATTTCATCTCACAATCACCCTACCATTACACATTAGCGTAAGTGCGTATAACCCGAACGGGTAGTAAGACGTGGTGCTAATGATAATAATAATAATAATAATATATACAGACTGCAAGTTGACGACTATTATATAGGTCAAAAAATAATTAACATCTCCCCCCTTACCTACCTTTCGGCCACCTCCAGCAAGAGTAGCACACACACACAGATATATCAGTCACACTAGAGCTTTGGGTGAAGATGGACTACGTCATTATCTCAAAAATTGCCGTACCCCCTATCACTCCCTAGTAAATATCAAAACAATAAAATATTTAGTACAATATTTTCACGACTAAAAATAAAAAATACAAAAGTCAAATAGGAAAGGTTAAAATGGGGAACCCACAAAATGTAATGGGGTGAGTAAATATTATTGATTTGCATCGAAAAATCTAGACAGTGCCTTTGATGGATTTTTAAAATAAATAGTTTATTTTAGAAATTTTTTTTAAGAATAAATATGTATTTAACCGAAACGCAATTAAGATTATACAAAACATAATTAAGAATATAATGTTATTATTTTTACAACTTAAAACATTAAAATAATAAGAGTGAGAGGGGAAGTATGTACAAAAGTTATCAAATATAGAAATGTTATTAAAGCTGAGGCTCATTCCAAAGTTGTTTTTGACGTATTACTAACTTTTTGTATGCATTGCATCTAAATACTTTCCCAAGATTATTGCAGATCTACACTAATAAAATATTTATTATGGGGGTAAAATTGTATAGGAAATGTATTTGATCTATCAGTGAGATAGTGGATTAGAGCATTTCAGTGAAATTTACCCTCAATATAACCAACTGAGATTCAAACCCTGACCTTTACGTAAATAGCAAACGGGCCAAATGAGTTTGACTTCATAGCTCAAGCTACTTCTGATACTTATTCATAAATTCGTGTCACAATACTGGATTGATGCTGGTACTATGAACTAAATTCATAATTACATTATGAATCAACTAAATGGATTCAAAGCATTTAAGAATTATTTATTCAAGGAGAGCTATATTTAGAAAAATACCAAAATGGTGCTACACATTTGAAAAAATTATCAATATTAAGGGTTTTTGCGTAAGTTTTATTTTAAAATATGACATCTTTATTGGGTTCAACCTACCATTATGATCGTTTGTAAGATTGTTACCAACTTTCATTAAATTTTTATACAAGAAGTCTGTTGTATATTATCCTGTGGAGTATTAATTTATATGCGGTTACAAAACTTCATTAAAACATTACAATTAATTTTATTTTAATCATTAGAAAGACATTTTTTACGATGATCATAAGTTTTAGTTAGTGTCTAATATGAGTATACCAATATCAACATAAAGCCAATGGTGATTTCACAGGTTTAAATATTATATATTATTTCAAATATTGTTAAAATTATTAAAATAAATTAACTGCATATGATTCCAAACTAATTTTCAGTAATGTTCTCTTTATTTATTGTATTTGGTTATTGTAATGAATTTTAATGCTATTTTATGGAAAGGTGTTTCTAGATCTTACAATTTCGACTTATTATCTTTGAGTTAGCTAATTAAATTTTTTTATTAAATATTTAGTATAAACTTATTTTAAGAGTATACAATTTTATAGTAAAATACATTATAGCTCGCGCAAACCAACCCTCTTATTTTATTGGTATACTGTAAAACCTGTGAGTTAACTTGGAACTACATAGTCCATTTTCCAAAACTTAACTTCGTAATTATCTGAGCTATTTGTAATTGACATGACGTCATATGACTACTTTATCAATTCAGTATCTCAAGCCTAAACCTTAAAACTATCCTCTCAACCCCTACCCACCTGTCACCAACATACATCTTGCTTCTACTACCTAACCACTAAAACTTAATCACGTTCCTGGGTAGAACTTTATTCCACTATAATAATAAAAATAATAATAACCGATTTAAGTTGCAACGTTAGGGCAACCGCCTTTTCTTACTATTAACCAAAAATAGCAATTAAAATAGAATATAAACAAATAAAAGATATAAAAACAAACAAATAATGGCATATAAAACAAGTGCTGAATACATATATTCTATATAACACTGAGACACAGTAAAAATATTGATAGTTTTTTTAGAAAGAATTGTGAGCTTAATTTAAAACTACGCTATCACAAACACATACACACACATACACACACACATACACAAACACAAACACATACACACACACACACACACACACACACCAGAAGGAGTCATCACGTCTCACATTCCTTAATCTTGCGACTGAACTCTAGCATGCAGATTGTGTGCAAGTTTTACCTTGAAACCATTCGATTATTATTTATAATTTCTATTATAGTAGTCAGAGATAACTTTATGAAACAATATTTTATGAAGTACATTCTTTTGTAATATTTAATTTATAATAGTTCAGTCCTTTTTTTTCAAGACCATTTTATTCTATTTTTTAAATATTTTAGTTAAGATACACTCTGAAAGCTACCAAGGAAATAATATGTTGTGCATGTTGGGCCTATTATCTTTAATTCTACATTATTCTGTGAGTTTGACACCTCAGGTGACGACCTATGTAGAATGGATAGCTCCAAACCATAAAACAGAGAAAGGGAAAGCATAGCATAAAATGTGCTTAGGGATACTTGAGAATGTGTAAGCGGGTATTTGCTTAACTTCCAAATAAATGTATTTCTTTACAACTAAGATTGCATTACCAATATAATGGCTGAATTCAAAACAAAACACAACACAAATTGAAACCAGAAACTGTTTATGGAATTAAGTACTCAAAGAACTTGGTTGTAGTGAACATCCGGCTATATAGAGCTTAGTTATTAATTGGTCTTGATCCACATACAGTTCACTATGTGATAACAATTTTATTGATAATGAACGACCAAATTCAGTTTTATGAATCTCAAAACTGAAACTTCCAAAGTAAAAATATCTTTCTAATATCGTAATTCCTTAAAAAATTGTTATAGTTTTAACAGAAGATATGAAGAATACGGTTATCTTCCAGAGCTATTATTTATTTAGCAAATGGCGTGAATGAAATTTTGGGATGGAAAGAGGAAAAAAGGCTCCCACTGCGTCCCGCCCTGGGGTTCCATACCGCGGTTGCAACAGACAGGCCTTTCTTTTTAGAACCACGTCTTACTACCTGCTCAGGATATACTCATATTTACTAATTACGTTAATGAGTTAGAGATGAGGAAGATTAAATTTAGAGAAGGTGTACTCACATTTGCATGGAAGGCTAGTGGAAAATAAATTTGGAATATCCCCCTTCAGTACACCAGAATGGGATTCAAACCCCGATCTCCCTGTCTAGTCTAACATGATGTTGACGCCTAAGATCATGTGGCCACCAAAACAGGTGACAGGCTTACTCACAGTAAGCTCTACGTTTTGCAGACAAGGCATAGAGTTGTGTGTCGATAGCCATTAAACTTAAGTGCTTCCGCCACGCTGGCTTAACATTTGTAATTGTGGCGTTTTCAGGAGAGAACGATTTGTCACTTGAGAAACTTCTTATAGCAATTATTTTGAAATTAAATAATTTATGGTTGATATGGTCTATATAATTGAAACGATGTAAATCTCATCAGATGAAGCCACAGTTTCAGCTGTGAAATGTAGTTTTAGCATGAAAACAAAAGAGAGTAAGACGGTGGTGAATGGTGTCCCGACCGGGGAAAAGATGTGGATGGTGTCAGGACTGATATGAAATGTATTGAGTATGTTTACAGTACAATGTTAAATGTCAAAGCACCATGAATCTCCAGGCATGTATTTAATTCCAGTAGAGTCAATAAAGGGAGCTAATGAAAAAATAGTAATATAAAATCATAAATTGCTATTTTACATATGGAATAATGAGGTATTACCACAAGAATATAAGGAAGGACTTAAAATACCAATTTTCGTAAAGGGAGATAAAACTGATTGTAATAATTAAAGAGGTATCTCACTATTACCAACATGCTTTGAAATTTAATCTAACTCAATTTCAATGAGAATGCAGCCATATGCAGAATAAATATCTGGGGATCCTAAGTGTAGAATTTTATGAATAAAGATTGTCAACGGATCAGATTTTTACTACTCGGCAAATATTTGAAAAAAGTGGAAATACCACATGACAGTTCATCAAATTTTCATAGATTTTAAAAAGGCCTACAATTCAGTTAAAATAAATAAATTATATGAAACTTAAGTTAAGGTTGGGATACTCAAAAAATTTGTCAAGCTAATTGAGGTATGTTTGACATATACCCTTGGCAGGGTACGGGTTGGATGTCATTTACTAAATTCATACTTTATGAATACATAATATGTTGAAACAATGAGATTCACTTCCCCCATTACTTTTTAACCTAGCCCTATAGTATGCCATTAGAGTAATTCAATAGAATAGGTAAGGGTTGACATTAAACGAGACAGTACATTTATCAGGATACACAGTTGATTTAGCTTTGTTGGGAAATAGAAAGAAGCTGTTGAATCAAATACAGAAATTTTACTATAGGTTATTAAGGAAATAGGTTTAAAAGTAAACACTGAAATGTTTAAGTATCATATATGATCGTAGAGTGAACATAGATTGGGGCTGATAATTTAGAAATTATCTCTAACAACATAGCATTTGACATAGTGAGATTAAATATTTAGGAACAATCTAACTATCAATAACAATATTAGACTGGAAACTAGGAATAGAATACAGTCAGGAAATGCATGCTATTACTTGGTCAATAAGTTGTCAACACCTCAACTGACTTCAAGGACTGTAAAACTCAGAATATACAAGACAATAATTTTACATGTTGTTCTCTATGGGTGTGAAACATGGTCTCTTACCTTGTGACGAAAACAAAAAAAAATGATAAAAATAAAGTGCCTGGGAAGATATTTGGTCCTAAAGGAACGAGGATACTGAGGGGTGGAGGAGGTTACATATTGATGAGCTACATACCCTGTACTCATCACAATAAATCGTTAAGATAATCAATTCTTGTGGATTATGGTAGACAGGGCAAGCAGCACGAATGGAAGATTCTAGAACCTTGTTCAGTGTATTGGAATTCAAACTAAATGGGAAGAGACAATTGGGAAGACCTATACACATATTGGGGGAAAACATTAATATTAACCTGGAAGAGATACAGTCTAATGAAATAGACTGGATAGAACTAGCTCAAGATAGGGGTAGGTGGTGTACTTTTGAAGGTGTGGCAATTAGCTTTCGAGCTCCTAATGCGATAGTGTAATTATAATTATGTGTGCAAATATTATCATTTCTAAGACCTATTAATTCTTTTTAACATGGAAACTATAAATATGTTGTTAAATCTAACATTTATCGAATATAATATAATGTATTGTTTTTATAAATGTGTATGTGATGTAACTTATTTACTAAACATATAATTTTAATAGAATAAGATAAATGATAGTTTTTTTTTTTCAAGAATAAATGTACGTACTGGTAAAATTATTTTAATAATTAGTTTTCGAGTATTCATAGGCGTGGTTGAGTAAGCTAAGATGATTAATCCATCTTACTTTGTCGCAATTTACAAGGATGGCATAGAGCTCTGTTGTCTTGGGGTAAAGTTTACACCCCAGGACCCAATGTTAGTGAGTTCAAACCCAGCAGGGGTTACGAGCAATTAAAATCCTAAGCATAACTTCTTTTGAAGTGGAAATAAGGCTGTTGATCTCATGTAGATTTAAACATTTAAAAGAGTACTAGAATGCATACATACATACATACATACATACATACATAGGATTACAAACATACCTAATCATATATATTCCCTCACGGGAACAAACTGTGAAAATAGCCCAACAAAACTAATTCGTATTTACTCCATCCTCGCTAATATTGTACACACTTCCCTATCCTTGCATACTTCCTTCGCTTCAACAACATGCATACCCAGAGTCATATATGGTCCTTTATTCTTAAAACTCTTAATGTTTCTCTTTTTTCACATATTCATATATAACATTTTGCCACGTCTTACATAGTCTACCCCATCCGAATGATCCATACACTTTACCTGCATATATTTGTTTCATCACTTGATCCATACTGATCCTCTCAATAGGCCCAAACCACTGTAAGACTACTTCTTTCACATTGACCTATTATATTCCCTTTCAAACCACACTCCTTCAGCACCCATTCATTACTGGCTCTGTCCATACGAGTTTTCCCACATACATTTCTTAAATATCTCATTCCAACCGAATTCACCTTGCTCTTGTGTCTCTCCTTGACAAATACACCCTTCACATCCATAAAACAACGATGGCATTTACACACTTCTATATACTGTCATCTTTGCCTCTTTTGATACTTACTCATTCTTTGCAACTACTACATTATGCTCTTGTGAAGTTAGTTTATCGCCCAGCGATAATTCATATTGTGCTCTCACATTTTTATGCTGCAACTTTTCCACTTTCACTCTTACTCTCTTACTACTCTAGCGCTGCTTCCTCACCAAATTCCTACATAATTACATTTCTGAAATCACTAGAAAGTAATCGTTCCACATTCATCTCCACGCACAGCCCTAGTATTCTCTACTAAACTCTTCAGTCTATCATCATACACCACAAAATCAATCATCGTTCTCAAATCGTCCTTTTTCCATGTATACTCATGATTATCATTGTGCTTAAGCCATGTGGTTGACACAAATAGAGCGTTTTCTAAACACAGACTTACTAATTTATTACCATTCTTGTCTACCTTGTCAACACCATAACTTCTTAACGTTCTTTCTGAATTCTCTTTTTGAGTACCCACCCATCCGTTCATATATCTTAACAAAATAATTCTTTCAACCGGTTCACATGCATTCAAGACTTCATTAAGCTCATTCCAAAATTCCGCTCTCCCACTCTCGCCTTCACCTTCCACCGAAGCATGACCAGCAACCAACATAATTTTATTAATACTTATTTTCATACTTACCCATAGAAGTCTCGATGACACTTCTTACAAACAGCTTAGATCTTGAGCAAAGGATTAAACCTAATCCCTGACATACCCATTCCCATTCATACACACCTGACCACAGTACAAGGACACCATCCCTCGTCATCGAAAATTTCTTTCTATTTCCGCTTGGTTTCACGTACACACAAAATATCAATTTTTCTTTCAATCGTTTCCTCTAACGGTTAATTCTCTTTGCCGCACACTCACATTCCATGTTCCAATAGTCCATATTTTCACCAGTTTGTCAAATGATGTGCCCCTCAGTTTTAGCCTCGGCAGCCCATCATAGCTTTGGTCTTCCGAGGATATTTTCTCACTGTTTCTTTTAGAAGATATATGAAAATACACTTATTGCAAGAATCGGTGAGCTCTTTCGTTCTAGCTCATATACTTTTTCATGTGCTAATATAAGCAGTTGGTTGGTGTTACATTCATATGTGGAGGTTCCAAAAAGGTAGGAAAAAGTGTCATGTGAAATATGTATGACACTTACTTAGTGCTAATATATATATATATATATATATATATATATATATGTGTGTGTGTGTGTGTGTGTGTGTGTGTGTGTGTGTGTGTGTGTGTGTAAATTATGGAAGTAGAGTATATATGGAAAATAATGCAAAGGGGTCTAAGAAAGAGATAGGAGGAGCAGATAATAGAAAGTGTGCAAGTGAGAGGATAAGAATGGGAACATTTAAGGGAGAGATAGTGGTGGAATGATAGAGGCATGTGTAGGCATTTTACTAAACTAATCATCAGCATTATCAAATGTTTCCAGCCTGTGGCCGAGTAAGTTTATTAAAATGACTCTATCTGTTTATGTAATTCCAAAATTATTCCACCTTTAGCTGCTTCCTTTATTCACCTCTCACTTGCACACTCTATTTTATTTGCTATTTCTTTTTTGGCCTCCCTTACAGTCTTTTTCCTACATACTTGAATGAGACATTTTCTTTGTAATCTTCTCCTTCTCCATTCCCATTACATGCCCATACCATCTCAGTCTTGCTTCCTCTACCATCACATATCATTAAAAGTATTAATAACAACAAATAAATTCATTAATTTGTTTAATTGGATGAGTGTGTTATATTAAACACATAATATTCATTAAATGAGGTAGCCTCTACCTAGGGGTATGTGAATGTTTAATGTGTATCGGTTTGTATGGGGGAATATATGCCTTTCACTCTCTGTATGTATATCTATTTTGTGTGTGGATGTGTGAGTATGTATGAGTGCGAGTGTGCGTCTGTGTACGCATGAGCACGTGAATGTAGTTGTACCCTCATAAATTTTGAATCTATCGATTGACCCTCCAACCAACTTTGAAAACAAATATACACTAACTAGGACACATCCAGGGAAGGTTTAACATCTAAATTTTTTCTCATCTTTCCGAAGTTTTGGCTATTTAAGTTTTAAAATATAATTGATTTTTTACTATTATTGATACTATAATTATAATATATTCTTGAATATTTAATTACAATTTGTAAATAAAGTATCCCTTTCTTTATGGGACAGGGTGTCAGATTATTATATTTAAAATATAATATGATATTTATCATCCAGTTAATAAATACATGTTCGATCTTATTTTGGCCAAACTTTATATAAATGTACAGAGTAAATAGGGCATGATTGTATTACGATGTTCTTTACCATGAGAATATCAACTGTAGCAATATTATTTATTCCTTATTTATATAAGAAAAATTAAAATATCACGTTGGTTATTCAAAATAACACAAACCAATTAACTACACCTTTTAAAAAGTGTCAAATTGTATTGCACGTGTATTAACATAAAAATTTGATTTTAGAAGTGAAATGGATTAAATAAATCATGGGAAAACCTTTTTTATATTCGTTTATCTAATTTTTTCCAAACTCTGCGTGTAAAAAAATTATAAATATTTATTTTAAATACTATGGTGACGGCAAGTTATGTAACTAAATAGCCTATGTATTATTAGAATGAAATGGTTATTTATTAGCTATAAAGTTTTATTTAAAATAAATATATATAAAAAAGATGTTTTTCAAAAATATACCCTATGCCTCACCTCATTATCTCCTCCCGAGGAGGCGTATAAACCGAACGGGTAGTAAGACGTGGTACTAAGTATTATTATTACTCCTCCCTAGGATTCCGTCAGGCTCATTTATGTCATGCTAGTGAAATATTTTTGTTGTTGCAGGAGTGGATGTCATACCTTAAAATATTCCCTTCACGGTAGGAATTACTCTCTGAAAGGTCTTTTTTCCTACCAATATCCTACTATATAGTAGATTTATGGTAGGGAAAAAGGCCTTTCAGAAGTCAATTCCTACGGTGAATGGAATATATATTTATCGGCATAAGGTATTGTTTTGAAAAACTTGGTTTTAATATATCATTAATTATTATTTATGTAAACTTAAATAAGAAATGTCAGGTATAAATCGAGAATAGGCCTATATTTGACTTCTAAAGGCTGCAAGGTGCACCACATTTTAGATCTGGTTCAAATTTGAATAGAATGCATTGTCAAGGGAATTAGGAATGTGTACTGTACAAAATCCTGGCCTTTAGTCACGATTAGAAGTGACTGAAAATGTGGTTGGAAGATTTGATAACAGAGACGGTGTATTAAGGTATTTATGCAAAAATAAGATTCTATTTACGCTTATTTAACTCTGCGGTACTATTTTATCTTGTTATTTAATAAACTGTGATTATTTACTCAAACAATTTTGTCACTAAATAGATTGATTTAAATTTGATATAAATTTTAGGTCTAAGCATAACAGAAACATTATTTTATTTCTGAATGGACCGTATGTTATGTACTTATAAGTAATATTTTTAAATAATTATTTTATTTCTGAAATTAATTTTAGCCTGGCCAGAGGTTTTAATAGTTATGTAAAAGTTAAATCGTATAATTTGTGCTAAAACAAAAACTAGCATAAAATATGCTGCGAACCCAAGGAAAATATTCAACAAACAAAATATATGGACATAAAATTACCAAATTATGGTTTATTAACTATTTCAATCAATTCTAGCAATACTTTATAAAAACACACATAAAATTTATGACAAAACTCACACATTTTTGGTCCACGTTTACCAGCTTTAAGGGTCACGCATTTTTTTAAATATACAGTTTTTTTTATATTTGGTTTTTAAAAATGTATAATAATGTGTTTGGATCATTGAACAAAAAAAAAAATTGTATACATTATTTATATTCCTATTTGCATGACGAAGAAAGTTTAGAAAAATTCTACAACTTAAAAAATATAAGAATTCCAAAAATCAATTTTACCCTTAATATATTTGGTTTTCTTTTAATTAGAGCTGGTCTGAAATAAATTAATGACAAACCTTAATTAATAATAAAAATCATATATAGGCCTACTATTTTGACTCATTCAGTAAAGTGGAACTCAAGATACTTGGTAGTGCACCAGAAAATGTCCACAGCAATGTATATTTAACACAATACAAAGCTTATAATCCGAACGAGCTGTAAGACAGTACCAAAAACAACAACAAAAATACTATACAACTTAGGCCACATTAATCCCTCCTCTAACTCGGCTCCAAAGAATCAAAGGAACGTAAAAATTTAACATCCATATAAGATGAACTATTTTATTCACCTTTCCGAAGTTGAAATCCTTAGCTTAAGCAGTAAGTAAGATACGGCACTTAAATTAACCCTTATTTCAGGACTCACTGATTGCCATAACCTATGGGGTACTTTCAGATAACATAAAAATTTTAAATTGGCATATAGGCACTTGAGATGCGAACCAAGGATGATATATGAAATCTGAACTTTTCAGCATGGTCCCCCAAAATGTGTGGAAGAAGCGCCACATTTACCCCCCCCCCCCCCCCCCCC